>VZQC01014711.1:1228950-1352081 GCA_009823505.1 Rhizomys pruinosus
AAAAAAAAAAAAAAAAAAAAAAGAAGCCATCATTTTGTAACAGAGACCTCAGAGGGTCTACTACTTGTCGAAGCAGAGGGGGTATAGCATGCAGTCTGTCTCCCAGCACACTGCCAGACTATGCTTACCATTGCATCAGATGATATTATATAGACATTTTGATATTTCTCTTATTTAATCATCAGGGTATTAGTTTTATATTAGTGTAGTTATTTCTTTTAAAAAAACATCTCTGTGTGTGTATCTGTGTATGTGTGTCTGTGTATATGTATATATGTGGAGACAAGAGGACAACTTTAGGTCTTGTTCCTCTTCAGGTGCCATCCCCTTACTGGTCTGGGACTCACTGATTAATCCCTGCTTCTCAGCAAGCCCAGGGGTCGGCCTGTCTGCCTCCCAGCACTGGGATTATATGCAAGCACACCCTGCATGTTTTTTTTTTCTTTTTAAAATATTTTATTTGTAATTTTTATTTTATGTATATGAATGTACTGCTTGCATGTTTTTAAGTAACTCCATGTTATGCAATGCCTGAGGAGGTCAGAAAAGGGCACTTGATTCCCTGTTAGCCACATCGTGAGTGCTGGGAATAGAACCCAGGTCCTCTGCAAGAGCAGCCAGTGCTTTTACCCATCGAGCCATCTCTTTGGCCTCCACAACTTGTATTTTTAAAAAGATTTTTTTAAAATTGTGAGTGTAATGCCAGTTGTGGTGGTGCACGCCTTTAATCTCAGCATTTGGGAGGCAGAAGCAAGAGTTGAAGGCCAGCCTGGTCTACAGAGTGAGTTCACGGCCACCTTGGCTACAGGGAGACCCTGTCTCAAAAAGACCAAAAAAAATTGTGTTTGTGGGTGCCCATGTACCTACATGAGATATATATATACATCATGTGCATGCAGGTGCCCACAGAGGCCAAAAGAAGGTGTCAGATCCCCTGGAACTGGAGTTACAGGGAGACCTTGTCTCCCCAGCACCTACATGGCGGCTAAGAACCATCTTTAACTCCAGTTCCAGGGGGATCCAAGACCCTTTTCTGACCTCCTCGGCATTGCACGACATGGGTGCACAAACCTACATGCAGACAGTACATTCATACACATAAAAAAATAAAAAATAAAAAATTTTTTAAAAACCTCAATGTTTGGCCTGGTGTGGTAGCACACGCCTTTAATCCTAGCACTCGGGAGGCAGAGGCAGGCGGATCTTTGTGAGTTCAAGGCCAGCCTGGTCTACAGAGTGAGTTCCAGGACAGCTGGGGCTACAGGGAGATCCTGTCTTGAAAAGACCAAAAAAACAAAACCCTCAATGTTTGTTTGTAATACTAAACAATATTATTTATAATAATAATGGAAAATACTTTGGAACAAAAGTCTGACCAGTCCAGTGTCAGAGTGTTCTCTTCTTCCCATGTTTTCTTCATGCCTTTAGCCCAATATGTAATTCTTTAGTCATTGAAATCAAGCATATATGAAACCCATGTCTTCCTGAAGGCGGGGTTGTTTTGTGGGAAGTACCTCCTTTAAGGTTTGCACACAATGAACTCTGATCACCAAATGAACTCTGATCACCAAAAGGTCATTGTACCAAGGAAGTCCTCTTAGACCCTGGAGATAAGCCTACTCATTTATTTGGTAAGTGACCTTTGATAAAAGGAAAGGAAACACTACTTCCTTTCAGAAAGAGGTGAGAGCTCGGTGCAGTGATAAGCATCCAGTGCAGTGATAAGCATGCTTCAGTTGGCTCCCGTTATCAACTGCTCTCCCAAAGACACTTAGATATAGGTATAGTCATGGTGCTTTCATCATTTATGAAGGAAATATACAAGCAATACTTAGGAAATATAAGTTGCTAGGACTGGGAAGATAGCTCTGTGGATAAGCGCACTTGCTGTGTAAGCATAAGGACCTGAATTCAAATTTAAATGCCCATGTTAAAAGCTGTGGACATGTGCCTATAACCCTACATGTGCCTGTGACCCCACAGGCTCCTGTGTCCTCAGCACTGTGGGGGGCAGAGACAGGAAGGTCACTGGGGTTGGGTGTCATCAGCCTAGCTCCAGGCTCAGTGAGAGACATTGTCCCAAGAGTGTAGGATGGAGACTGATAGGGCGGGATGCCTGAAGCTCTCCTCTGGCCTCCCTGCATGCACACGGGGTGCTCACCTACGACACACATGCACGTACACAACACCACATGTGCCATGCGCACACACGTCCACATCCACACACACACTGAAAAAATACTGGGCTGAAGAAATGGTTCAGTAGTTAAGAGCACTTAGTGCTCTTATAGAGGTCCCAAGTTCAGTTCCCAGGACCCACATGGAGCAGATCACAGCTATCTGTAACTCCTGGAACTTACTATGCAGACCAGGTTGGCCTGTATCACAGAGAGGTCCACCTGCCTCTGCCTCTGGGATTAAAGGCCTGCATTATCATGCCCCATGAAAAACATTTTTAAGTTTTCATTCCTAGAAACACTGCATAAAGTGACAAGGTAGATGGGGAAAAAGTCCCACATAGAATCCAATCCATCTGCATAGTCATTGTCTTCAGGAAAACAACACTAAGCAGGATGTCTTAACCATTGTTGTGTCACAGTAAACCATGTTCTCAGCAATGGAACAGCAGATTACTGATTAAGAAATGATCAAGCTTCAACTGGTTTACCAATGTAAACTGAAATCTGTGTTTGTAATTAATATGGACAGGTTTGATTAAAAGACACAATTTCAAGTATCCCAAGTTAGTCTTTCAAAGCTTGCACAGGACCCTTACCTCAGAAGGCCTGATTATACGCCTCTTGCCTCTTGGAGCTTCAAAAAAAAGTTGTTCTTTGGCACCTGAATTAACTTGCAACAATTTTCCTGTTATGATAGAAATAGGAGAGGTAATTAAATGATGTATTTATCATTTTCATACAAAATGTTAAGCAAGGCTGCTATGATTTTGATTCATTTTAATTGAGCTCATAAATTGAGCAAGTGCATGTTATGTTATTCCAAAGGCATATGAAGACTATACAAAGGGCAGCATAAACCCAAAGCTATAACTTTAAAAATATGGACCTTGGGGCTGGAGAGATGGCCTAGCGGTTAAGAGTGCCTACTGCTCTTGCGGAGGACCCGGGTTTGATCCCCAGCATCCACATGGCGGCTGAAAACCATCTTTAACTCCAGTTCCAGGGAAATCTGACACCCTCTTCTGACCTCCATGGCATTGTACAACACGGGTACACAGACCTACATGCAGACAGTACATTCATACACATACAAAAATAAATAAAAATTAAAAAAAAAGGACCTCATAAAACTTGGCCTTCAGTGTCTGTCAAATAACAGTTTAAGCTTGTAGTTTTTTGTATTAAGTTTATTATTATTGTTGTTGTTGCTGTTATTATTATTAATCTTTTTGAGACAGGGTTTCCCTGTAGACCCAGCTGGCCTGGAACTCACTTTGTAGACCAGGCTGGCCTTGAACTTACAGATATCCACCTGCCTTTGCCCCTGCCCCTGCCTCTGCCTTCCGAGTGCTGGGATTAAAGGTGTGTGCCTTTATTGTTATTTTTACTTTATGTTTATAAGTGTATTGCCTGCATGTATGTAAGTGCACCCATATCATGCAATACCCACAGAGGTTGGAGGAGGGAGTCATGTTCTCCTGGAACTGGAGTTATAGATGGTTGTTAGCCACCATGTAGTTCCTGGGAACTGAGCCCAGGTCCTCTGCAAGAGCAGCCAGTGCTCTTAACCTCCAAGCCATCTCCAACCCTAAGCTCATAGTCTGTAGCACTGAAAACCAGCTATGATTCTCCAAGTCCTGACAGAGTCCTATTCTGCTTTCCTCTGCTGCTTTTAGAACACAGATGAAGGGAAGGCAAGCTGCCGGGGCAAGAATCTGGCATTGCAAGTGAGATGTTTGTTGTGAGAACTGCATTAATTTAGGTCTAAATTCTAAATTTGATTTTAGAGTTAGGAACAGAAAAAAAAAACATGCAAAGCAAACCATAAATACTCATTCGCTCTCAGTCCTGTCTTATTGGAAAATTAAAAAGAAAAACAGGCTTTCCTCAAACAAAATGTTGAACAAACAGTCTTACAGGCAGACACAAAACTATGATCTCAGATTCATTTTCATGTCGAATCAAAATTCAAATCAAAAAGATTTGATTTCCAAATTCTTTTCTTCCAAGGGCAACAGTCCTTTAAGAATTGAATATCCTTTATGACTTGAATGTATTGAGGAATACCCTGTCTACTCTTTTTCTGTAATTTTCTAATTACGGAAAACTTCAAACAGATTTGGACCTAAGAATCATTGAGAGAACCTCAGTGTGTCCATGGCCCAACTTCCACAGCTGGGAACTCGTGGCCAGTCCTGCCTCAGGGCCTTCCACTGACCGCCTCAGCTCACAGTACTTTAAGACAAATCCCAGACATCTCCTTCCCCCCATAGCTATGCATCTAGTAGCCTTGAAATGTTCTTGGGAAGAATAAGACCAGAGTTTCCTCTGAGGTGTGCATACCAATCTTCAACATTTACTCCTTGGTCTGAGAACTTTGGGAAGCCTTGTAGAATATTTCTTTCTTTCTTTTCTTTTTGAGACAGGGTCTTCCTGTAGCCCCAGCTGTCCTGGAACTCACTCAGTAGACCAGGCTGGCCTTGAACTCACAAAGATCCGCCTGCCTCTGCCTCTCGAGTGCTAGGATTAAAGGCGTGCACCACCAGGCCCGGCATCTGGTTGAGCATTTCTAAGTGCTGACCTGGAAACAAGTCTACCTCATCTCTTTAGTGATGGTCCTGTTTTTAATTTGGCAAGTTATCATATGACCAGGCTGCCTTGAGTCTAAGGAGTGAGGGACTCTGAAAGGGAGGTCCCTGAAGTGGACGTGCTTTGGTGACTTTATGGCTGAACATATACAAAGAAAAAAATAAAAGGGATTTAAATGATCTTTAGCTGTTCAGCACTAGACGGAAAGGAACAACTGTTACTTTTCTAATGAACTAAATATATCTGCAAAATACATGATTAGGAGTTTCAAAAGCGATTAAGGGGCTGGAGAGATGGCTCAGTGGTCAAGAGCACTGGCTGCTCTTGCAGAGGACCAGGGTTTGATTCCCAACATCCACGAGGCGACTAACAACTGTCTGTTAATTCCAGGTCCTGGGGATCTAGTGCCCTCTTCTCACCTCTGCAGGCATTCATTGCATGACATGGGTGCACTCACATACATGAAGACAATACACTCATATACATAAAGTTAAATTAATAAATAAAATATTGTTTTTTTTTTTAAAGTGATTGCAAACTATGTGGGAATCAGATGAAAAGATTCAGGGAAGATATTCTGTGAATGTAGCTAATTTTTTATGACTTTTTGGTATAAGATACTAAGAGAACTCAGGATTGTTATTTTCAGATCTTCCCGGCAACTCACTCTACCCTACAGTTCTAAAGCTACTTCACACTTAAACTCCAAACTGCTAAAGTGAGGAACTAAAAGGGTATTAGAGACTCAGCACAGAGATCGGGCAGCACTGTAGATGCATGTGGGCACTTACCTGGCCCAGGCCCCTTCCCTGAGAACTACCGCTACCAAAAGCAAGTTTGATTCTGGTGGCAGATGCTGACCAAAAGGCCCAGGTGCAGACTGGGCTAAGCAACAGATTCTCTCTCTCAGGCAATTGGACAGAGTGAGATGCTGAATTGGTGGGTGCCTGGCTGGGGTGAAATGTGGCCTTTAAGCTGAGAATGACGTCTGAGGGCAGCTGAAACCCAACCAAGTGCAAGTGAATAGGGAAATTCCCGTGTGTGTAGGAAGGGGAGGTGTCAGTCACCAGACCCGCAGAAGCAGGGACATACAGCAACTGCGTGCTTGATTTCTGAGAACTTTCAAGTTCATTCTTAAAGCCTTATGTATTGTTCCTGTTATTGGACTATATTAGGAATTCTAGATTTTTCCAATAAAATAATTCTTTACCTTACTTTAAAATTTAAGCAAGTTTGAATGGGTTTCTGCTCCTTGCAAGGTAGGATGTGAATTTGCGAATTAAAAACAACTATTTTTGTGTTTAGGAAGTCATAATTATGGATTTTTTTCTCTTCCTAAATTTTCCTTCCTGCAGTTATTTTATTTTTTCAAAAGAATGGCGAAAATATTTAGGTCATCAGTTTTTTCTTCCTCTGCCAGCTGTGTTCTCATTTTTGTTCTCTGCTCCCTGGGTGCACATGTGCACACACAGACACACACACACAGACACACACACACACACACACACACACACACACACAGACACACACAGACACAGACACATACAGAGACATGGACAAGACACAGACACAGACACACACACAAACACACAGACACATGCACACACAGACACAGACACAGACACATAGACACACGCACAGACACACAGACACACACAGACACAGACACACACACACACAGACATGGACACAGACACAGACACACGCACAGACACAGACACACGTACAGACACAGACACACAGAGACACACGCACACACACACACACATGCACAGACACAGACACACACAGACACATGCACAGACACAGACACACACACACAGACACACACGCACACACACACACAGACACACACACACACAAACTGAAACTGGAATCTTCTGAGGACAAGGAGCAGAAGCAAAGAGGAAAAAGTCTGCACAGTCCATATATCATTGCTCCCAGATAACAGAAACTCAGCCATTTCAGAACTCACATTTTTATTCACTAGAAAAGTCTGCTCACAGAGAAAAAGAGGATGGAGATCCCCATCCTTGCTGCTAAGGAGGTGCAATCAGTCAGTCACATCTTTCAGGTTTAGAGCAGAAGCCACATCCATCAGCCCTGCTGCCACATGACTTACAAGTTAGAATGATTCCAAAACTGCACTACATGGATCAACCTTGTCAGGTCATTTGCAATGAAAATAGCAATGAAATGTGTAATGGCTGCAGCTGTTAACTGACAGAGAGCACTCCCGTCTGCTGCGTCCACATGAACTAGAGAGCACTCCCGTCTCGCTATGTCCACACGAACTTTCAGCATCTAGAATGAATCCTGTTGTTAACTGGCAGAGAGCACTCCCCGTCTCGCTGTGTCCACATGAACTAGAGAGCACTCCTGTCTCGCTGTGTCCACATGAACTTTCAGCATCTAGAATGAATCCTGTCTGTCCCCATGTACTCTCTCCTTTGCCCAGTACTCTCTGTGTGTGCATTTTCACTTGGAGCCCTGGTGTTTGTGCAAATGCAAAAGTGCCTTTTGGTTTTCTAGGGACCTGCAGTTGCCATGGCCACAAAGGCTGCGGAGGCTGAGGCTGAAGCTGCATGTGCGCCTGCCTACGCCATCTCCACCCTGCTGAGCCAGCTGGCTCTCAAAATTCTCCACTATTTTTTTTTTTTTTTTTTTTTTTTTTGGTCTTTTTCGAGAAAGGGTCTCCGTGTAGCCTCCATAGCTGTCTAGAACTCACTCTGTAACCAGGCTAGCCTTGAACTCACCAAAGATCCGCCTGCCTCTGCCTCCCGAGTGTAGGATTAAAGACGTGAGCCACCGTGCTGGGTTATATAAAATAATATAAAAAGCCACTTCCACTATTTTAAAAATGATTAGAGGAATAAGAGGACTAGGCCATCTTAATTCGGCCTCCACTCCTCCCAGCATGTGGCCGGTCCTAGCTGTGAAGGGCTGGGCTGGTCTTAAGGGATCATGGCAGGTCTTAGCTGTGAAGGGCTGGTCTGGTCTTAAGGGATCATGGCAGCTCCCAGCTGTGAAGGGCTGGGCTGGTCTTAAGGGATCATGGCAGGTCTTAGCTGTGAAGGGCTGGTCTGGTCTTAAGGGATCATGGCAGGTCCTAGCTGTGAAGAGCTAGGCTGGTCTTAAGGGATCACAGCAGGTCCTAGCTGTGAAGGGCTGGGCTTTGGTTTTCTTAAGGGTCATGGCATGTCTCGCTGTGAAGGGCTGGACTTGGTCTTAAGCGATCACGGCAGGTCCAGCTGTGGAGGGCTGGGCTGGTCTTAAGGGATCATGGCAGGTCTTAGCTGTGAAGGGCTGGGCTGGTCTTAAGGGATCATGGCAGGTCCTAGCTGTGAAGGGCTGGACTGGTCTTAAGAGATCACGGCAGGTCCTAGCTGTGAAGGGCTGGGCTGGTCTTAAGGGATCATGGCAGGTCCTAGCTGTGAAGGGCTGGGCTGGTCTTAAGGGATCATGGCAGGTCCTAGCTGTGAAGGGCTGGGCTGGTCTTAAGGGATCATGGCAGGTCCTAGCTGTGAAGGGCTGGGCTGGTCTTAAGGGATCATGGCAGGTCCTAGCTGTGAAGGGCTGGGCTGGTCTTAAGGGATCATGGCAGGTCCTAGCTGTGAAGGGCTGGGCTGGTCTTAAGGGATCATGGCAGGTCCTAGCTGTGAAGGGCTGGGCTGGTCTTAAGGGATCATGGCAGGTCCTAGCTGTGAAGGGCTGGGCTGGTCTTAAGGGATCATGGCAGGTCCTAGCTGTGAAGGGCTGGGCTGGTCTTAAGGGATCATGGCAGGTCCTAGCTGTGAAGGGCTGGGCTGGTCTTAAGGGATCATGGCAGGTCCTAGCTGTGAAGGGCTGGGCTGGTCTTAAGGGATCATGGCAGGTCCTAGCTGTGAAGGGCTGGGCTGGTCTTAAGGGATCATGGCAGGTCCTAGCTGTGAAGGGCTGGGCTGGTCTTAAGGGATCATGGCAGGTCCTAGCTGTGAAGGGCTGGGCTGGTCTTAAGGGATCATGGCAGGTCCTAGCTGTGAAGGGCTGGGCTGGTCTTAAGGGATCATGGCAGGTCCTAGCTGTGAAGGGCTGGGCTGGTCTTAAGGGATCATGGCAGGTCCTAGCTGTGAAGGGCTGGGCTGGTCTTAAGGGATCATGGCAGGTCCTAGCTGTGAAGGGCTGGGCTGGTCTTAAGGGATCATGGCAGGTCCTAGCTGTGAAGGGCTGGGCTGGTCTTAAGGGATCATGGCAGGTCCTAGCTGTGAAGGGCTGGGCTGGTCTTAAGGGATCATGGCAGGTCCTAGCTGTGAAGGGCTGGGCTGGTCTTAAGGGATCATGGCAGGTCCTAGCTGTGAAGGGCTGGGCTGGTCTTAAGGGATCATGGCAGGTCCTAGCTGTGAAGGGCTGGGCTGGTCTTAAGGGATCATGGCAGGTCCTAGCTGTGAAGGGCTGGGCTGGTCTTAAGGGATCATGGCAGGTCCTAGCTGTGAAGGGCTGGGCTGGTCTTAAGGGATCATGGCAGGTCCTAGCTGTGAAGGGCTGGGCTGGTCTTAAGGGATCATGGCAGGTCCTAGCTGTGAAGGGCTGGGCTGGTCTTAAGGGATCATGGCAGGTCCTAGCTGTGAAGGGCTGGGCTGGTCTTAAGGGATCATGGCAGGTCCTAGCTGTGAAGGGCTGGGCTGGTCTTAAGGGATCATGGCAGGTCCTAGCTGTGAAGGGCTGGGCTGGTCTTAAGGGATCATGGCAGGTCCTAGCTGTGAAGGGCTGGGCTGGTCTTAAGGGATCATGGCAGGTCCTAGCTGTGAAGGGCTGGGCTGGTCTTAAGGGATCATGGCAGGTCCTAGCTGTGAAGGGCTGGGCTGGTCTTAAGGGATCATGGCAGGTCCTAGCTGTGAAGGGCTGGGCTGGTCTTAAGGGATCATGGCAGGTCCTAGCTGTGAAGGGCTGGGCTGGTCTTAAGGGATCATGGCAGGTCCTAGCTGTGAAGGGCTGGGCTGGTCTTAAGGGATCATGGCAGGTCCTAGCTGTGAAGGGCTGGGCTGGTCTTAAGGGATCATGGCAGGTCCTAGCTGTGAAGGGCTGGGCTGGTCTTAAGGGATCATGGCAGGTCCTAGCTGTGAAGGGCTGGGCTGGTCTTAAGGGATCATGGCAGGTCCTAGCTGTGAAGGGCTGGGCTGGTCTTAAGGGATCATGGCAGGTCTTAGCTGTGAAGGGCTGGGCTGGTCTTAAGGGATCATGGCAGGTCCTAGCTGTGAAGGGCTGGGCTGGTCTTAAGGGATCATGGCAGCTCTCAGCTGTGAAGGGCTAGGCTGGTCTTAAGGGATCATGGCAGGTCCTAGCTGTGAAGGGCTAGGCTGGACTTTAGGGATCACAGCAGGTCCTAGCTGTGAAGGGCTGGGCTGGACTTAAGGGATCATGGCAGGTCCCAGCTGTGAAGGGCTGGGCTGGTCTTAAGGGATCACAGCAGGTCCTAGCTGTGAAGGGCTAGGCTGGTCTTAAGGGATCATGGCAGGTCCTAGCTGTGAAGGGCTGGGCTGGTCTTAAGGGATCATGGCAGGTCCTAGCTGTGAAGGGCTGGGCTGGTCTTAAGGGATCATGGCAGGTCCTAGCTGTGAAGGGCTGGGCTGGTCTTAAGGGATCATGGCAGGTCCTAGCTGTGAAGGGCTGGGCTGGTCTTAAGGGATCATGGCAGGTCCTAGCTGTGAAGGGCTGGGCTGGTCTTAAGGGATCATGGCAGGTCCTAGCTGTGAAGGGCTGGGCTGGTCTTAAGGGATCATGGCAGGTCCTAGCTGTGAAGGGCTGGGCTGGTCTTAAGGGATCATGGCAGGTCCTAGCTGTGAAGGGCTGGGCTGGTCTTAAGGGATCATGGCAGGTCCTAGCTGTGAAGGGCTGGGCTGGTCTTAAGGGATCATGGCAGGTCCTAGCTGTGAAGGGCTGGGCTGGTCTTAAGGGATCATGGCAGGTCCTAGCTGTGAAGGGCTGGGCTGGTCTTAAGGGATCATGGCAGGTCCTAGCTGTGAAGGGCTGGGCTGGTCTTAAGGGATCATGGCAGGTCCTAGCTGTGAAGGGCTGGGCTGGTCTTAAGGGATCATGGCAGGTCCTAGCTGTGAAGGGCTGGGCTGGTCTTAAGGGATCATGGCAGGTCCTAGCTGTGAAGGGCTGGGCTGGTCTTAAGGGATCATGGCAGGTCCTAGCTGTGAAGGGCTGGGCTGGTCTTAAGGGATCATGGCAGGTCCTAGCTGTGAAGGGCTGGGCTGGTCTTAAGGGATCATGGCAGGTCCTAGCTGTGAAGGGCTGGGCTGGTCTTAAGGGATCATGGCAGGTCCCAGCTGTGAAGGGCTGGGCTGGTCTTAAGGGATCATGGCAGGTCTTAGCTGTGAAGGACTAGGCTGGTCTTAAGGATCATGCACATTCTTGAAATCAGGTACTTTGGCACCTGGGGTATTTTGAGTTTGTGTGTTTGTTTGTTTGTTTGTAGAGAAGGTCTCACTAAGTAGCCTCAGTGGCCTGGAACTCACTATGTAGACCATCCCAGGCTGGCCGCCATCTCAGAGATCCACCTGCCTCTGCTTCCCTAGTGCTAGTATTAAAGGCCTGCACCACCACACCTGGCTTTCTGGGGTTTTGTTGATTTCTGTCTGGGAGCGGGGCCTGGGATATTTGGATGACAGATTGCTCGTGGCTCATAGGACTGTAGCTAAACCAGGGAAGATTCATGGACACACCTACTCTTATTCTCAAGATGGAATAATTCAATTCTAAAAGTCAGACATATTCTGCTGTGCTCTCAAGCCACAGGAGCCGCTGGGTCTGACACCCTCCCTGGCTGAAGTTACCTTTAGGATGGGAGGTCAGCTGGCTCTTCAAAGACCTTGGCCTCCTCCTCCTCCTTTTCCTCCTCCTCCTCACTCTTATTGCCTTCCCACAATTCTGGGGGCTGGCTTTGGGCAGAATCAGTAACCAGTGAGGTATGCCCCTCCCCGCACCAAGAGAGGGCACCCCTGGGCACTTTACTCAGTCCCTCCATAGCAGCAATTTGGTCCTGGGCACAAAGATCGTGTGGTTTCCATCCTGCACTTTCTCTTCTTCAATCTCCAGCACAAGGCCTACACATTTTCAGAATGAAACAAAAACAAAAGCAACTCTCCAAATCCAAACCAAAACCATAATGAGAATAAAATAGAGAAAATACAAGTGTTGGCAAGTGTGGTGGTTTGAATGAGAATGTCCCCCATAGACTTCAAGTATTCAGACATTTTGTCCCCAGTTGGCGGTGCAGTTTAGGGAGGTCTTAGAAGGTGTGGCCATCCTGGAGGAAGTATGTCACTGGGGGTGGGCTTAGAGAGTTAACAAGCCTTGCTAGTCTTGTGTGTGTGTGTGTGTGTGTGTGTGTGTGTGTGTGTGTGTGTGTCTCTCTGCTTCCAGATGTGAACCTCAGCTTTCTGCTCCAGCCCCTGCCACCATGCCTCCCACCACAATGGACTCTAATTCCCTGGAACCGTCAATCATAAGCTCAAATAAACTCTTCCTTTTATAAGTTCCCTTGGTCATGGTGGTTTTATCACAGCAACAGAAAAGTGGCTAATACAGCAAGGATGTGGGGAAATGTGAACCGTGGTGTGCTTCCAGTGAGAAGGTAAAATGTGCAGCTCCTTACTGCAGAGAACAGTGCAAGGGATTCTCACACAGTTACAGACAGAACATCATATGGTCCACCAACTCTATTGCTGGGAACTGAAAAGAGAGAACTGGAAGGACAGTTGTGCACCCAGGTTCACTGTAATATTATTCACAATAGCTGAAGTGTAGAGCTAAATGTTTGGCCTTAACAAGGAAGTTCTGATACATGTGATACCATGTATGAATTCTGAGGACATCATGCTAGTAAAATAAGCCAGCAACAAAGGATGACGCTGGCAGTTTCACTTAAGGGAGGTTCATAGAGCAGCTAATTCTAGATGAGAGGACACAGAATGGTGCTTTCTGAAGCGACACTTGTCATTTAATGGGCTGAGTTCAGGAGATGGATGGTGATGATGGCTACACGATGGAGTATGCTTAATGCTTCAACTGTAGATTTGGTAACAATAAATTCTGCATGTATTTTACCACAATTAAAATCTCTTTAGCTGGGCATGGTGGCGCATGCCTTTAATCCTAGCACTTGGGAAGCAGAGGCAGGTGGATCTTTGTGAGTTCAAGGCCAGCCTGGTCTACAGAGTGAGTTCCAGGACAGCTGGGGCTACAGGGAGACCCTGTCATGAAAAGACCAAAAAAAAAATCTCTTTAAAGTCTTCTCAATCAAACTTCTTCATATATCCTATTTTTCCTTGGCCCTTCACTTCCAAAATAGACTTGATGATGAGTTTCATCACTCTTACATTGGTGGTAGTGGTAGGATGTCACACAGTATATCATTTGTGGGTGTATATATGTATGTGGTGCATGCACTCTGAATTAAGCCACCTCACCATGTCATGCCTAGAAGGGAGAATCACTGCCTTTTTGATTTTTCAAAAAGTGACAGAACAGCAGCTACACAGGAGTGCAGTGAGAAGCGGCTACATCCTCCTCCCTTGGCTGCTCAGATTCTACCTCTCAGGTGGTGGTGCCCTCCCTGACCATAAATTCCAGCCTGTGGCCTGGACACTGTGTCTGTCAGACATGGCCTCAACATGAAAATCAGAGGGACTTCTCTGATCTCCCTCTGCCCTTGTTGGGACTTGCACCTCTGATAAGTCCTCCCATCTACTGTACTCCATGAAACTCCTGCAGGTCACAGCGAAAATAATGCTTCAGGTCTAGTGCAGCAAATCCAGCTACAACTAAAAACCTGCCTGGCAGAGGACTGGCAAGCCCAATCCATGAATGTTTCAGTAAATACTTGAAACATAGTGTGGCAGCATCTCTGCAGGAACCTCTTCATGGCTAAGGCCCTTGTCACCTTTCTCTGGTTTTTATTAGGTGCTCTCTGGCTTCAAGTTCCCTAAGAGGGTGGGGAGTACCTCATTCAAAATAACTTGGAATTACGAAGCATCTCCAGAATAAAGCTTGGTGTCAGCTAGCCTGACATGACGGCCCTCTTCACTTTGTCTTGTCCACCTCTCCATGGCGCGCCCCCCTCACCTGCAGCCAGTAGCTATTACTATTTCTTCACCACCCACTGGTCTTCCCACACTCCCAACTTTGCACACCACGTTCTTTTTGCCTGGAATGCCCTTCCTTAACTTTGCTATCTGGTGAGATTCTGCTCATCTTTTAAGCTTCACAGCAGAGATAACACCTAAGAAGGCACCATGCATTCCCCTTGCAGCTCTCTCCTCAGAATACACATTGTGCTTGGTGTTTTTCTACCACAATGAACTATGACTTCATTGAAAGTAAGGATCCTGGGCTGAAGAGATGGCTCAGAGGTTAAGAGTGCCGACTACTCTTGCAGAGGACCAGGGTTTGAATCCCAGCACCCACATGGCGGCTAAGAACCGTCTTTAAGCCAGGCGTAATGGTGCACACCTTTAATCCTAGCACTCTGGAGGCAGAGGCAGGCAGATCTTTGTGAGTTCAAGGCCAGCCTGGTCTACAGAGTGAGTTCCAGGACAGCTGGGACTATAGGGAGACCCTGTCTCAAAAAAAAAAAAAGAAAGGATCCTGCTTACTCCTAAAGCTTGTTCCAGACTCCTAACGTTAGCCATGTCTCCAGATAGGAGACGTTGACCCGCTCTATAGCCTTGCGCCCTGCCCTAATGCTGACTAGAGCCTCCTTACTGCTTCCTGTATGACTCAGGCTCCTCACCTCAAGCCTGTATTATTGAACTCCTGTATTATTTCAACACTAGCCTGTCTCCCTCAGGAAATTATAAATTCCACAGAGAACAGGGGCCATGTCTTACTTCTGGATTCTTCACATTTTCTGACTTAAGACTTTGCAAATGGGAGATGCTAAATATGTTAACAAGGCAAGTCTGGATGGTTTTGGGGTATAATTTGAATAAGGGAAGGGCAAGCTGGCAGTTTTGGAGAGTAAAAATAATTTCAGACAAGTAGCATATAACTCCTGTCTACACTGGCAGATGAAAATTGCTTGAGACTTTAGGGACTGATCCCTTGGAGATGGAGTTTTGGTCAGGAAGGATGAGGAGGCAGACAAGGACAAGCATGTGAACCCCAAGTCTTCTTTGGTAAACTGATGGTACCACATATTTCTGTGATCTTAAGCATCAATGGCGGGGCTGGAGAGATGGCCTAGTGGTTAAGAGCGCCGACTGCTCTTACAGAGGACCCGGGTTCGATCTGCAGCACCCACATGGCGGCTGAGAACCGTCTGAAACTCCAGTTCCAGGAGAACTCCAGTTCCAGGGGAATCCGACACCCTCTTCTGACCTCCGCGGCATTGCACGACACGGGTGCACAGACCTCCATGCAGACAGTACATTCGTACACATACGGAAATAAAAAATAAAAAAAAGAATCAATGGCTAGAATTATCAGTCAGAACATTAAGGATAATTATTATTTTATTTTTTAATTTATGTTTTATGTGTATGAGTGTTTTGTCTTCATGTAAGTGCACCATGTACATGCAATGGCCATGAAAGCCAGAAGGTGTTGGATCCTCTGGAACTGGAGTTGCAAATAGTTGTTAGTGGCCATGTACGTGGGTGCTGGGAACTGAGCCCAGGTCCCCTGCAAGAGCAGCCAGTTTTCTTAATCACTGAGCTATCTTTCTAACCCCAAGGATAATTTTTTTTAAAGATGGAGAAATACTCAAAATATTGACTGTTAAGTTTTCATCTCAAATTCAATTTTTTTCTGGAATTGATACAAGAACAGATGTTCATTTAAAATTTTTTTAGTTTTTTCCTTTTTTTGGTATTTTTGAGGCAAGGTCTCCCTTTTAGTACCAGCTGTCCTGGAGATCTCTCTGTAGACCAGGCTGGCCTTGAACTCACAGAGATCCACCCACCTCTACCTCCTGAGTGCTGGGATTAAAGGCACATGCCACCACGCCCAGATCATTAAAAATTTTTTTATCTCTTGTTTCTGAGGTTAAAAAAAATAAAAGTTTTTTATCTTAAAAAAACACAAGCTGCAGGCTGGGTGTGGTGATGCACACCTTTAATCCTAGCACTCAGGAGGCAGAGGCAGGCGGATCTCTATGAGATTGAGGCTAGTATGATCTATGTAGACAAGACCAGCTGGGGTCACAGGAAGACCTGTCTCAAAAAAAAAAAATCCAAACTAAACAAAACTCAAACAACAACAGTCATCCCCCCGACCCCCCCAAAACACAAGCTGCGTTACCTCTAGAGTCCCAGTCGATATGTGTGATGTAACTAGAAGCTCCTTTACAGATGCCCACTCTCTTGCTTGTAAGTACATTGTAAATATCCACAAAGTTGTCATGGGATGCCACAGCAAGGTACTTTCCTGTATCTATAAAGACAAATGGGCAGCTAATATCAACAAATTGCTATGGGAACTTATTTCAGGGAAGTTAGTATTTTAAAGTGGGAGAAAGGTTAAAGAAACATTTTGGGACTAAAAAATTTAGTCCCAAACTGATATTTTTTAAGGGATCTACTACTATCTTCACCTTTTGAAAATTTAATATCAGAGATCATTTCTTTTCTGTGATGGAAGGAGACCATGTCTTCCACCGTGTCAGCATTTACAACCAAGAAACCTCCATCATTCAGGCCGACTGCCAAGGCTTTCCCATCAGGGGAGAAGGCACAGCATCTTCCTCCTACAGAAGAACCAACAAAAAACAATCACTAAGCACTTTGCTGCTGGGAGAACCAAATGCACGTGGGTATTGCTTGTCAGTGTATTACTGCGCCATCAACATTATCCTTGTGAGAATTAAAGTGTCACAATTTGGGGGCTCACAAAATGGTTCCGTGGGTAAGAGTACCTACTATACAAGCCTGATAATCTGAGTTTAATTATGAGAACCCATGACTCCTGAAAGTTGTCTCTAAATTTCATGCATGTACGTAAATGCTCGCAATAAATACTTAAAAAAACTTGGCCGGGCGTGGTGGCGCATACCTTTAATCCCAGCACTCTGGAGGTAGAGGTAGGCGGATCTCTGTGAGTTCAAGGCCAGCCTGGTCTACAGAGCGAGCTCCAGGACAGTTAGTACTAAAAGGAAGACCCTGCCTCAAAAATACCAAAAAAACCCAAAACTTAAATGTCATCATTTAAACATATCTTTCCTCTCAATCAAAGGACAATAATAACATAAAAATATATTTTGATCTCAGTATGGTGGCACACCCATTTAATCCCAGCATTGGGAGGCAGAGGCAGGTGGATCTCTGTGGGTTCAAGGCCAGCCTGGTCTACATAGAGAGTTCCAGGACAGCTGAGACTGCATGGAGACCCTATCTCAAAAAGATAAAAAAAAAAAAATTGCTATTTTAATTTCTGCTCCATAGATCAGAGTGCACAGACATGAGGCAGAAGATTCTGGTTGGCATAGGATGGGGCAGCCATGATGCTTCGAACGGAGTCAGCTCAACCTGGCTTGCATAGGGACCTACGCCTCTGTGGACCACATGCTGGGAGCTGTGCTCATGCCAATAACTTTGAATTGGCTCATGCAAAGAGTATCTCCATTCATCATCCACTTAGCATTTATTTACCTACGATGAATCAGTACTGAGACAATAAAAAGTCCAGTTAGCCCTAGGGAGGGTCATCAGGGTTAGTTGAACCCTGGCGCACTATACAAACCAGCCCACATTTTAGGGTAAAAGGAGAGATGTTAATAATTATACCAGGATAACAGGGGTAAATGGGGTTGAATTAGGACAGTAGTTACACTTTTGAACTAATTTTTAACCTAGGGAATAAAGTTCATTCACTGCCACTCAAATCTTCCATAATAAGGCCTTAGTTTTATTTCGCCAATATAAATTAGTGGCCAAAATCATTCAGTTTCATAGTTGTGCAGAGTGTGGCTTTGGACTTGGACCTGGTTGGAGTCTGCTTCACCACTTACCAGGACCACTTGGGAGACAGCACCAAGCAATGGTACAGGCATGCTGTGTGAGGCCACGAAGCCTCAATTTGAATTCAGTTGCAGTATTTATTACTTGAGTGACCTTGGGATAACCAGAAATGTGTCCACATTCCTAATCTATGCAGACCAAATGCAGCATGCGTGCAGTCTCTGGCTCACCACTGTGACTCCAGCTCAATACCTGTTCTCATTTTGCGTATTCCTTTAGAGTATACTCTCCATGTCTCCCTGTTTGAAGAGCTACTCAGTACAAATAGTGTACGGTTAGAGTCCAGTCTCAGCCTTTCCTGTCTTAAGAATTCTTCTAAACCCGACAAGGCTCAGCTCTCCTGTTGCTTTCATGAGAAATCAGTCCCAGGTAGCAGGTCTGTACTGAGCCTGTGTGGTTCCATGTTTATGTGGATGGCTTAGTGTGCCCTTCCTCATTCACTCTTCATCTGTCTCCATCTGCTCTCTGCCTGAAGCTGGCCCAAGTGGGCTGTGTCAGGGGCTCCGTGGCCTTCTGGTATGTGGAAGCCTGGCAAGAGCCTGGGAGGCTGGGCGCTGTCCCTCCAGCTGCCTTCTGTAAGGTCTCTGCTCTTTTCAAAGTGCCACCAAACTGACCCACCAGGCCCAGGGCTGGTAGTGGGGCCTGCTGGGAAGAAGCATAGTGGTGCACTATTCCTGGGCATTTCTTCATTCCCTAACGACCCCTTTATAAAGAGCCCCACTCTTGGACTCTTCTCAAATGATGCAGCTGGACAGGCCATCTGCTGCTGGACCTCCATTCAGATCTTGTCCATGTCCAACACTAGACATGAGACTACTCATTGTGAGATCCTCAGGACCAGCTCTCAGTGAGAAGAAGGACACATTGCCCCCAGGTGGCAAGTGTCTGTGCAATACTAGCAAAGTGAACAATAGGGCTGTGATGCTGTTGCATCCGACCAGGCTCTGGATCATCTCTGATGCACTTAATTTTAAATGCATGCTGGCCGGGCGTGGTGGCACACACCTTTAATCCTAGCACTCGGGAGGCAGAGGCAGGCGGATCTTTGTGAGTTCAAGGCCAGCCTGGTCTACAGAGTGAGTTCCAGGACAGCTGGGGCTATAGGGAGACCCTGTCTCAAAAAGACAAAAAAAAANTGACTCAAAAGACACAACAAAAAAAAAAAAAAAAAAAAAAAAAAAAATTAAAATTACATGCATGACTAACTCCCAAACTCCCGGGCTTGCATATTTTTGGCATCATCTCAGTCCGCTCCTACCGCCTGTAGACTCATTGTATTGTTTGCACCTGAGTAAATTGCGAGGGGGCGGTTGTGATACTCCAACCCCCCCGAGCCCACCGTGTGCATTCTGTTGTACCAGTTATCCGATCTGTCTATACAGTAGATGCGCGTCGGCGCTATTGGGTCGACTAGCCGCATACTCCGGTATATATCCTACTGACTATACACGCGTCGCGCCACCGGATCCGGCGTGGTTCCGGCCTGGCAGACTACGGGCCAGGCGAAGAGACCAATTCAACAGATTACACTGACGCCCCCCCCCCCACTTTCCCCAGCTGCGCACTTAGGCTTCAGGATGCCTGCTGCCCGCAGGGCAGGATAGCCTGTGGAGAAGAGGATGGGAAAAGGGGGAAGGGTGTGCGCGGGCTCCCAACGGGTGTCCCATCCCACTAAACATTCATGCTTCCAGCGGGTGTTCCTCTGCGCGGGAACTCTGTGTGCACCACACGACTCCGTCGCTGCTGCAGCGCCTCAGAGCACAAGCCAATTGTGTGTGGGCGCATGTGTAGCCTTTCTCTAGTCACCCCTAGTGCCTGTGTGTGCGAGGTGTACGTGTAGACACGCACACGCACACAGCGTTATGTGTTCTGTACGTGACAGTTCCGGGCTGGACTACAAACGGCGCTTCCCTGAGCACAAAGTACTGCAGGCTAAAGATAGTCACTTATTGTTATTATGAGTGAACCATAAAAGCTGGGTTGTATGTTTAAAGATTCCTTTATTGTTTTGTGCCTTTCGAAAACAGGGTCTCCCTGTAGAACCGCAGCTGTCACTGTTTGACCACCACACTCTACGTAGGAGCGCATTGGTACTGTGCTCCGACCCTTCAGCACAAAGATCGCGCGTGCTGTGCTGCTCTCTCTACCAATGGGCCTAGGCACCTACACCAGAGAGCGTGTCCCCACGCGTACACCGCTCCGTTTTGGTGTCTTTTCCATCTATTTTTTGGTTCCTCTTCTTTGTCATGTTGACCTAGCAGCATCTGCCCTGTGTCAGAAACCACTTTATACCACTATGACTCGCGCCGTTGCCATACACGGGTTTGTGTCCTACACAGAGCAAGACCACCAGTCTCTCCACCCTCTCCCATCAGATATAACACACACAGCTTTACATCCAGTTGTATTCTATGTGCACCACACACGCCTGTCAACACCCTTTTTAGTACCAGTTTCATCCTCGCTTGGATTGTCGCTGTAGGGGGTATGGAATGGGATGTGTACACTCGTTGTGCCCTTTCCTTTGTAGCACTTTGGTTGCCATGCATTTGGTTGGACGCCTCGCATGTCTTCCCTCAGTTGTTTCAGGCTTCTCCATTGACTCCTGGCCCGGGTGGCTTGTACACACCCCCTGCCGTTTAAGGGAATCCAGCAGTGTGTTCTTCACCTCTGCCCACCAACCCCACCAACCTGCGGGCAGCTATCTTTCTTCCCCCCCCTCTTGCAGCTTTTTACACAAGCACTCGGTATCACTTTTAAGTGTGCGGCTGTTCGGCCTTGCGGCATCCATTATATGTCACGGTCCTGCCTGCCTTTTGTGTATTTTCCCCGTCGACTCCGTTGAGTGCTCCCCCCCTTCCCATGAGTTTATTACCTTTGCACGGGACCTGGTTGTATGTGCTGTAAACTGCAGCCGGGCTATCGGCCTGGATGTATTGGGTATTTTAGACAGAGGGGGTTGGATCCATCATCGGGAGACGTAGAGTGTGTAGATGGCTTTGGTAGCTTGTCCCACTGTTGGTGCGGGGAATGCTCTATTTTTATATGTACCCGCGGCGCTCCGGAAAGTACCCCGTGCACGTCCAGGGTACCTCTTTTATATCCAGGGTTCCAGCCACTTTTCGCCCAGCCCTATTGGTCCGCCCATGTTCTTTATTTTATTTTACTTTTTGATCATGGTAAGTTCTCCTTCTAAGTTTGAATGTAAGTGTCAGTTATTTTTATTTTTTTTGTCTTTTCGAGACAAGGTCTCCCTGTAGCCCCCAGGGTCCTTATGTTTTAAAGTATTACATTTATACCAAAATAAATAAATCTGAATCCTAAATCTATCACTCAGTAAAGTATATAAAGAGATTAGCTGGGTGTGGTGGTGTGCATGCCTTTAATCCTAGCACTCAGGAGGCAGAGTCAGGTAGATCTTTGTAGTTCAAGGCAGCCTGGTCTACAGACGTGAAGTTCTCAGGACCTGGGGCTTAAGGGAGACTCGGTTCTAAAAAGACCAAACGGGGGAAAAAAAAAAAGAAGAGTATGTGACACAGTAAGAAAAGAGATCAGATTGTTCACTGAAGTCCTGATTTTAATGGCTAATTATAAGGAGGCGTGGCTTAGTAAAGTAAACAGGAAGACCACACACGGGCATCTCAAAGGTGTTTGTAATGCGCCTGCTTTGGGGGAAAGATGAATTGGACAACAAGTTATTGAGCCAAACTAGTAATTTAGAGAGATGTAAAGTTCAGCTACAATGGACATTCACGTATCTGGGGAAGGGGGCTGGGTGTGGGCATGCCATGCACTGCCTCTCCACCGCTGTTCTCTTCCGAAGCCCTTCACCTCAGAGTACACAGGATGGATTCCAATAGGTCCAACCTCCTGCAGAGGTTGCACCAGACAAGCGAGTTTTTAGTGTTAAGTCCTTTTGACTTATACTTTGAGGCAGTGGCTTCAGGCTCTGAGATTCTTTCACCACTGGCTCAAACGGTTTCAATGCTGTATTTCCTTAATCTGATCATTTTAAGCCCAGCATGATGCTGGGGCAGACAGTGAGGCAGACTTGAGTTACCTTAAATGACACAAGGAAATGGACTAAAATCTTACTTTGCTACTCAGCACTTTAGAAAGTGATCATGGTCAGTATAATGGAGAGCTAATATTCCAAGTATGCACAGTGGGGATTTTCATCATCTGCTACGTGCTGACCCCCCAGCTCCCAAAGCAGCTGTTCCTTTTAGCTAACCGCCACCCATTCCAAGAGTATCGGAACACACTCAGAACTGAAAAAGAAGTTCCCAAACTTTCTGACAGCAGGACAGTTGGTGGTCTTGCACCGCCATCTCTATGGTTCCTGAACATTCCCCCCATATCTATCTGTCTTCTCTCAGTACATGACTATGGGTCCTTATCTCACATGCCTACTGTGGCAAAGAAGCCCCAAACAAAGGGAAGGCAAATGCAGCATGGTCTGTGCCCGTTACCACCCTGAGCACTGGACGCCCAATCAGAATACGTGTTGCCACATATGGGAGACAAAGAAACTCAACGGTAAAGAGGAACTGACAGAAGGTATAAAAGGCTGGGTCTTTCTTTCTTTGAGGCTCTGTCTTTTGAGTATGAACCGACACTTAGGTGCTAGGACAAATAAACTGCTTCCCGGAAGAACTGCTTGTATGTTCTCATCCACACAGCACTCTGCAAACACCACCACAAAGCACAAGGCACACCTTGGCAGAAACCCCACAAGCAGTGACTGAAAAGAAATACTGAGTTTACCTAGGAAGGACAGAGAACAGAGAGTGAGAAGAGGAGAGACGCGCTTAGGACGAGAGGGGCGGAGGACGCCTGCTGGTGCACAAGGGAGTAAGGAGGTAGAGGATGAGAGAAGAAACTATGGAGGAAAATGATGGGTGACATTAGCTCAAGCGGCACCCCTAGTCAGGAGCTGTATGTATCTCCTGTACTGCTTTTTCCACCCCTAGCTCAGGAGCTGTATGTATCTCCTGTACTGCTTTCCGGTCATTGTCCACAGTTTCCGGCATATTGTGGGGGGAGTGGGCTGGTGAGTAGCGAAAAACAAGGGCGGTTGGTGTTAGGCGAACCTTGGCTAGAGTTTTGGTTCTCTGGTTCTTAGCAGTGTGGGTTGTGGGCAGTGTATTGTGCATTGCTTTGGCCCCCCCTCGCCGTGTAAAGCAATCTTTTTTATCTACAATCTTAGACCAAAGTTGTGAAGACAAAGAATTGTTGGGGCTGGATGGAGAGCATGGCTAAGTGGTTAAGAGACTGAAGGTGCTCTTACAGAGAAACTAGGCTGTTTCCCAGGACTCACATGGAGCTAACAAAACTGTCTCCATAACTCAGTTCCATGGGATCCAATGCCTTTTTCGACCTCAGGTGGGCACACTGCATGACACAGGTGCACTTACACACGAATGATGGCAATATACTCATACATCATAAAATAAAATTAATTAAATAAAGCGCGGGACGTGGTTGTGCATGCCTTTAATCCCAGCAGAGGGCAGGCAAGAGCAGATCTGTGAGTCAAGGCCGCAGCAGTGTGGTCTGTGTAGCGGAGAGCCAGGCAGCTGGGGCTACAGGGAACCCTGTCTTCAAAAAGACACACATACACACACCACACACACACACACAACACACACACACCAAACACACAAAATAATACATATTTGCAAAAAGACAAGAAATGTGATGTAACAGTACTGCCTATTACATAGTAAGGTACTCAGAAACCATTAGTAGAAATTACTATTATTAATTTAAAATTATTTTTATTTTACATGTGTTTTCCTGCATTTTATTAGTGCATCCATGTTGTGTCAATACACAGTGGGGGAGCCTAAGAAGAGGGTGTCGATCCACCCCTAGTAGTGGAGGTAGTGGTAGAGACTGGTTGTTAGCCACCTGGACCCAGACTCCCTTCTGGAAGAAAGCAGTTGCTCATAACTGCGAGTCATATCTCTCCAGCCCAATTATTAAATGTTTAATTTATTTTTATTTTATATATGTTGGTGTTTTGAGGTCCTGTACAGTGTACCATACGTGGTCTGTTGTAGTTTACCATGTCAGTTAGTACCCCTGCAGACACAGAACGAGGGGGGTTGGATTCTCTTCTCTGGACCTGTTGTTTGGTATGGTTTTTAGTCACCATATGTGCTGCTGGGAGAACCCAACCTGGGTCCTCTGCAAGAGCAAAGCAAGCACTGCTCTATCTGAGCTTCTCTTATGCTATTTTTTCTTCTCCTGAGCCATCTCTCTAGTTCCTACTTTATTTTTAAAGATAACAAAACAGCAGGAAAAAGAAACAAAAACCGATTGAAGAGTCAAAAAGTGAGAAAAAGCACTTAGGCAGACTTACATTGGACTTCTTTAATTACAGCTCTCAGGAGGCCAGGCAGGAATCTCGGATGATGAGGGCCAGTCCTGGATACACAGCAAGTTCCCAGTCACTGGGGCTAAGGAGGAAAAAATACAACAAAAGACCTTTCAGAAAACAAACACCCATATCCCCCCCCCCCACAAAAAAAACACAAAAGAATAAAAAAAAATAATATACTTCATCAGTAATATTAAAGAAATTATGGCCCGAAAGAGGAAAGAATTAGTTTGGAAGAAAATGACAGACGCAAAGGCACCTGTGAATACCAACAACCTCCTCCAGTGACCATCTCCACCCAGCATGTGTGTCACCCTGGCCCCGTACAGTTGGCTTTAGAGTCTTGGAGCTTTGCTTTAACACGAGTTTTTATTTATTTTTTATAGTTCAAACAGCCTTGACCGGTTGCAACAGTAAATGAAAAGGGAGCAGGGCAACTCTTGTTCCTGGGATGCCATCTACAGACAGATCACTGCCTTTCCGAATGCAGGTATTCTTTAATTAAGCGCTGGAGAGATGGCCCAGCGGTTAAGAGCGCCGACCACTCTCTTACACGAGGACCCCGGGTTCAATTCTCCAGCACCCATATGGGGCCGAGAACTGTCTGAAACTCCAATTCCAGGAGAATACAGTTCCGGGGAATCTGAGACCCTCTTCTGACCTCCTCGGCTTGCACGACACGGGTGCACAAACCTGCATGCAGACGTACACTGATACACATACGGAAATAAAAAAAATTAAAACCAATAAAAAAAAAGAGTTTATTTTAGGGCGTGGAGAGATGGCCTAGCTGTAAGAGCGCCAACTGCCCTTGCAGAGGACCGGGTTTATCCCCAGCACCCACATGGTGGCTGAGAACCAGCTATAACTCCAATTCCGGGGAACTCGCAGTTCCAGGAGAATCGACACCCTTTCTGACCTCCGCGGCAATTGCACGACACGGGTTGCACAAAACTCATGCAGACAGTACACTTCAAATAATAAATAAATAAATACACAAACAAATAAATAATTAATTAAAAAATAGTTTATTTTATTTTGTTTTTTTAGCATATGCATTACGGTATTCGTGTCTGCTTTTGATTCCCCTTCCCCAGCCTCCTTTTGGCTCCGACCTCCCCAAACTTCCACCCTCCTTCAGATCTCCTTCATCAAATGCATTCCTTTCTCTTCCTCTTTTCTCCTCTGTGTCTTCCTGATTTAAGAAACATTAACTATTAGCCTTTTTGTTCAAACCTGTAAAAGTTGGAGCTTGACTGGTTTAGGACAAGAATTCTAATCTTTTCATCTCAGCACACCTGGGGATCTTTTCCCTTCTTGCCTGATTCTTCTAAACTAGCCCAACTGGGAAAAGACTGTGAGTTGGACCCAGCTAACGGGAAAAAAGACACAGTTCTCCTGAATTAGGGGCAAAAGCGAACCAAGCTTCTGGGTCTTGTGTGCTTGCTGGGTCTGACTGATGAGTAAGACACCCTTTTGCAAAAGATAAACTCTGCCTTGCCAGTTTGTCTTTCACTTTGTCCATGTGTTCTTTGGTCAGTATTGATGGGGTCCTTGGACCTGGTTTATTTCTAACAACTGCCTACAGCCACACTGTCCCTCCATGTATGCAATATTATATATATATATATACTATATATATATATAATATATATATATATATGTATATAGCTAGGGTCTGCTTATGAGAGATAACATGTAATTTTTTTGTTCTTTTGAGTCTGGGTTAACCTTGCTTAATACTTTCTAGTTTTATCATTTTCCTGCAAACCCATTACATTCTTTAAAATTGAATAGAATTTCCTGGTATATAAAACTACATTTGCATTGTCCACTCATCTACTGATGGACATTTAGGACTGACTTGATTTTTCATATTGTGAAAAGAGCAACAAAATCATGGATGTACAAGAACCTCTTCGGTAGGATGGAGAGCCCTTGGGTATATATCTGGGTCATATGAGAGTTCTACTTTTATTTTTGAGGAAACTTTTATACTGATTCCATAATAGCTGAACTAGTTTACACTGCCACCAGGAATGCAAAAGCTCCTTTTCCCCACATCTTTGCCAGCATTTTGTTGTTTGTTTTCTTTTCTTTTTCTACCTTTCTTTTCAAACACGGGTCTCCCTGTAGCTCAGCTGCTGGAGACCAGCCTGGCTCAGATCCACCGCCTCTGCCCAGGTGCTGCAATTAAAGTCATATGCCACCATGCCGTTGTTGTTCTTTTTGTGTACCATCTGATGGAGGTAGATAGCTTGATCTTTCATAAGATGGACAGATGGTGGTTCTATGAAGGTAGAGTTGGATCAGCGATTTATTACTTATGTGTGAAGGAGGGGCTGGAAACCTTTAAAACTACTTTCGACATTTGTGTTTCTTTTATTGAAAACTGTCTTCTTTACTAGTCTTTGTTGATAGGCAGTATTTTTTGTATATGTTAATTTTTGCAACTCTTTATATATATATTTTTTAGTATCTACCCTTTACAAAATGTGGGCGGCAAAGCTTTTCTACCCATTATGTGGGCTGTTTGCACATACTTTTGCTGTGCAAAAGCTTTAAAATGTCATATAGTTCCATTTGTATAATGTTTCTGGGCTAGCTATTGGGTCCTGTTCAGAAAATACTTGCCTATCCTTGTACTTTGAAGTGTCTTCTCTGTTTTCCTCAGCACTTAGGTTTTAAATTAAGGTCTTTGACCTATTTTTGGATTGCTTTTGTTCAGTGAGAGAAAGGGCCTCTAAATTCATTCTTCTTTTTTTTTAACTGTTTTTAAATTTTTTTTTTTTTTTTGTCTTTTTCCCGGACAGGGTCCCCTGTAGCCCCAGCATCCGGAACTCACTCTAAGACCAAGCTGGCCTTGAACTCAGATCCGCCTGCCCTCTGCTCCCAAGTGCTAGGATTAAAGGGTGCGCCACCACGCCCGGCTAAATTTTATTTTTATTTATTTATTTTCGTTATGTTGAGTCCTGCATGCAGGTTGTGCACCCATGTTGATGCAACGCCGCGGAGGTCAGAAGAGTTTCTCAGATTTCCCTGGAACTGGAGTTCTCTGGAATTAGAGTTACAGTGGTTCTCAGCTGCCATGTAGGTGCTGGGGATTTAACCCGGTCCTCTGTCAAGCGCAGTAGGCGCTCTTAACCGCTAGGCCATCTCTCCAGCCTAAATATTTCTTCTATAGCTGGATAGCAGTTTGACAAGCACTAATTTGTTGAATAGGCTGCCTTTTGTCGTGTAATTTTTTTTGACACTTTTGCCAGAAATTAGGTGGCCATATTTTGGAACACAGTTTTTTTTTTTTTTTTTTTTTCAGACAGGGCTCCCTGTAGTCCCAGCTGTCCTGGACTCCACTCTGTAGACCAGGTGGCCTTGAATCACAGAGATCCACTTTCTGCCTCCTAAGTGCTAGGATTAAGGCATGTGTAACCACGCCAGCTTAAAGATGTTCTTAGCCACATGTGGGTGCTGGGAACCAAAACCCAGGTCTCTGCAAGAGCAGTTGGTGCTCTTAACTACTGAGCCATCTCTCCAGCCCCGAAACAGGTTTTTTTTAAAAACAGATTTTTGGGCTGGAGAAGATGGCTCAGCTGTTAAGAGTGCTGACTGCTCTTGCAGAGGACCCGGGTTCCATTCCCAGGTGGGAAAGGAGACAGTAACCTGGACTCATCCTTTCCTGCCAGCCCTTTCAGCCTTGCGCTGCATTTTAGACTCAGAGTGTCTCTGACAGGTTCAGACCTGACTAAACGGAGCTTCCCTGAGCCAAAGTGACTGCACTAAATACATTTTTATATCTGAACTTAAAGCTGGTTGTATTTAAGATCCTTTTTTTTTTGTCTTTTCGAAACAGGGTCTCCCTGTAGCCCCAGCTGTCCTGGAACTCACTCTGTAGACCAGGCTGGCCTTGAACTCACAAAGATCCGCCTGCTTCTGCCTCACAAGTGCTAGGACTAAAGGCGCGTGCCACCCTACCCGCTTTTCTTTTCTTTCTTTTTTTTTTTTTTTTTTTTGTCTAGATCCTTTTTCAGAAAATAAAAAAAGACTTGTTGCTTACAGGTTTTGTTTAAAGCAAGAAAAGACACTTTCCCATCAGAAAACAAGCATCCAGGTGAATTGTGAAAGTACCAGCTTTCATCCTTGCTATGATTGTGTGTAGGGGGTATGTGCATGGCCTGTGTACATGTTGTGTGTAGAGGCCAGAGGTTGACGCTGGTGTCTTCCTCAGTTGTTCAGGCTTCTCCTTGATTTGGCAGGGCTGGCTTACCACTGAGTTTAAGGGAATCACGAGTGTCTCCCCATCCCAAACCCCACTGGGGTTAGCATCAGCGTCAACGCACCCGGCATCATAAGTGGGTGCTGGGATCCAAATTCAGGTCCTCCTGTTTTTATTTATTTACTTTTATGTGTATGAGTGTATTATCTGCATGTATGTAAGTGTAACTGCATCATGCAATGCCTGTAGAGGCTAGAAGAGGGGGTTGGATCCCCTGGAACTAGAGTTGTAGATGGTTGTTAGCTGCCATGTTGGTGCTGGGAACTAAATCCAGGTTCTCTGAAAGAGCAGCCAGTGCTCCTAACCAGGGAGCACTTTTCTCCAGCCCATGGTCCTCATGTTTTTATTTATTTATTTTTAATTTAATTTAATTTAATTTAATTTTATTTTATTTTATTTTTTTGTCTTTTCGAGACAAGGTCTCCCTGTAGCCCCAGGGTCCTTATGTTTTTAAAGTATAACATTTAACCAAAATAAAATAAATCTGAATCCTAAAATCTATCACTCAGTAAAGTAGTATAAAGAGATTAAGCTGGGTGTGGTGGTGCATGCCTTTAATCCTAGCACTCAGGAGGCAGAGTCAGGTAGATCTTTGTG
The DNA here is from genome assembly GCA_009823505.1 of Rhizomys pruinosus. Lineage (NCBI taxonomy): Eukaryota > Metazoa > Chordata > Mammalia > Rodentia > Spalacidae > Rhizomys > Rhizomys pruinosus. The sequence goes on from VZQC01014711.1 coordinate 1,257,973, forward strand.
AGTTCAAGGCCAGCCTGGTCTACAGAGTGAGTTCTAGGACAGCTGGGGCTACAGGGAGACTCGGTCTCTAAAAGACCAAAGGGGGAAAAAAAAAAAAGAAGAGATTAGTGACACAGTAAGAAAAGAGATCAGATTGTTCACTGAAGTCCTGATTTTAATGGCTAATTATAAGGAGGCGTGGCTTAGTAAAGTAAACAGGAAGACCACACACGGGCATCTCAAAGGTGTTTGTAATGCGCCTGCTTTGGGGGAAAGATGAATTGGACAACAAGTTATTTGAGCAAACTAGTAATTTGAGAGATGTAAAGTTCCAGCTACAATGGACATTCACGTATCTGGGGAAGGCGGGCTGGGTGTGGGATGCATGCACTGCCTCTCCACCGCTGTTCTCTTCCGAAGCCCTTCACCTCAGAGTCACAGAGGATTCCATGGTCCACCCTCAAGTTGCACCAGACAAGCGAGTTTTTATGATTAAGTCCTTTTGTACATTATACTTGAGGGCAGGGCTTCAGGCTCTGAGATTCTTTCAAACCACTGGCTCAAACTGGTTTCAATGCTGTATTTCCTTAATCTGATCATTTTAAGCCCAGCATGATGCTGGGGCAGACAGTGAGGCAGACTTGAGTTACCTTAAATGACACAAGGAAATGGACTAAAATCTTACTTTGCTACTCAGCACTTAGAAAGCTGATCATGGTCAGTATAATGGAGAGCTAATATTCCAAGTATGCACAGTGGGGATTTTCATCATCTGCTACGTGCTGACCCCCCAGCTCCCAAAGCAGCTGTCCTTTTAGCTAACCGCCACCCATTCCAAGAGTATCGGAACACACTCAGAACTGAAAAAGAAGTTCCCAAACTTTCTGACAGCAGGACAGTTGGTGGTCTTGCACCGCCATCTCTATGGTTCCTGAACATTCCCCCCATATCTATCTGTCTTCTCTCAGTACATGACTATGGGTCCTTATCTCACCATGCCTACTGTGGCAAGAAGCCCCAAACAAAGGGAAGGCAATGCAGCATGGTCTGTGCCCGTTACCACCCTGAGCACTGGACGCCCAATCAGAATACGTGTTGCCACATATGGGAGACAAAGAAACTCAACGGTAAAGAGGAACTGACAGAAGGTATAAAAGGCTGGGTCTTTCTTTCTTTGAGGCTCTGTCTTTTGAGTATGAACCGACACTCAGGTGCTAGGACAAATAAACTGCTTCCCGGAAAGAACTGCTTGTATGTCTCATCCACACAGCATCTGCAACACCACCACAAAGCACAAGGCACACCTTGGCAGAAACCCCACAAGCAGTGACTGAAAAGAAATACTGAGTTTACCTAGGAAGGACAGAGAACAGAGAGTGAGAAGAGGAGAGGCGCTGAGAAGGGGCGGACTGGGTCACAAGTGGGTGAGAGGATGGAAGAAACTGATGGGTGACATGAGCTCAAGCGGCACCCCTAGCTCAGGAGCTGTATGTATCTCCTGTACTGCTTTCCCACCCCTAGCTCAGGAGCTGTATGTATCTCCTGTACTGCTTTCCGGCATTGTCCACAGTTTCCGGATATGTGGGGAGTGGCTGGAGTAGCGAAAAACAAGGGCGGTTGGTGTTAGGCGAACCTTGGCTAGAGTTTTGGTTCTCTGGTTCTTAGCATGTGGGTGTGGGCAGTGTATTGGCTTTGGCCCCTCGCCTGTAAAGCAATTTATCTGACCAAATCTGTTGTGAAGACAAGAAATGTTGGGGCTGGAGACATGGCTCAGTGGTTAAGAGCACTGAGTGCTCTTACAGAGAAACTAGGCTCGTTTCCCAGGACTCACATGGCAGCTAACAACTGTCCATAACTCCAGTTCCATGGGATCCAATGCCTTTTTCTGACCTCGGTGGGCACTGCATGACACAGGTGCACTTACACACATGCAGGCAATATACTCATACACATAAAATAAAATAATAATAAAGCCGGACGTGGTGGTGCATGCCTTTAATCCCAGCAGAGGCAGGCAGATCTCTGTGAGGTCAAGGCCAGTGTGGTCTGTGTAGGGAGAGCCAGGCCAGCTGGGGCTACAGGGAACCCTGTCTCAAAAAGACACACATACACACACACACACACACACACACACACACACACAAACACACAAAATAATACAATATTTGAAAAAGACAAGAAATGCTGAACAGTACTGCCTATTACATAGTAGGTACTCAGAAACCATAGTAGAAATTACTATTATTAATTTAAATTATTTTTATTTTACATGTGTTTTCCTGCATGTATTAGTGCATCCATGTTGTGCAATACCAGTGGGAGCCTGAAGAGGGGTGTCAGATCCACCCCTAGTAGTGGAGGTAAGAATGGTTGTTAGCCACCATGGACCCAGGACCTCTGGAAGAACAGCTAGTGCTCATAACTGCTGAGTCATCTCTCCAGCCCCAATTATTAAATGTTTAAATTTATTTTTATTTTATATATATGGGTGTTTTGAGTCCTGTAAGTGTACCATATGGGTGTAGTACCTGCAGAGACCAGAAGAGGGCGTTGGATCCTCTGGACCTGTTGTTTGGGATGGTTTTGTTAGTCACCATATGTGTGCTGGGAACCCAACCTGGGTCCTCTGCAAGAGCAAGCAGCCACTGCTCTTAGTCCCTGAGCCATCTCTCTAGTTCCCTACTTTTATTATTAAAGAAACAAACACAGGAAAGAACAGAATGATAGAGTCAAAAAGTGAAAAGCCTTAGCCAGATGTGGTGGCACATACCTTTAATTACAGCTCTCAGGAGGCCAGGCAGGCAGATCTCTGTGAGATGGAGGCCAGCCTGGACTACACAGCAAGTTCCAGGTCAGCTGGGGCTACAGGAAGACCTTGTCTCAGAAAACAAACACCAATATCCCCCCCCCCCACAAAAAAACACAAAAGAATAAAACAAAATAATATACTTCTCAGTAATATTAAAGAAATTATGGCCTGAAAGAGGAAAGAATTAGTTTGGAAGAAAATGACAGACGCAAAGGCACCTGTGAATACCAACAACCTCCTCCAGTGACCATCTCCACCCAGCATGGTGTCACCCTGGCCCCGTACAGTTGGCTTTAGAGTCTTGGAGCTTTGCTTTAACACAGAGTTTTTATTTATTTTTTATAGTTCAAACAGCCTTGACCGGTTGCAACAGTAAATGAAAAGGGAGCAGGGCAACTCTTGTTCCTGGGATGCCATCTACAGACAGATCACTGCCTTTCCGAATGCAGGTATTCTTTAATTAAGCGCTGGAGAGATGGCCTAGCGGTTAAGAGCGCCGACCACTCTTACAGAGGACCCGGGTTCAATCCCCAGCACCCATATGGCGGCCGAGAACTGTCTGAAACTCCAATTCCAGGAGAACTACAGTTCCGGGGGAATCTGAGACCCTCTTCTGACCTCCGCGGCCTTGCACGACACGGGTGCACAAACCTGCATGCAGACAGTACACTGATACACATACAGAAATAAATAAAAATTAAAAACCAAATAAAAAAAAAGAGTTTATTTTAGGGCTGGAGAGATGGCCTAGCGGTTAAGAGCGCCAACTGCCCTTGCAGAGGACCCGGGTTTTATCCCCAGCACCCACATGGTGGCTGAGAACCAGCTATAACTCCAATTCCAGGGGAACTGCAGTTCCAGGAGAATCCGACACCCTCTTCTGACCTCCGCGGCATTGCACGACACGGGTGCACAAACTTACATGCAGACAGTACATTCAAATAAATAAATAAATAAATAAACAAACAAATAAATAATTAATTAAAAAATAGTTTATTTTATTTTTAGTTTTTTAATTAGCATATGCATTACGGTATTCGTGTCTGCTTTTGATTCCCCTTCCCCAGCCTCCTTTTGGCTCCGACCTCCCCAAACTTCCACCCTCCTTCAGATCTCCTTCATCAACTGCATTCCTCTTCTCTTCCTCTTTTTCTCCTCTTGTGGTCTTCTTACTGATTTAAGAAACATTAACTATTAGCCTTTTTGTTCAAACCCTGTAAAAGTTGGAGCTTGATTTACGACAAGGAATTCTAATCTTTTCATCTCAGCACACCTGGGGATCTTTTCCCTTCTTGCCTGATTCTTCTAAACTAGCCAACTGGGAAAGACTGTGAGGTTGGACCCCAGCTAACGGGAAAAGACACAGTTCTCCTGAATTAGGGGCAAAAGCGAACCAAGCTTCTGGGTCTTGTGTGCTTGCTGGGTCTGACTGATGATGTAAGACACCCTTTTGCAAAAGTAAACTCTGCCTTGCCAGTTTTGTCCTTTCACTTTGTCCATGTGTTCTTTGTGCAGTACTGATGGGGTCCTTGGACCTGGGATTTTATTTCTAACAACTGCCTACAGCCACACTGTCCCTCCATGTATGCATATTATATATATAGATTATATATATATATGTATATAGCTAGGGTCTGCATATGAGAGATAACATGTAATTTTTTTTGTCTTTTTGAGTCTGGGTAACCTTGCTTAATATACTTTCTAGTTTTATTCATTTTCCTGCAAACTCCATTACATTCTTCTTTAAAATTGAATAGAATTTCACTGAGTATATAAACTACATTTGCATTGTCCACTCATCTACTGATGGACATTTAGACTGACTTGATTTTTTCACTATTGTGAAAAGAGCAACAAAAATCATGGATGTACAAGAACCTCTGCGGTAGGATGGAGAGCCCTTGGGTATATATCTGGGTCATATGAGAGTTCTACTTTTAATTTTTTGAGAAACTTTTATACTGATTTCCATAATAGCTGAACTAGTTTACACTGCCACCAGGAATGCAAAAGCTCCTTTTCCCCCACATCTTTGCCAGCATTTGTTGTTTGTTTTCTTTTCTTTTTCTACCTTTTCTTTTTCAAACAGGGTCTCCCTGTAGCCTCAGCTGCCCTGGAGACCAGCTTGGCTCAGATCCACCTGCCTCTGCCTTCCAGGTGCTGCAATTAAAGTCATATGCCACCATGCCCAGTCTGTTGTTTCTTTTCTTGATGGTAGCCATTCTGACTGGAGTGAGATGGAATCTCAAAGTAGTTTTAATTTGCACTTCTCTGATGGCTAAGGAGGCTGGAAACCTTTAAAACTACTTTCGACATTTGTGTTTCTTTTATTGAAAACTGTCTTCTTTACTAGTCTTTGTTGATAGGCAGTATTTTTTGTATATGTTTAATTTTTGCAACTCTTTATATATATATATTCTTTAGATATTACCCCTTTACAAAATGTGGGCGGCAAAGCTTTTCTCCCATTATGTGGGCTGTCTGCACATACTTTTGCTGTGCAAAAGCTTTAAAATGTCATATAGTTCCATTTGTATAATGTTTCTGGGCTATTGGGGTCCTGTTCAGAAAATACTTGCCTATCCTTGTACTTTGAAGTGTCTTCTCTGTTTTCCTCAGCACTTCAGGTTTTAAATTAAGGTCTTTGACCTATTTTGGATTGACTTTTGTTCAGGGTGAGAGATAGGGCTCTAAATTCATTCTTCTTTTTTTTTTAACTGTTTTTTAAAATTTTTTTTTTTTTTTTTCTTTTTCGAGACAGGGTCTCCCTGTAGCCCCAGCAGTCCTGGAACTCACTCTATAGACCAGGCTGGCCTTGAACTTACAAAGATCCGCCTGCCTCTGCCTCCCAAGTGCTAGGATTAAAGGCGTGCGCCACCACGCCCGGCTAAATTTATTTTTATTTATTTATTTTCGTATGTGAGTCTGCATGCAGGTTTGTGCACCCATGTCATGCAACGCCGCGGAGGTCAGAAGACGGTCTCAGATTTCCCTGGAACTGGAGTTCTCCTGGAATTAGAGTTACAGATGGTTCTCAGCTGCCATGTAGGTGCTGGGGATTGAACCAGGGTCCTCTGCAAGAGCAGTAGGCGCTCTTAACCGCTAGGCCATCTCTCCAGCCCTAAATTCATTCTTCTATAGCTGGATAGCAGTTTGACAAGCACTAATTTGTTGAATAGGCTGCCTTTTGTCGTGTAATTTTTTTTGACACTTTTGCCAGAAATTAGGTGGCCATAGTTGTGAACACAGTTTTTTTTTTTTTTTTTTTTTTCAGACAGGGTCTCCCTGTAGTCCCAGCTGTCCTGGAACTCACTCTGTAGACCAGGCTGGCCTTGAACTCACAGAGATCCACCTGGTTCTGCCTCCTAAGTGCTAGGATTAAAGGCATGTGTAACCACGCCCAGCTTAAAGACTGTTCTTAGCCACCATGTGGGTGCTGGGAACCAAACCCAGGTCCTCTGCAAGAGCAGTTGGTGCTCTTAACTACTGAGCCATCTCTCCAGCCCCGAACACAGGTTTTTTTTAAAAAAAGATTCTTGGGGCTGGAGAGATGGCTCAGCTGTTAAGAGTGCTGACTGCTCTTGCAGAGGACCCGGGTTCCATTCCCAGCACCCACATGGCAGCTGAGAACCATCTTTAACTCCAGTTCCAGGGGAATCCGACGCCCTCTTCTGACCTCCATGGCATTGCACGACACAGGTGCACCAACCTACATGCAGACAGTACACTCATACACACATTAAAAAAAAAAAAAAGATCCTTATTCAGGATATCCAGGACGGGCTTAGGCATATGTGCCATTCTGAACCATTGTGCATGTACAGACCTTTCACAAGCTGCAGAAAATTAGAGGGACCCTGTCAGAGGGACTTGAGTGTTCATTGTAATATGGCAAGTCTTGAGAATCAGATAGGGAAAGGAAGTGAAGTTCCCCACTGAACATTCAAAGTCCCAATGCTCATGGCATCAGGCGTGTTTCTTCATTTTAATTTCTGAACATAAAGGCCTGCTGTTTCACCTCTTCACCTGCAAAGGCTGTGTGTCCCTAAACCAGGAAGAAATCCATGACCACTGAGCATTTATGTGCTGTTTGAACCCAATTTTATCTAAATATGATTGTGGAGGAAAAGGGGTTAAAAAGGAATGCAATGTGGCTGTGTGAAGTAAGGCTGAGGTCAGAGGCAGTCACGTGATCTGAAGAAATGCTGTGCAAATTTGGTGTGTGCACAGAAAATAACCCATCTTGTCAGTTTTATGGACCAACAGATCAAGATGAGATATACCTAAGGTGCCTCACCTATACATGGCCTGATGTGGATAAGATTCTGAACTCTGAGCAGGTATCCTCAAAGGATAAGGCTCTTAGGCATATTAGGAGTGGGCTGTACATGTGGCTGGGATATGTGTAATTGGTAGCTGGGGGTGGAGTGTGATAGCCTAGTGGGGTAATTCCTGTAAACCCTTCTGATTCCCAGAGCCCAGCATGATAATTACATCTTCCCTCAAGTGTGGCATGACCTGTGGCTTGATTCTAACCAACCAAGTGTTACAAAGGTGACAAAAGTTCAGGGAAACATGTGACGCAGCTGTGTTGCGTAAGATTGTGATGTCTATTCTTCTCTTTATTGGTGGCTTTGGGAAATCAAGTGTATGATAAATCCCGTGTGTGTCAAGGAACTATGGGCAGGTGTGGGGCTGAGGGGGCCACTGGCTAACAGCCAACAAGAAAGTAAGCCTCAGTTCTACAATCACGGGGACTGAATCTGCCAAGAGTCCGAGTGAGCCCGAAAGAAGCCCCCATTTTGCCAAGCCTCCGATGAGACTGTAACCCTGTTTTTATTGTAGCTTTGCAAAACCCTAAGCAGAGGAACCAGTTCAGCTGTGCTCAGATTCTTGGCCCACAGAATGGCAAGATAATAAATCTGTGTTGCTGCTGCTTGTGGCCAGGCAGTGCACAGCAGCAGGCAGCCAACACCACACTGGAAATCTCTCTGCAATGTCTGCACCCCCAAGTGCCCATCACCCCACACTACTATCAGCTTTGACACGACTATAGCTTACAACAGGTGTACATGAGATACCTGAACAAGCAGTGTCATTGGGCCACTCTTATCAATTTCCAGGATCTCTCCATTTTTTGTCCCCACCAGGATATGTCCATGCCCCAGAGTGATGGCACGAATTGAAGGGTTATCTTCCAAGAGCAGACCTGATAGGGGAAAATACTGAATTTAATAAATACCACCAAGATGGGTTATTAATATATATTTATTTTGCTTATTTCCCAAGTACTAGATACCAAACAACCACCCTTAATACCAAAGGCCAAGAGTTCTGACTGGAAGAAGAGAAATGATTTGTCTAGGAACCACTACAAGAAGTTGGTACTACTGCCTCCACCCCTGTGAAGAACAAGTTTTTCTATTACATAATCAGGGGTGGCACCTTTTGAGCTAGTTGACAATGCTGCCCTTTTGATGGCGTAAGTCTTCAAGCATCTTTCAAACATATCATCCCAGAGCTCCACAATTCCATCCTTTCCACCGGTTACAAAGCCCTGTGAAGGCACACGTGGGAAGTATTATATACACATCAAAATGATCAATCACTGTCCCAGCCCCAGCAGGATTCTCCATTGGGTCAGACAGTTTGTGTATGTATTTTGTCTAAATGTACAAGACTGAAAGATCTGGCGATAACAGTCTAATCCATTGTATCTGTATAGCATTAGCTATTTAACTGGTTTCCACTTGTGATTCACCTAGATCCTTTATATCTTTTGATTTATAAATGGCAAGATCATCTTTATCATTTCTGCATCTCTATTTCCTTGGGGAGCATCTTAGCTGAGGTAGTTTTTTAGGTAGATTTTAAGCTTCTTGATAATGGATACCATTTTGTTTATTTTAAAGAAAACTACAGAATTATTGATTATCTTCTCAAAATTTTACTTCATTTTTTTTTTTTTTGAAATCAGGGTCTTATGTAACCCAGGCTGGCCTTGAACTCATATCTTCTTGCCTCTACCTTTCATTACTGAGATTACAGGCATTCACCACCATGCTCAGTTCTATGTGTTGCTGGGGAGCGCCCCCAGGGCTCAGTGCCTGCTATGCAAGTCCTCTACCAACTGAGCCCTCAAACTTGTACTTTAATACATTTCAATTAAGCACAAAAGGAAATAAGTTTTGAAGTTTATCACGTTAAAGATCCTTATTCTCATTAAAGCCGGCCTTCTGCACCTGTGGATTCTACATTCACAGAGAGAAAACATGAGAAAAATGGGAACACTACATCTGCACTGAGCATGTACAGGCATTTTTCTTGTCATTATTTTCCTAATGACATAGAACTGCAACTGGTTACATAATATTCTAACAAATCTGGACATGATTCAAAGTATACAGGGGAGTGTGCCTACGGGTAAGTGCCATGCCATTTTATATATGGAACTTGGATTTTGGTAGTCAGGGTTCTTAGAACCAATTCCAGTGGATATGAGAAGAGCTGAATAGAATTATGCCGAGAAGATTCAATTTTCAAATTAAATATAAATGCAGTAACTTATACTGTGCTGTCCTTGCTTTTCCTGGTAATTTTGTGTCTTAATTTACTAAACACTAAAAGTATTTGACCAATTTATACCACATCAATTTCTAGACACATAAACTTTGCAATATACTTTAATATTTTCTAATGTTTACAGTTTAAAGAAAAGCAAATTGGCTACAAAAACTATAATTATAATTGCATTATTAACAAAGGCCTGCTTTTTTTTTTTCTTTTGGTCTTTTTGAGGCAGGGTTTCCTTGCAGTCCCAGCTGGTCTAGAACTTGGTAAGTAGACCAAGCTGGCCTTGATCTCACAGAGATCCACCATGCCTGGCAAGACTTACTTTTTGTCATGGGATCAACCCATTTACTAGTTATATAAAAATGTGTTGAGGACATAAACTGGAGCTCAAGGAACACATAACAGCTGATACATCAGCAAATTAGAAATTATTGGAAAGTTGATATTTTCAGGTATACTAATTTTTTTTTTTCCTTTTCTTTTTCAGACAACAGCCCTGGGACGTAGAACACTACCTGGGCTAAAGGCAACAGGGAAGCAAGGCTCAGAAGACACGTATGGGGTTCATCACAGAGTGAAACAAATCTTTTAATAGTATTGAAGATTAAATGCACTCTTTTGTAAAGGAGCACTGCAAGACAATGGGTTACTGGGTGGGTCAGGGCAAAGATGGACTGGAGTGGATCACGGGCACACTTCACCCTAATGCTCTGGGTAAAACTGAGCCCATCTTTACAGGAGCAAACTGGTCACAAACATAACTTGCAGTCATAACAAACTAATGCACTGGCTGGTAAACTAATCACTGGGTACGTCCAGGTCTCTGCCCACTGTGTCAACAGAGAGGAAGACACTGCTGAAATCTATCTTGGGTCTCTTCTGCTAAGTGTGTCCATACTTCTCAAAGGCCTTCTAGGGGCGAGAGCCAGGAAATCCAAGTATGAAAACATGGTACATGAACAACTACTAACAAAGGAGAGATTCTGTATATTCTGTGTGTTCTTTTCCTCCTTATCCTTTGATCCTTCACAGCAATGACCTCCTAATTCAGACAGGACTGCTTTCGATCCAGGCAACTTCTGAGTGGTTCTCCTCAAGCAGATGAGAAGAAATAATTCTATAAAACACACCAGGAGGTGGAGAGATGGCTCAGCAGTTAAGAGCACTGGCTGCTCTTCTGGAGGACCCAAATTGGATTCCCAGCACCCACATGGTGGCCAACAACTCTCTGTAGCTCCAGTTCTAAGGGATCTGATGCCCTCTTCTGGCCTCTACAGGCTTTGCCTGATGCATGCAAACAAAACACATACACATAAAATAAAAATAAGTAAATAAAAATTTAAAACATTAAAAAAATAAAAAACACAGCATACCTTATCCAATGCATACATCGCGAACACAGGCCCGTCATGAGCTTTTACTGTCTTCAGTAGTAGGACATCTTTCCAGATAAAAATGTCCCCAGTAGCTGCTCCTGAGAAAACTAGATCTTCCATTCTCCCATAAGAAACACACATCATTGTTTCTAGTTTTCCAGCACTTCCAAAAATTCCTCTTTTAGAGATGAAGCCCCCACCTAGAACAGACCAAGAATGTGCATTACCTTAAAAAAAAAACAAAAAACAAAAAAACAAAAAAAAAACCTGAGCCTTCCTGTGTGTAGAATGATTATCTTCAATGAAAAACCCAGTGTGTGCATTATGTGTCAAACTAACAGAAACAAGTAAGAGCATCCCAAGAGGATTCTCAACCACTCATTTTGTCAGTATCCACTGGATTCCTACTTCCCGTCAGATGTGGTGCTCAATGCTAGGCATATAATGTAAGAACGTAGTCTCCGTCTTTGAGGAATTAGGGTCTGGTTAGAGGGATGACTTAATATGCATCCTTGTCTAAGACACACACGCTTAACCAAGGCTAAGTGTAAGTCTCGTGCCAGCTTGAGGAAGGAGTTACTAAGTGGCTCAGGGAGCGAAGAGGGCCTTTGCGAGTGCTGAAAAAAGACTCAAGTCAGGAGGGACTGTACATGTGAAATGAAAATGTTCTCCCTCAATTGTTGTCATGACAATTTGGAGCGAGAAGAACTGTTGGATAGGAGTCCATTTCTTACACTCCCTGACCACTCACGCTGGCTTCTACACATCCTGGGTACTACTAATGTCCTCCTTTCAAAACCAGAAAGTTCTCGAACAGGAGCCTGGGTGCTTTTGCTCATTGTAAGATTGGGCTTGGTACCAAAATTAACAATAAGAATTCAGAAGCAGGAGCTAGAGGGATGGCTCAGCAGTTAATACCACTGGCTGCTCTTGCAGAGAACCAGGGTTCATTTCCCAGCACCAACAAAGCAGCTAACAACTGTCTGCAACTCTAGGTCCAGGGTATCCAATTCCCTCCTGTGGTCTCTGCAGACATTGCATGACACAGGCACGTTTACATACATGCAGGCAAATACTCATACACATAAATTAAAAATAAATAAATGAAAGAGTTTAAAAAAGAATTCAGAAGCAGCTGCATCATAGTCTGGCCTGTTAGTGAGGAAGAAGGCACGCTCCCGTTTTCCTGGTAGTGAGGAGGGAGGTGCACTCCCGTTTTCCTGGTAGTGAGGAGGGAGTACACTCCCGTTTTCCTGGTAGTGAGGAGGGAGTACACTCCCGTTGTCTTCATGCCTATTTATTCCCACTCTTGCCAACATATAATCTGCAAATATTTATTGTGATCATCTTCTGTGTGCAGAGCCAGAGTTTAATTCATACACTAAATTTGGTGATGTAGTAATAAAAGAACTCTCAAAATATTGAAAACTTTATTCTCTCAACCAAAGTAATTACTTCCTACTCAGTTCTCCAACATAATTACTGCTTTCAGTTCAGATGACTAATATAAAAATCATTATTTTCAGAGCAGAATATTTTCTGAAGCTTTCTAGACACTGATGAATATGCATAGCATCATACAGAGCTTTATGTTTCATAGACTAGACACTAAATTGCCCAATGCAAAAAAAAAATGGGAGAAAGTATTTATCAGGCACATTTTTATTTCAGTTTGCAGAGGGACTGGCCACATAGAAACCCCTCCCACAGGGCTGAGGTAAAGCTCTCAGCTACATAAATGACAAACCCAAATTACAGTATAGCAGTACCTGCTTGTTGCCAGAATTTGATATGCTTAATCCCAACTGTAACCAGCTTGTCAACATGATGTGGGTTACACTTTACCACAAAGATCTTATCTTTATGTCCTCTGTAAGAGACAAATAGGAAAAAAATTAAAATCTCTATTTAGATGAAAGTATCAATAGTCTAATTAAAAGCATGAATTTTATCTAACTTTCACTAAATATATTTAAAAAGACGAATAACCAAGAGAACATTTAAACACATAGGCATCTGCTCTAAAATAATAGCTTTTGGGCCATCTTTGAACCCTCTCCTCATAATATTCCCACAAACAGCCACTTCGTTATGAGCTAAATGAATTTTAACTGTATCAGAATATATCCATAAGATAAAAATCAATAACCCCACTGTAGGATTGCATGATATAGTGAGATCTTGGGCAGAGGCTAAGGGAACAGAAATACCATTAGTGAAAAGCTTCAAACACAGCATCCTTACTGTGGAAGACATCACTTCAGTTGAACTGAGTTTTGGCTAGAAATGTACTGACTCTAACAGAATCCCCTGGCCCATGGCCATACAGAAAGAAAGGGTGCCATTTAATGCTTCAGAAAGGATGCTGAATATTATGAAACTTATCTTTACTTCCAGGCAAGATGTACCCACTGTTGGAATAGTGGCATGGGTATAATGGAGGTAACCAACTACTTTCTTATTGGATGAGTAAGATCCACTCTGCAGGAGGGAATGACTGGTACTATAAACCTGGTCAGAACCCATGGCTGGGGAGGTCAAAGCCCACACTGAGGAAGCTACTGCTGTTGTTTGGCTATCTAGACATGATGCCCCGATCATATCACTCTCTAAATATTTTTGTTTATGCTCATTCATTAGTGCTACTGTCAGTTCTCATCAGAGAAGCTTCTTTTTGTAGTGGGCAGCAGTTACTGCAGACTAATAACAGCTCAAAATGCTGACAATAAATGACTGTTAAATGCTCAGCCTTATTTATATGGGACACCTGTACTGACCCTCCAAAGGTCAGGGAACATAGAAGAGGAGGAGGAAGAGCATACGAGCTCCAGGAAGGGGTTGAGTGCTATGAAACAGTCTTCCATGCATGATATGGCTGTTGCACTCTTGAATTCTCAGCACCTGTGACCTACACAAGATTGGGCCTGTCAACATTCCATCATGGAGGTGGGAGGGGCTTAAGGGGCCCTGCTCCTCCATGAGGATTTATAGGCACTTAACAGTTGCTGAGGGAGGGAGACACACCCTCAGTGGTATGGCCCATGCTCCTGTAAATAGTCCCTCATCTAATGTCCCGTAAGTTACCCTGATTAAACTCACTGGTTCATTAAAAAAAAAGATACGAATGTAGAAATGAGACTGATTGGGAAGAAATGGGAGGAAGGCAAGAAAAATTAATCGGGAATGAATATGATCAAAACACATTATCTGCATATATGAAGATACAATAATGAAACCCATTGTTATGACTAATGTAGCCTATACAAAACTTAAAAGTAAATAAAATAGATACACCAGTCAGAATTAATAAAAATTAAAAGAAATTTAGTTTTATAACCAAAGAGGCAGGCATAAAAATATAAAAGGAGCCGGGTGTGGTGGCGAGAGCCTTTAATCCCAGCACTTGGGAGGTAGAGGTGGGTGGATATCTCTGAGTTCAAGGCCAGCCTGGTCTACAGAGCAAGCTCCAGGACAGCTGGTACTCAAAGGGAGACCCTGCCTCAAAAATACAAAAAATACAAATAAATAAATAAAAGGATAAATAAAAGGATTTAATGGTTGAGAGTACAGAGTCCTTAGAACCTTAGGATCTTTTTTTTTTTTTTTGTCTTTTCGAGACAGGGTCTCCCTGTAGCCCCAGCTGTCCTGGAACTCACTTTGTAGACCAGGCTGGCCTTGAACTCACAAAGATCCACCTGCCTCTGCCTCCCAAGTGCTAGGATTAAAGGCATGCACCACCACGCCCGGCTAGGATCTTCTGTTCTTAATGGACTGTTTCATGTTTTTCTCTGGCACATTAGCATATGATAAGAATTATGTAAATATCAATTAATGAAAATAAACTAATAAGAAATTTAAAAAAAGAAAATAAATTGTTCACTATTCCAAACAGCTACAGGACCAATCTCCACTACTAACAAATAGAGGCCACAAATATATTAAAAATAATAATTATGACCAAATTCAATGGCGGTTCAAAATAAAGTAATTGAATAATATAATTAACCTTATTTACACATATGAGAAAAATCTTATTTTCACAGATACCAAATGTCTAATATTTGGGACTTAAAAGAAGAAAACCCTCAGCACTTGATAAAGTGGATGCTCTAGACCTACCCTCAACATTCATATTCCTTACACTCTATCACTGACAAAGCCAGACATACAACTACACATACAGTGGCCCTCCAGACATGCTGTGCATTGTTAGCCTTTCCATAAACAGAGAGCATGGTGTGTGTGTGTGTGTGTGTGTGTGTGTGTGTGTGTGTATTCTGAAGTCAGTCTCTATGTAATATTTCTCTCTGTACAGTTAGAAATAAAAGAGTGGGCCACGCTGGTCAGGCAGAATCTCATCATTGCTCAGAATTGCCAACTATGGGAATAATAAAAGAAGACTGGCTCTTACTTGGATTTATTATTTTTTTTTAATTTATTTTATTATTTTTTTATGTGTATGAGTGTACTGTCTGCATGTAGGTTGGTGCACCTGTGTTGTGCAATGCAGCAGAGGTCAGAAGAGGGTGTCAGATTCCCCTGGAACTGGAGTTAAAGATGGTTCTCAGCCACCATGTGGGTGCTGGGGATCAAACCCAGGTCATCTGCAAGAGCAGTCGGCCCTCTTAACTGCTAGGCCATCTCTCTAGCCCCATAATAGATCATTTTTAAGGGCTGTAGAGGAATAGCCATTTCCACAAAGAAAATATACAAGCAGCCATTAAGCACACGAAGAGATGTTGAGATATCACTCCCTACCACTGAGGACAGTTATAATGAAGATGACAGACAAAAACAAGACTTGGTAAGGATACACAGAAACTGGGGCTGCCATCCATTGGTGGGAATGGGATATGATGCACCCACTCTAAAGCATATTTTCCAGTTCCAAAAATGTTACAGTTAACACATGATCCAACAATGCTATTTCAAGATATAGACAGATCCCAGAGAAATGAAACATATTCATTCAAAACAACATTATTAATAGTGAAACAGAAGAGACACCCCAAGTATTCATCAAACAAAAAATAAAATGCAATAAATATACACAAAATATTGTTCAGCAATAAAATGAAAATACTGGGGGCTGAAGGGATGACTCAGTGGTTAAGGACACCGGTGGCTCTACCAGGTCCTCTGACCAGGATTTGGTTCCCAGTACCTACATGATGGCTAATAACCATCTGTAACTCCAGTTCCAGAGGATCCAATGTTGTTTTCCAGCCTCCTAGGTCACTGCATAACTGGCAGGTGTACTCACATGCAGGCAAAATATTCATACACATAAAAATTAAATTAAAAAAGTTAAAAAATGAAAATACTGAACTATGGCATAGCTGAATCTTAAATCACATGAACTGCAAGAAGACAGTCATAAAGTCTGTCTGTAATTTAATCTGTATGAAATTCCCAGAGAAGGCAAACTCAGAGAGTTGGAATGTAGGTTCATTAGCTCTACTACTAAGAAGTAGAATGCTTCTTCTGCAAATGATGAAAATGTTTTGGAATTGGATAGAGGGTGATTTCACAACTCTGAAAATATGCTAAAATCACTAAACTGTATATGGTTGATAAACAATTTTATGGAATGTGAGTTGTTTATCAGTAAGCCTATTCTTTAAAAAATTTATTTTTATTTTATGTGTATGAGTGTTATGCCTGCAAGTATGTAACTACACCTGTGTCTTGCAGTGACTTCAGAGAACAGAAGAGAGCATGGATCCACTGGAACTGGAGTTATAGACAGTTGTTAGCTGCCATGTAGGTACTGGAGCTCAAACCTGGGTCTTGTGGAAGAGCAGCCATGCTCTTAACTGCTGAGCCATCTCTCCAGCCCTGTAAGCTTGCTTTTAAAAACTGAATGTGAGCGTGGTGTAGTGTCTCAGGCCTTTAGTCTAGCACTTACGAGGCAGAGGCAGGTGGATCTCTGTGAGAAAGAGGCCAGATTTACATAGCAAGCTCCAGGCCAGCTGGGTTTACAGGGAGCCCTGTCTAAAAACACCAACCAAGCAACCAAGCAACCAAGTAACCAAGCAAGCAACCAACCAAGCAACCAAGCAACCAACCAACCAACCAACCAACCAACCAACCAACCAACCAAGCAACCAGCCAACCAACCAAGCAACCAACCAACCAGCCAGCCAACCAACCAACCAGCCAACCAACCAACCAGCCAGCCAACCAACCAACCAGCCAACCAACCAACCAGCCAGCCAGCCAGCCAACCAACTAGCCCACCAACCAACCAACCAGCCAACCAACCAACCAACCAACCAACCAACCAACCAGCCAGCCAGCCAGCCAGCCAGCCAGCCAACCCACCAACCAACCAACCAACCAACCAAACAAACAAACAAACAAACAAACAAACAAAGTAAAATGGAAACAAGAGTCATGATTTGTCACCAGATATACCAGGACCAAGAAGGACAAAGAAAGAATGGGTTAGATGAGAGAGAAAATGTGCTTAACACAAAAAGAAGCACTGAACCAGACAATCGAAAAAGTCGCTGAGCATCCAAAGGCTTCTTGATGGGTAGAAAATCCCCAGATTAAATCACTAATTTGGAAAGAAGCGAGAGAAAACCAAAATGAAAATTAGGAGTAAATGTAGCGATTATTTCCCCAAGAGAAAACTGTTTACATCTTACAATGTCAAACATTCAGTTTTTGAGGGAACTTTATACTTTTCATCAATGGTTTCTATAGAATTCTGTTCAGCAAATGTCAGCATCTACATCAGTATTGAGAATAACTTTGCTATTTTTCTTTATACTCATGTTTACTTTTTGCGTGAAGTGATCTTTTGAGCTCAGAGATGATAACTGATTAACCTCCTCCATCTCTCCTTCTCCACATCTTTCAGACCTTGGTGATTACATTTTAAACATTTCATTTTTTTTCCCTTAGCAGCAGAACTGCATAGTAAGTCTTTATGTTGGTTCTGTTTAGGTTTCAACCCTTAACTATATTTGGTGAATGTGACAGAACTGCTTAGACACCTTTCACAGAGGTGGCCTACAGCTGTGTGTGCGCATATAAGAAAAACAGCTTCAGGTCCAAACCAAGAGTAAGAGAGCAGAAGACCATACTGCTGCTCTGTTTCAGGGCAGCTCTTCATGCCTGAACCGTAAGTGATTTGCCACGTCAGGCAGAGTGCGGGACAAAGGGAAGGGGGCTCCACATCTGCCACTCAGAGCCCTTTTGTTTGCAGAGGGTGGGCCTTGGATGTAATTTCATTTTATGAAGCTAATACATAACAAGACAGGCTAAGTGCTTGATTTATATCCCATCTCAAAGATGATTTGAAATGGTTTATATAATAACCACATAAATTAGATGGTAATGAGTGAGAGACTGGTAAGGGGGGAAATTTTAAGTTACCAAGAAGTAGGTATAATATTCGTATTTAAATACAGACTTTTTTTTTGGAATATAGACTTTTTAAAATACTAGAAAAATTTATACTCAGAGATACAGGCTAAATTGTTAGCCAAGGCTATGACTGGGCACAGAAATGTTCTTCTTGGTGTCCTTTTGCGCTCTCACTTTTCTACATGGTCATTATTATTCTGAAAACAAAGAATAAATGTTAATTTTACAAGTAGATGCACATTTAAAAAGACAAGAAAAGTGTCTAAGCAGTTCTGTCACACTCACCAAATATAGTTAAGGGTTGAGACCTAAACAGAACCAACATAAAGACTTACTATGCAGTTCTGCTGCTAAAGGAAAAAAAATAAAATGTTTTAAAATGTAATCACCGGGGCTGAAGAGATAGCCTAGCAGTTAAGAGCACCGACTGCTCTTGTAGAGGACCCAGGTTCGATCCCCAGCACCCACATGGCAGTTAAGAACCGTCTGTAACTCCAATTCCAGGAGAACTCCAGTTCCAGGGGAATCCGACACCCTCTTCTGACCTCTGTGGCATTGCACGACACGGGTGCACAGACCTATATGCAGACAGTACATTCATACACATACAAAAATAAATTAAAAAAAATATAAAATGTAATCACCAAGGTCTGAAAGATGTGGAGGAGAGATGGAGGAGATTAATCAGTTATCAGCTCTGAGCTCAAAAGATCACTTCACGCTAGGCATGGTGGTGCCCTGCACTCTGGAGGCAGAGGCAGGCAGATCTCTGTGAGTTCAAGGCCAGCCTGGTCTACATAGTGAGTTCCAAGATAGCTGGGACTACAGAGTAACTCTTTCTTAAAAAAAAAAAAAAAAAAAAGAGAAAACCTGCCTTGGTTTCCTAATTGGTCACTTATATACTAAACCAAAATATAAATAGCACTTAAGAGGGAAAAAAAAGACAGACTGAAAAGTGTAATTAGATGACTGAAAATCACTCAGGAAAATTGGCAACAACACAAAGATATCCAAATAGAGTGGTTCAAATTTCAACAGAGATTTTAAAAGATTCCTGTTGATAAATTCTGGGTTTCTTTGAGCCAATAAACAGCAGGTTCATTTAAACATCTTCACAAACGAAGGGCAAGTGCCGAGAGGGCGGTGTAGTGTAGCTGGCACACACTGGTATTGGGTAATAGCAGTGTTGCCTTCAATGCCCTGTCGGCTATTGACTGTGCTCCCTTCTCCCAGGGACACGTAGCAATCTCCCTGCCGGAAGCAGAGCATGCCAGAAGCAGAGCATGCCGGAAGCAGAGCACGCCGGAAGCAGGCCTGTGATTTACATGGCTCCAGCAGCATTGCTGACACCCGGCAGTGCAGACTCAAGGGTGGCCATGGGTCCCACACGGGTGAGACCTTCTCGGCACCATGAGGACTCCCACCAGCCAGGAAGAGCCACTCCATACATCCTGACCTCTCTGTGCCTTCAAGCCCCTGGTTTTAGATTCCTATCTAGTTTAGCACCTCACTTAAGGCCATAGCTAGAATTTTTTTATTTTTATTTTTTGGTCTTTTCGAGACAGGGTCTCCTTGTAGTCCCAGCTATCCTGGAACTCACTCTGTAGACCAGGCTGGCCTTGAACTCACAAAGATCCGCCTACCTCTGCCTCCCAAGTGCTAGGATTAAAGGTGTGTGCCACCATGCCCGGCCATAGCTAGATTTTTTTATTTATCTAGTTAGTTATTACATATTGATGGAAATAAAAAATTATTATGTAAATATATGTTTACATAAATATAAATATATGTAAACATTTATCTAGAATTTTAAAAATCTAGTGTTCTTCTGAAGCACTTTAATAGTCTCTGACATTCTACCCGGGAAAGAGCACTGGTTAATGCCACAAGTGCAAATGTTCTTAGAGCGCAATCCTTTCAACAGGTGGCCTGTTCTAGGAGTGGGTCATAGGCCGAGGCAGGGAAAAATTCCAAATATAGATTATGTTATTATTAACATGATGGTGTTAGTGTGCTTTGTGTTAATTAAACAGGTGATCCTATCCAGTAAGCATGTAAGAATATGCTTTTTAAGTATGAAGTAACATTCCTTTTTTCTAGTTCTAATGTCTCTGGCATGTAATTGGTGAGTCACTCACACAGCTGTAGAGGGGTTTCTGGGAGGAAAATTGTACTTGTGTTTTAAATGCCAACAAGGGCTTTTCTTGAGATTATCTTTAAATTTGGGAGTGTAGTATCAGAAAAATTAAACTAAAATTCAGGATTTACTGTAGAAAGAAAACAGTTCTGCTTAGGGACTGAGGAATCAGTAAACTCACCTCAATAATAATCCTAAATGCAAATGGTCTTAACTTGCTAATTGAAAGATACAGATTAGCAGATTGAATTTAAAAAGGACAGCAGAGAAAGCATGCAGGCAGGAGGATTTAGGAGCTGCCACTGCCGCCAAGAATTGCAGCTCAATGGCAGTCATGGGAAAGCTGCTCTTTGTCTCCTAAGAAGGTCAGCTGCCGTGCTCGCAGCTCTCCTGCTGCCCTGTCCCATCTCCAGCAATCTGTAGATCTTCATTCATTCAGACCAACCGTCAAAACCCTTTTTCCCATTTAACACTGTAGTAGACAGTATAAATTTTAAAAGCAAACATTAGGGCTCAAGGCCATTAACTCTGATATTGCTACATAGAAAGGATGTTGGTAATGCAGGGAGAACTATTAGCGAGGGCATGCCACCATGCCTGGGCGACAAGCCACAGCCCTGGGCTGTGGCAGCCGATCATTTTGACCTCTGAGCAGGACGTGCACAGGCTGAGCTCCATGGGAGTAGAAGGACGTGTTCAGACTTAGTGCTGACTTGGCAGAAAAAGAGGCCAGGGGTAAGGGAGGACAGGGGGCTATAAACAGCAGTTGGTCTTGAAGAGTCTATTTATAAGATGGGGAGATTAGGGAAACAATTTGCCTGCTCCGAAAGAGAGTGGCACAGATGCACTCGATGGGGCCTCCTTTCCAGCAAGCCACAGCCTCGTGACAAATGGTACTTCTGACATTGACAATCTTTCACAGCCGCTAAGACAATCAAAACAAGGGGCAAAGCACAAGCTTTCCTACTGCTGGTTGAAAAAAAGCTTCAATTGAGATAACACATATATTACTGAAAGCAAAGGGGTGAGCTCTCTGGGGGGAGTTTTCTAATTCCCCATAACACACATTTCAGGTTTGGCACTTTGAACGAGTGCAATATGTGTTCACTTGGGCATTAAAGCTTTCTATGTGAATTTCATTAGACTCTGAAGATGAATTCTTAGCAGAAAATGAAAACTGTCGACCTTTGCTGAAGCATGTTATCAGCAGGGTAGAGCCAGGGCTTGGCAGCTTCTTACCTTGTCGTGGCTATCTTTTCTCCCTTTTTCCAGTCCCAAAATACAATACTGTGAAAATCGTCTAAACCAACCGACACCAGACATTTTCCATCAGCTGCATGAAAACAACACAAATGTCAAGTAAGTCTTTTTTTTAATGAAAAAATCAAAACATTTTATACAAAGAGGAATGAGAAAGTAACCTTAACCATCTCTTTTGGACTCAAGTACATCTGAAACGGAATGAAGTGTGTGACTAAGTGGTCAAGCTCCTGACAACGCTCACCTGGGCTGCAGAGGGCAGCCACAGACCTGCCTTCCAACCTGACAGAGTGAAGGGGAGCCACCCAGGGAAGCAACACACATCCTATCTATTCTGACAGACGAGTCTCATGGCATTTGCTGGAAGAGAGTCATTTGGCTTTGTGACTCTGAGTCTATTTTCAATTCTAAAAACAAACAAACAAACAAACAAACAAACAAACAAAAAAGCCAAAAACTAAAAAAGCCCAACCTTGGTTGGTTTAACCCTCTAGGCTAAGAGTATAATATAGAGAAAATTGAGCTTCAAAAGTTCTTTGTTTCCCTTGTTCAAATGAAATGTGCTTGTTAGAGACATTTAGAAAGTATGCATGAAGAAAATTATAAGTGGCTCAGGTGTAGAATGCTTGCCTGCATGCATGTAGCTCTGCGTTTGATCCATAGCTATTCTCTCTCTCTCTCTCTCTCTCTCTCTCTCTCTCTCTCTCTCTCTCTCTTTCTCTCTTTCTTTCTCTGTCTCTCTCATAGGCCTACATTTGATGTAAGCCTGCTAGTCTTTTTCTTCACATAAATACATTATATATTAAGACATAAAGGCAAGCTCATGCTGAATAAGCTATCTGCTAATCTTTTTTTTATCTATTATATTTTATATTATTAAATATTATAGTATCATCAATGATTACTAGGATATAGACATTTAGGCTGTTTTCTAAAAATTCTAACTAGAGTGAATATATAATTGAACTGAACTTGAAATAAATATAGTTAATTTATATTTTCCCTGCAAGACAGAAGACAGGAGAAGAGGCAGAATCAATGTGTTTCCTTTGTGCTTCCTTGCAAAACTAGATTCAAAGGAGCAGCATGACAAAGCCAGCACCCCCTTCCTCCTGCAGCTGTGCAGTTGCTAGGAGATGGCTGATCCGGCTCATTCTGCATCAGTTAATCAGGGTTTCCTACTACAATGGACCAACTATCAAGGTAGATACCAGTATGTGAAAAACTGCTTCCTGGGGTCAATTCATTCATTTGAAGTATCAACTGTTACTTCCTTTCAAAAGAAGGCCAGGGGTAGACCCCAAGTTAAGGTTGTTCAGGTAAAATAGAGGAAGTCTTATCAAACAGAAATTTCAGATAATAAATGAAAAACTTCTTGTATGTCTCATGCAATATTTATATCTGTACTGCATATTTGTATTCACATTGCATAGAATATATTTATGTCAAATATTTATCAGAAATTTAGACTGACTTGAGCCTCTTGGATTTTAATGACTAAATCTGGCAACCCTACCTCAATAGTCATTAGCACCCACCCTTTGAGTGGCCTTGCTTGTGCAGAAACCTTTTTTTTAAAATTTTTTAATTTATTATTTTTTATGTGCATGAGTATACTGTCTGCATGTAGGTTGGTGCACCTGTGTCGTGAAATGCCGAGGAGGTCAGAAGAGGGTGTCAGATTCCCCTGGAACTGGAGTTAAGATGTTTTATAGCCACCATGTGGGCACTCGGAATCGAACCTGGGTCCTCTGCAAGAGCAGTCAGTGCTCTTAACCGCTGAGCCATCTCTCCAGCCCCAGCAGAGACCTTCTAAACAAAGGGAAATGGTGGTCTACTCCTCCTGTCCAGAGGAAGAAGATAAAAGAATTCCACTTAACAACCAAATCCTCCCCAACCCTCAGCCACTAGTGAAGTCTGAGGCAAGGCTTTAAGGGTCACTTGAACCCTTTCAAGCTGCAAGGCGAGGAACTAAACTTTAACGGCATAAATCAATGCCAAGTCATTCTACACAACCAACGCTCTGTGTCCTTAGACTCCAGGCCTTAGCTTGGCAAGGTCTCTTCGGCGCGCTGTAGTGAGTCAACTTTCTGTTCACTTCCTGCAGCATCACCATTTCCTTATTTCCTGACTATGTTTCTGTCTAAGGAGCTTCAGCATTTGGCAATTTTATTTTTGGTGTTTTCTCTCTCTTTTGCCGATCATAAATTATTTTAAGACTCACAGTAATCATATCACATTTCCTTTGTAATCCTCACACTGAACTGGTTTTCAGTAAATGCTGATAATGCTGTTGCTACTGAGGATGAGGAAGATAAAGACAGAATGGCTTATGTGTAGTATAAAGGGAAGGAAATGTACTGTTATATAGCTACAAAGGCCTTTGTTTTAAGTGTCATTCATTTCAAAAATACTTTACACATATGCAGTCTTCTTTCTGCATGTACTAATTCTAAAGCTTAGGTTGTCTTCTGAAAGCTGCCTAGCCATATTAATAAGACCTCAGCATGCAAGCACCTACACGTTTAAAGTGACAGTTTTTAAATCTTCTATCTTTGGAAGCCCTCTGGATAAGCAGATTTTGGAGAGAGTTCTGGGCGCTTCTTTTTGGGATTTCTGTAAGGCCCCACCATCTCACCCTCACAGTTAAGTAGCCCACAAAGTCTCCCGACTGTGGGCACAGTGGGGGGAACAGCACAAATGCAGGCATCTCAACACTTCTGTTTTGGGATGGGGACAGTTCTTGAGTCCTGGAGATGTAAGCTATTTCTGCACAGCACACCATTCAGAATATAATTGGCAACCTTTTTCTTTTTCTGTTTTTTTCCATTCTCTCTACAGAGACTTGACCTTACCTTTGAAAGTCGATTGTTCCTGGCCAGTTAGTGAGGGGTTTTTTTGGCCATATTTTTATAGTCTAGGTAACATCCTTTCAAATCTTTCTAGATACAGCATATATTAATTATAGATGGTTGTGACATAGTCTAGAAATAATTCTACAGCAGTTAATGTCAACAGTAAAGGGCAAATTAGAAAGGGAAAATTTTTATTCAGACAATTACTAGTTGGTCCTCCTGTTGAGGATTCATTAAAAATTCATAGGCTTTCTTAGTTGAATACAATGGAACTGAGTTATCATTAGCTGTGTTGTTATGGAAATCAGTACTTTATGAAGGTATTTAAAAAATAATGTAGATGACATTTAAGATAGGAAATATTTATGAAGCTGAACAGTTCACCTAATCTATCTGTTCCATGCATGTGGAAGCACTTGCATTACCACCATCACAAAACAAAAATGGTTCCCCTTCCCTAGAAGTGATAATAAATTCAAGAGCTCAAAGAGGTGCTCAAGGACTCAGTTGGTAAAGTTGCCTGCTGCTAAGCCTGACAACCCAAGTTCAATCCCTGGGACCCACACAGTGGAAGGAGAGAAATGATTTAGTCCATATGTGCTCTCTCTCTCTCTCTCTCTCTCTCTCTCTCTCTCTCTCTCTCTAAAGTAATAAATAAAAGCTGCTTAATTGGGTGAGATAATATAAACTCATTCCTTGCCAATGTAATCCTGATTTGTAGATTATGTTTTAAAAAATATTTTTTCAGGGGCTGGAGAGATGGCCTAGCGGTTAAGAGCGCCAACCGCTTTTACAGAGGACCCGGGTTCGATCCCCAGCACCCACATGGCGGCGGAGAACTGTCTGAAACTCCAATTCNTTTCCTGTGCTTTTTTTCTCCATCACCAACTACTTGAGGATTGAACCACCTTTTCCCTGGAATTGATTTTGCTTGCAGATGTATCCATTTTTATTTTTAAATGTTCTTAAGCTATACATAATATATCGAATATCCTCCCTTTTGCCCTGGCCCCCCCCCATCATCTTCCTTTTTTTAGACTTCTCCGTCGTCCACTGAGACTCTTGTTTCTCGCTAGACCACTTCAATTCTATTTTCCATTTACATATATGGCATATACAATTTATGTAATCATATTAAATGTTATTATTTAAGTACATTGACTACTATTGGGCATGTAAAATCTAGTGAACCCAACATAATAGGAGAGAAATAAAATAAAAGGAAATTTTAAGTTTATATCAAGATATTTGACTTTTGGAAACTGGTTTAATTTGCTGAATATAATTATCTACAGTGGTGCACTCATCTTCCACTGCCACAGTACATTCGATAGGCTTTCTATTCATCTTTATGTGCTGAATACATAATAAATTTTCCTTTTCTCTCTTTTTGTTTTTTTCATTTTGGCTCTCTTTTTTGGACATCTCGGCATAGGTGTATAGTCATAACCTAAGCTCCTGGTTGATGCCCTCAGTGGCTGCAGTAACATAGTTCAGATATGTAGGTGTGCTTGTCACTCTGTGATATGTTGCATTAGACGGCCGGCTTGCTTGGGTGGGGCAGATACCTGAGTACCCTTGTGTTCATAAAGCCTCGGCATCATGGATGGTAGAGGGTCCTGTTGCCCTTGAGTCTTGTTTCCTAAGTAATAGGTAATTCTTGTTGTTGTCTGTGGCCTTTGGCCTCTCTCTTCTTGGCTCTTCTCTTTTGACGAAACCGTGCTTTCACGATGTCACATTCTGACTTTACATACAGTAAACAGATATTCTTAATGTAAATGTGCTTTAGAGGGGTAGGAAGACATCATTAAAGTAGTGAAACAAAACTAATAAATGCTAGAAGTTTGAAGGATTATGAGAATCCAATATACCTTATGGTTTTAGTGACAATGAAAATTGGCTCAATAATTCTAGCAAACAATTTTGCAGTGTGACAAAAGTTCATTTAAAATATCAATTATGTGAACTATTTTTACCTATAAAGTTTATTAAAAAATAAAACCAAAACTCTGTCATCAGTTTTATACAAAAATTTGTGGTTTAGCATATAAACAGAATGGCAGGCTTAATGATCATTCAAGCATTTCTTCTGTGGAGTTGATTTTCTGGTTTCTATGTGTAGAACAGCCAAAGGAAATAACTGACAACTTAGAGAAAGGATGAACAGAGGGTTGATCAAAGATATTAAGTGTGAGGGGCTGGAGAGATTTGCTCAGTGGTTAAAAGCCACTGGCATGCTCTTCAGGAAACTGAAGGTCAATACCCAGCATCCACATAATAGGTTGCCAGGGCTCAGGCGGAGACGCGATCTTAACCCTCAGCTCTCAGGACAGCCAATAACCAAATGCTAATTCATTGCTCAATTTTATCTATTTTCTTTTTTTTTTTGGTCAGACCTTACAGATGCAAATAACTTATACACATTCATAAAATCCATACACATAATTTTTTAATTATTTTTAACACAATTTATCCTTTTTTTAATAAGGTATTATTATTAGTATGAGACGTAGGTAACTGTGTGATGATGAGCGGTGGGTAACAGTTAAGCACTTACCATCGTTATGGGCCCTTATTATAGTTTGCCTCGGAAAGAAAGAACAAAGAGATGGAAGTTTAGGAGTCCTTTGCTATCCATTGAAGCCAGCCTTGAAGATCATTACTGGGTAGGGAAACCAGACACTCTAGTGTGGAAGATGCCACAATGTGGTGGTGTCTGAACAAAAAAAAGTCTAACTCTTGGAGTTGTTTAAACAAAGAGTGAGCCAGATCTGTTCCTCAAACGAACTCATTCCTTTCTGCTTTTGGTCCTCTAGAACTGTTTCTACTAATGAAGGTTCCATAAACTAGTAAGTATTTAAACACATACTATGCAGGAGAAGGAATGAGTAACCTCGCCCTGCAACAGGAAAGGAATGAGAAACTTTGCCCTCATAATCAGGGAATAATTTTCAACCATTTGTCTGACCCCATACTGACCCAGAGCACGCATAAAAAGCTACAAAGATTGTTTACAACTGACCATAATATATGTTTGCTAATCGTATATTTTGGTAACATATATTATAGGCAGTTCTTTTTTCAACATTTCTGCATTCAGCAATGGTTTTCAACAACACCACACACACAACACACATTATCTACTCGATACACGAATAAATGAAAAGGCCGAGCAAAAATTTAAAAAAAACATAGTGTAAGTAGAAAATGCTATTTTTTGTGTTGTACTTAGTTTGTAAAAGATGATTACCAAGTTAATGTATTGGTCACGTTTTCTGTTGCTGTGATAAACTACCACGACCACAGGGAACTTAAAGAGGAAGTGTTTATTTTTAGTCTTAAGGTATGAGGTTCGGCGGAATTAAGAGTCTAATTCATGGCCAGAGGAGGCATGGTGGCACGGAGGTAGTCACGCAGGAGCAAGCAGGGAGGTTCACATCTTCGAAGAGTCCCAGCCGAGTAGCAGAGGAGTCCACGTCGGAGACTGGCAAGCTTTCTATGAATTCTTCTCTAAAGCGTTTCCCCCCCCCGCCCCCCCCCGTGATAGCTGTGCCCCTCAGCATGGCTACACCTTCCAGACCTCCCAACACGCCCACTCCAACTAGGCGAAAAAATGTCCGAATACTTGGAGCCTAATGACTAGGCCATTCTCATTCAAACTACTACACAAGATGAGCCCAAGGCCTAGTTAGATTGTTGCATTGTAAGACAACTTGAAAAAGGTTGTTTAAATGATATCAAACATAAGAATAACTTTTTTGGTTACAAGATTAGGTAAAATAGGCATTCCCAGAAAAGTCGTTCTCAAATGTAAACCATTTCTGTGTATGAAGAGCATTTTAGTTTTAACATTACAGTCTCTATTTCCCAGACAACAAGCACTAAGGAAAGCCCATTTATTCAGCAAATATATTCTTTTTTTACTATGGAAAATATTTTGTCTTTGAGATTAAGTACAGAGTTGATAGTGGTTAGAAAGGAATCTAACTGATAGCTTTGGAACACACCAATATTAAGGACTATTTAGAAAACTTTCACCAAGGTCTACTACATATGACGCATTGCATACAGAGGAGTGCTGGGAGTCGTTGATCTCTGTGGTACCTATGGCAACACTTGAATGCGAAGCCCAGGACTCCTTTAAGTTGATTTCTGTTGATAGTACGAGTCGTAAAGCCTTAGGAGCTTAGCCCACACTCACTTTACCAGTGAGAGAGCAAAGGTAGTTTTGGGTCGGTGTGGTTCAGGTGAAGGTCAATAGTGTCAGGTCCAAAGCAAGACCCCAGGTCTCCTGGTTCCCATTCTGGGGATGTCAGCTGGCAGGAGGGATCTAGGAATTCTCTCTCCTCAGTCTTTGGTCATTTCCCTGTTCCTGCTTTCCTCCAGTGTTGGACTCACCTGTTGTGAGTCACATATTCTGAAAAAGGAAGGGGTAACCACATCTTCTGTTGAAACTGATAGAAAAATGAGTAGCTCAATTCAGCGTCACAAGAGGGGCTATTTAGCTGTCTCTCTTTAGCAAGGTAAACAGGGTGCCAGCATAAAGCTCACCAGTTGTTTGTAACCCCCAACTGTGTGTCCTCAGAATTCGCACAGCAGCCTTTCCCCTCAGGTGCACTGGGTGTGGTGGTGGTAGGATGTGGTGTGGTAGTGTGTGGGGGTTGGGGGTGGTGTGTGAGTGTGAGGGGTGGGGTGGTGGGGGGGTGTGGGTGGTGTGGTGTGGGTGTGATGTGTGGATGTTGTAGGGGGGTGTGTGAGGGGTGGGTGTGTGTTGGTGTGGTGTGTGCGTTTGGTGTGGGATGAGTGGGTTTTTGTGGGTTGTATGTGTAGCATGGGGGGGTGTTGTAGAGGGTGATGTGGTGTGGTGTGTGCTTGTTTGTGTTTGTATGTGGATGATATGTTTGGGTTGGTTGTGTGGGGGGGTGTGGTGGGGGGGTTTTTTTTTTTTTTTTTTTTTTTTTTTTTTTTTTTTTTTGTGTGTGTGTGGTGTGTGGCAGGGGGATCTCATGGAGACCATCCATCCAGTAGTATGTTGAATCTTTTTAAAAAAAGAAAAAGTTTTTTTTTTTTTAAAAATAAAAATATTTTAGTCATAAAAACAAGGACAAACAAATTTAAGGTAGATTATATACAAAGGGGCTTAAATTAACCTATTCTTGCCACTTTTCTAAAGGAAACAAGATTAAGATACTTTCTAATGAAAAAATTTTTTTTATTTTTTTTATAAACAATGTATTCAACATTCATAAAGCATGCTTTTTTTCTTTTTCTTTTATTATTTTAATTTATTTCTGTATGTGTAGTGAATGTACTCACCGGTCTGCAACTGCAAAGTTTTGTGCACCCATGTCTTTATTGGCAGGATGGGTGCAGGAGGTCAGAAGAGGGTTTTTTTTTTTTTTTTTTTTTTTTGTATGAATGTACTGCCTGTTGGAGCTCTCCTGGAATTGTTTCCTGGGGAAATATTCTCAAAATAAATGTTTCAGGACCTGTGATATCATTTAGGGTGTAAAGGTGCTTGCAGCCAAGCCTTGAAACCTAGCTGTGATTCCTGGGTCCCATTGAGGCCAACCTGGCCTAAATGAGCCCTGCCTCATGCAACAAAATGTTTTGAACACATTCAGACCCCTCCCTCATACTCACTCCGCCCTATTACCCTACTTCACGTGTGGAAAATACCACACAAATCCCACACACCCCCTAGTAACACACCACACACATACACACCCTAAACACACACCCACACTACACACAAACACAGACACACCACACATACTACACACACTACATACACCACACACCACACACCACATGTGCATACACATTCACACTACATAGACACACCACATACCCCTCCACACAACACACACACTACACACTAAACATACTACACACATGTACACAAACCATATACACCACACCCCCCCCACACCACACACCACACACACACACACACACACACACACCATACCACACCACACACACACACCACACCATACCACACCACACCACACCACACAGCTGACCTGTAGGGGAAAGGCTGCTGTGCAGAATTCTGAGGCACACAGTTGGGGGTACAAACAACTGGTGAGCTTTATGCTGGCACCCTGTTTACCTTGCTAAAGAGAGACAGCTAAATAGCCCCTCTTGTGACGCTGAATTGAGCTACTCATTTTTCTATCAGTTTCAACAGAAGATGTGGTTACCCCTTCCTTTTTCAGAATATGTGACTCACAACAGGTGAGTCCAACACTGGAGGAAAGCAGGAACAGGGAAATGACCAAAGACTGAGGAGAGAGAATTCCTAGATCCCTCCTGCCAGCTGACATCCCCAGAATGGGAACCAGGAGACCTGGGGTCTTGCTTTGGACCTGACACTATTGACCTTCACCTGAACCACACCACCAAACTACCTTTGCTCTTCACTGGTAAAGTGGAGTGTGGGCTAAGTCCAAGGCTACACTGTACTATCAACAGAAATCAAACTAAAGAGTCCTTGGCTCCATCAAGTGTTGCCATAGGTACCACAGAGATCAACGACTCCCAGCACTCCTCTGTATGCAATGCGTCATATGTAGTAGACCTTGGTGAAAGTTTTCTAAATAGTCCTTAATATTGGTGTGTTCCAAAGCTATCAGTTAGATTCCTTTCTAACCACTATCAACTCTGTACTTAATCTCAAAGACAAAATATTTTCCATAGTAAAAAAAGAATATATTTGCTGAATAAATGGGCTTTCCTTAGTGCTTGTTGTCTGGGAAATAGAGACTGTAATGTTAAAACTAAAATGCTCTTCATACACAGAAATGGTTTACATTTGAGAACGACTTTTCTGGGAATGCCTATTTTACCTAATCTTGTAACCAAAGTTAATCTTATGTTTTGAGATCATTTAACACTTTTTCAGCTTGCTTACAATGCAAACAATCTAACTAGGCCTTGGGCTCATCTTGTGTAGTAGTTTGAATGAGAATGTCCTACATAGGCTCCAAGTATTCGGACATTTTGTCCCTAGTTGGTGGCGCTGTTTTGGGAGGTCTTGGAAGGTGTAGCCATGCTGGGTGAAGCTCATCACGGGGGGGGGGGGGGGGGGCGCTTAGAGAGTTCAAAAAGCTTTGCCAGTCTCCAGTGGCTCTCTGCTTCCTGCGCCTGCTTGAAGATGTGAACTCTGCTTTGCTCCTGCTTGACTACCTCCTGCCACCATGCCTCTCTGCCATGATAGACTCTAATTCCCCCCGAACCATCAACCTTAAGCTAAAATAAACTCTTCCTTTTATAAGTTCCCTTGGTCGTGGTAGTTCTATCACAGCAACAGAAAAGTGACCAATACATCTTGTAATCATCTTTTACAAACTAAGCTAAACACATAGCTTTTATCTTACACTATGTTTTTTTAAATTTTTGCCTTACGACCCTTCCTTGCCTCTGATCCAGAATAATGTGTGTGTGTGTGTGTGTGTTGTGAAAACCATTGCTGAAAGCAGAAATGTTGAAAGAAAGAACTGCCTATAATATATGTTACAAAATATACATTACAAAACATATATTATGGGTAGTTGGTAACATCTGTTTGTAGCTTTTTATGCTGCTCTGGGTCAGTAGGGGTCAGAAATGGAAAATTATTCCCTGATGAGGCAAAGTTTCTCATTCCTTTCCTGTGAGGCGAGGTTACTCATTCCTCTCCTGCATATAGTGTTTAAATATATAGTGTATGACCTTCATTAGAGGGACAGTTCTGAGAGAAAGCAGAAAGGAATAGTTCTGAGAACAGACTGGGCTCACTCTTGGTTTAAACAACTCCAAGAGTTAGACTTTTTTTGTTCAGACACCACCACATTGTGGCATCTTCCACACTAGAGTGTCTGGTTTCCCTACCCAGTAATGATCTTCAAGGCTGGCTCTTGATAGAAAGACTCCTAAACTCACTCTTTTGTTCTTTTCTTTTGGAAACTAATAAGGCCATAAGATGGTAAGTTGCTTGAACTGTACCAGCTCATCATCACCAGTTTATCTCATACTTAATATCTATTTAAAAAAGGTTTGTTTAAAAATAATAAAAAATTATTTTATGATTTATGTATGTGTATATATGCATCTTTGGGGTGTATGAGCATGTTCATTTGTATGGCTGTAGAGCTGGAGTTAAAGATGGTTGTGAGCTGCCCAATGTGGATGCTGGGTATTGACCTTCAGTTCTCTGAAAGAGCAGCCAGTGCTCTATCCATTGAGCAATCTCTCCAGCCCCTCACACTTAATATCTTTGATCAACCCTCTGTTCATCCTTTCTCTAAGTTGTCAGTTATTTCCTTTGGCTGTTCTACACATAGAAACCAGAAAATCAACTCCACAGAAGAAATGCTTGAATGATCATTAAGCCTGCCATTCTGTTTATATGCTAAACCACAAATTTTTGTATAAAACTGATGACAGATTTTGAGTTTATTTTTTAATAAACTTTATAGGTAAAAATAGTTCACATAATTGATATTTTAAATGAACTTTTGTCACACTGCAAAATTGTTTGCTAGAATTATTGAGCCAATTTTCATTGTCACTAAAACCATAAGGTATATTGGATTCTCATAATCCTTCAAACTTCTAGCATTTATTAGTTTTGTTTCACTACTTTAATGATGTCTTCCTACCCCTCTAAAGCACATTTACATTAAGAATATCTGTTTACTGTATGTAAATCAGGATGGAGGTTTCTCAAAACAAAACAACACAACAACAACAAAAACCAACTAGAAACAGATCTACCATATGATCCAGCTAGAACAGTCTCAGGTATCTCCCCAGAGGGCTCTAATGCAACATATCACAGAGTGACAAGCACACCTACGTTTACTGCAGCACTGCTAACAGGAGCTAGGTTATTGAATTAACCTAGGTGTCCAAAAAGAGAGGAACAGGTAAGGAAAATGTATATGTTTCAGCCATAAAGATGAAAGAAGCTATGATGTCTTCAGGGAAATGATGCAACTGTAGATAATTATATTCAGCAAATTAAACCAGTTTCCAAAAGTCAAATATCTTGTTTTTTTTTTTTTTTCTCATTTGTGGTTCCTAGATTTTACAGACATATAGTCATGTATGTATAATACATTTAATATATACATAATTGTATATGCATATATTAAATGAAAATAGAAGTGAAGTGGTCTAGGAGAACAAGAGTCTAGTGGGAGAGAGAAGGTCTAAAAAAAGGGAAGATGATGGGGGATGGGGCAGGGCAGGGAGGATATTCGATATATTATGTATAGCTAAGAACATTTTAAAAATAAAAATGGATACATCTGCAAGCAAAATCAATTCCAGGGAAAAGGTGGTTCAATCCTCAAGTAGTTGGTGATGGAGAAAAAAAGCACAGGAAATTCACTCACGTCTTTGGGACCCACATATGAATGAAATTATAGCTTCCTTTAGATTCTACTGTCTTATCAAGGACGTACGGCACATACCTTAAAATTGTATGCCACAAACTTTCAGAAGTCTAAGACTGTTTGGGTTTCCTTTCAGTTGCTGTGACAAAAATACTCTGACTAAAACCAGCTCACATCTCATATTATCACCAAGGGAGCCCATGGTAGGAACTCAGGGCAGGAACCTGGAGGCAGGAGCTGAAGCACAGGCCATGGAGGAATGCTGCTTATTAGTTTGCTCCCTTTCCTATGCCCAGCCTGCTTTTTTTATACACAACAACATACCCAGGGGTGGCACTGCCCACCATGGGCTGGGCCCTCCCACATCACTCAACAATCAAGAAATACTCCACAGACATGGCCACAGGCCAGTCCAATGGGGCCAATTCCCCAAATGAGGTTTCCTTAACCCAGGTGTGTCAAGCTGACACTAAAGCTATCCAGCACAAAGACTTTGCACTCATTGTTTATTGAAGGTGCCATCCTAGCATTGCACTTGCAGGTGTGATGTTGAACAGCATTCTCTCCCTCAGTACTCAGGCCTCATGGGCCTATCAGTGTGCGTCAAACTGTTCATCCTTACTTTTACTAATTCAATAACCATAAGAAGTAGTGGAAAACTTTTAATAATAATATGACAACTCATTTGTGTAGTAGTCCACAATATGTGGGAATCTAGTAGTTACAGAAACAAATTGCTGCTTTATCTTGTAATTGGCATAATTTTCACCTGTATGAGGTGTGCAATATGAAGTTCTAGTAGTAACATGAGAGGCAGGATGAAGCTCACTAAGCAAAACCTCACTTGTTCATTTATCCACAACATTTTAAAAGTAGATTCTATGTCCACAGCACATGTATGGTGGATCCCTGCCCACATTAGTTCACTGTATGTTCAGGGAACAGGAGGTATTGGCACAAACAACGGCAGTACCACATGACAACAATGACTATATAGAAGGAACAGGTTAATTCTGCCTGGTAGGATGGAGGAGAAAACATCTTTAAGGATGGAGCGGACACATGGGAACAGACTGTGCAAAGAACATAGGAGAATATGATAGAAGAGCTGCAGACCGTACAGAGGACAGCAGACATGTGAACGGGTAGTGGACAAAGATGTGGCAAAGCGAAGTTGAAGCAGACGAGGGAAGGCATGACTGTCCATCCAGGCACATCCTGAGTCAGCCAACCAAGGGGAGTCCAAACTGGCAATGGTAACTACGCTTCCAGAAGACTCCAGAAGCGGGTAGGGTGGATGGAGAAAGGGGAAGGAATTGTGGATAAACGTTGCTATACTTTCCCCTTTTTAAACAGTTCAACAATTGCTGGCCATGGTGGCACACAAATTTAATCCCAGCACTCAAGACGCAGAGGCAGGTGGATCTCTGTGAGTTCAAGGCCAGCCTGGGCTACATTGCGAGTTCCAGGCCAGCTGGGGTTACAGGGTGACCTTGTCTCAAAAAGACCCCCCCCAAAAAAAAATTTCAAGCCAGGCAAGGTGGCACACGCCTTTAATCCTGGCACTCAGGAGGCAGAGGCAGGCGGATCTTTGTGAGTTCAAGGCCAGCCTGGTCTACAGAGTGAGTTCCAGGACAGCTGGGGCTACAGGGAGACTCTGTCTCGAAAAGACAAAAAAAATTTCAACAATCTAGATGTCCCATGCAAGCTCCTTTATTCTTACCCCCCCATCTCCTCCCCTCCTCCTTTATCTTTCATTTCATCTATCTATTTGTAATACTGAGGATCAAACTCAGGGCCTTGCATATGCTGGGCAAGGGCTCTGTCACTGAGCTACACCCCAGAAGCACAACAACAACATGGGTAAGAGTGACTGAAGGCTTGGCAAGGCGAGCAGAGATGGAGGGCAGTGGGAACGAGATTGTGGAGTCTTGAAACTTAGTTCATACTTTAGGACATATTAAAAATTGAATGCTGGGGGCTGGAGAGATGGCCTAGCGGTTAAGAGCACTGACTGCTCTTGCAGAGGACCCGGGTTCCATTCCCAGCACCCACACGGTGGTTGAGAACCGTATTTAACTCCAGTTCCAGGGGAATCCAACGCCCTCTTCTGACCTCTGCAGCATTGCATGACACAGGTGCACAAACCTAGATGCAGACAGTACACTCATACACATACAAAAATAAATACAATTAAAAAAAAATAAAAATTGAATGCTGAAACGGTGAACTTCTGCTCAAAACAGTCAACTTCTACATTGAGAATTTTGAGAAAAACTGAGACAAAGATGAAAAACATGTTTGGCAGAATGCATGAGCTCTGGTGGGGTGGGGGGGTATGGAGGGGGACACAGGTCTAGATTTGTAACATAATCTTATAAAAAACAATAAAAAATTAAAAAATTAAATGCTATTTAGAAAAAGGAATTTATAGAATCAAGTTCATGTAGAAAGGTCAGGGTTTTTTTTCTATTGACCTACTTTCTACAACTGAAATGATTCAAGTTTTTAGGCAGTAGAATCTTCTGTAACAGCCTTTCATTACTGAATCCTAGCTTAAAGAGAAACTTAAAGAGAATAGCATTCATCAATTAGTATTTTTTTTTTGGTCTTTTCAAGACAGGGTCTCCCTGTGGCCCTAGCTGTCCTAGAACTCACTCTGTAGACCAGGCTAGCCTTGAACTCACAAAGCTCCACCTGCCTCTACCTCCCAAGTGCTAGGATTAAAGGTGTGTGCCACCACACCTGGCATTAATTAGTATTTTTACAGCATTGTGTTTGCAAATTAAGGAAAGGGAAGTTTTAGTTCTTCTTTCGTAATATGAAATTAGGTTCCAATGCAGCAGTTACATAAAGGGACACTTCTCAGATGTGTAACCCTTCTGCTAGCTCTTTATAAGTGAGAAGCAATATGCTTATTTGGTAATGAAATTGTGACATTGATCTTTTTTTCTTTTTTGAGACAGGGTCTCATGCTGTATCCCAGACTGGCCTATAACTCACTATGTAGTTCAGGCTGGCCTCTATCTCATGGCAATCTGTCCTGGAGTTACAGGTATAAACCACCAAGCCTGGCTTAAAATTGATGCTCGTAGTCACTGCTAGATGTTCGTAGCCTAGCCAAGACTTTCAACAGCAACAGCCATTCTTGATTTCAAGCCACTCAGGCAGATACAGAGCTTAGTGTGAACTCTGAGTGATGGCGTGGGAGAGGGACTAGAGACAAGAAGGAAAGGATGGCGCACTCTGCTGCTGAGGTGTTCACGGATGGCTTTCCATCTCAGCGTAGGCAACATGCAAACAGAATTCAGCAAAGTGAAAAATGTTTTTTAAAAAAACCATAGTCATTGGCCCATCTCACATGACACTACTGAAAATTTAGAGCTTACCTGAAAAATCGAGTGCACACACACCTCTCTGATGTTGTCCTTTCAAGAGTGACAGACACTTTAGAGTCTGTGTATCCCACACGTGAACAGCAGCATCTCTTCCAACCTGGAATAACAGGATGAGTGTTACCATTTATCAGTGATGGTGGGAACTAGTTGGGTCCTTGGGTCCAGCACTGCTCAAAATTAAGCGATATGCATTATTGGAAACTAGAAAGACTCGTGGAAATAATCTAGTTCAGCCTAGCATTTTCCAGATGCGGAAACAAGCTTAAAGCATCTAGGAGGCTTGTCATGGCATGGAGTGGGGTTTGAGCAGAGCTGGGCCGGCACACAATTCCCCCTGAAGGGACTTTGAAGACCCCACCCTAAATGTCCACTGTGCTGTCTTCTTCTTCCTCCTCCTCCTCCTCCTCCTCTTCTTCTTTTTTTTTTTTTTTTTTTTTTTTTTTTGAGACAAGGGTCTCCCTATAGCCCCAGCTGGGCCTGGCACTCACTCTGTAGACCAGGCTGGCTTTGAACTTGGAGAACGCCTCTGACCTCCTGAGTCCTGGGATTAAAAGAGCAGTGCACCAGCACACAGAACCAGCTTAAAGATGGTTCTTAGCCACCATGTGGGTGCTGGGAAACGAACCCGGGTCCCTGCAGGAGCAGTTGGTGCTCTTAACCTCTGAGCCCATCTCTCCAGCCCTGTGGTGTTCTTGTCAGGTAACTTTGGCTTTTCCCTTCTTGCCTCCTGAACACTCCCAATATTCCACTTCTTGGTTAAGGAAATCACCTGCATGTCATCATGGCCCTGTCCATTGCATTTCTACCCACTCCCAAGTATTCCACACACTGGTGAAAGGCCTGGGTCTGCTTCTCTCCATCAGATAAATAAAAATCACACCTGGCTTGACTGTCCGTGGTTAAGGTTGATGCATTCTGAAGGAATACGAGCTTCTAGCCTACCAATTCTAATAGAGATCACTGGAACAGTAACGTATTTTCCTCACTTACAATATGTGTGTGTGGGTGGGGTGGGGAAAACTTTGTTCAGTGAAAAGAGAAAATTAGAGATAAAGCCATAGGCATACCCAAGCAGAATACAGACAGCTGCTACCTGTTCCCTGGAGGTCCAGTCCTCACCACGGCCACCACCATCACTTCCTGTGCTCCAGCAGTGGCTACTGGTGTACTGTTTACGTCGCTTACCCTAGCCTATGGCTACTGAATGCTCAATCTCTTCAGAGCTGCATGCAAAGAACCATTCTATGCTTTGGCTTTTTTTTTTTTGGGGCATTTTTGAGACAGGGTCCCCTGCGTCCCACTCAGTGTGGGTAAAAGGCAGTGGCCTGGAACTCACTTTGTAGACCAGGCTGCCGGCTGCCTTAAACTCACAGAGATCTCCTCGCTCTCCTCGGGCCCTCCCCGAGTGCTGGACTAAAGGCGTGCACCACCACCAGGCCTGGCTTGCTTTTACTTTTTAAAAGTAAAGTTATTAGATACTCAATAATCTATAATACTATATAACCTGTTTATGAGTGGACAATAAATGTAATGAAGTGAAGGCAAGTGACGGTCAAGCACTTGTGTAACTTACTGCCTGCTGCCACGAACTCAGAATAGGTGGTCTATAATCCACACTTGGATGAGCAGCAGATCAGTATCTAACCAGTGGCCCTTTGGAGACTGTTATCCTTTTGCAAGCAATATAAAAGCTATGGGCTCTTCCCCTCAAATGACCACCCTGTGGGTTGGCCTCCCACCATGCTCTCCATTATTCATTCTCAGACCTTATTACTCCTAGAGTATGAACCTTATGCAAAAGCCTCTGTCATATTGGTGAGGCCTCAGAAACACTCAAGGTTTAGTTGTGTCATGTTAGACATGATAAGATTTTTCTTGAAAGTTGCAGTTTGAACATTAAATATCAGGTGAAGTATTTTTTGCATTTAACAATTTGTGTAGAGGGGCTGGCGGCTCAGCAGTTAGTTCCTGCTGCTCTTGAAGGACCGGGTTTATTCCCAGCCACCAACATGTGGCTACACACCATCTGTATCATCCAGTTCCAGGGGGCTCTGGTCCCTCTTCTGGCCTGGCATATGAGGGCAGCACATGCACATGGTATACAGGCATGAATGAAGTAAAAAAAAAACTGTATACATAAAATAAAAATAAAATTATCTGGGCTGGAGGGATATCATGGTTGTTAAAGCCAAGGCCAACAGCCAAAAAATAATAAAAATATTTGTGTAAAAATGCAAAACATGAAATGTACATATTTGAGAAAAAAAGAAAACTGAAAATGCCTTTTGTCAATTTACCATTTTCCATCAAAATATGAATTCAAAATATCAAGTAAAAAAACGAATTTAATTGAAACATTTTTTTTACTAAATTGGCTTTGCTGTTCCAAAATGAACAGATAAATAAAGGCGTCTTGATTTGGGGCAGCTTTTCATTTATAGACTCAATTCAAATTTAGGCACTTCAAACTATTAGGCTCAGGGGCAGCTCAGTCAGTAAAGAGCTTGCTCTGTGAGCCTGAGGACCTGGGTTTGAATCTCCACAGCAATACTAATAATAAAATAATTAAATAATAAAAGATCCAGNCTGTCCATCCAGGCACATCCTGAGTCAGCCAACCAAGGGGAGTCCAAACTGGCAATGGTAACTACGCTTCCAGAAGACTCCAGAAGCGGGTAGGGTGGATGGAGAAAGGGGAAGGAATTGTGGATAAACGTTGCTATACTTTCCCCTTTTTAAACAGTTCAACAATTGCTGGCCATGGTGGCACACAAATTTAATACCATAGCAAGCATAAGACGAAATAGACGCGCGGGTTTTGATTCTCTGTGATGTTCCACGCGCCAGGCCGGGGCTACATTGCGATGTGCCAGTCCGACCATTGCCCAGCGTCATAAGCCATTGTGTTTGTTGCCCTGGTTTACCTTTAATTATTTAGACTAGGGTAGGGATGGCCTATCTACACCTTTGTGCCACATGGCCAGGCAATTGGAGCGCTTGTTGGTTTAGAACGTATTGAGCCTAGTGCTAAGCACAACTTGTTGAGACGAGAAACACCAGCAATGGATTGAATTGTTTGAAAAACACTGTTCAAAGCGCAAGATGAGCCCCCGCCCGCACCTTTTCCGGTTTTTTACGCAGGAGGGCCGCGCCATTCGCTGTTGTCCCTGGTTCTTTACGCCCACAGCGGGTCGGTCTACGTGTAGTTTGAGAGACGGGTTCCGGTCTGTAGCCGGGGATCCTTATTCTCCCTTTTCTCCCCCCCTTTCCTTCCCCCCTTTTTCTCCCCCCCCCCTCCCCTTCTCTTCCCTCTTTTTTCTTTTACTTTCTTTCCCCTGCCCTTTTGTTTCTCACACTTTTATTTATATCACTTAGTTTTACCCCATTCTCCACTCCCCCCCTCCCCCCCCTTCCTAAGAACACAAAAATTCATTGCCCCACCGCGGCCCAATGGTGGACACGCTTATCCTGGCACTCAGGGAAGCAGAGGCAGGCAATCTTGTGGAGTTCAAGGCCAGCCGGGTCTACAAAGGATGAGTTCCAGGCCAGCTGGGGCTACAAGGAGACCTCTGTCTCGAAAAAAGACAAAAAAAATTTCAACAA
Source organism: Rhizomys pruinosus (assembly GCA_009823505.1). Taxonomy (NCBI): domain Eukaryota; kingdom Metazoa; phylum Chordata; class Mammalia; order Rodentia; family Spalacidae; genus Rhizomys; species Rhizomys pruinosus. Next base: position 1,298,726 of record VZQC01014711.1, read on the forward strand.
TCTAGATGTCCCATCAAGCTCCTTTATTCCTTACCCCCGCCATCTCCCTCCCCCCTCCTTTATATCTTTATTTTCATCTATCTATTTGTAATACTGAGGATCCAAACTCAGGGCCTTGCATATGCTGGGCAAGGCGCTGTCACTGAGCTACACCCCAGAAGCACAACAACAACATGGGTAAGAGTGACTGAAGGCTTGGCAAGGCGAGCAGAGATGGAGGGCAGTGGGAACGAGATTGTGGAGTCTTGAAACTTAGTTCATACTTTAGGACATTATTAAAAATTGAATGATGGGGGCGCTGGAGAATGGCCTACGGTTTAAGAGGCACTGACTGCTCTTTGCAGAAGACCCCGGTTTCCCATTCCAGCACCCACACGGTGGTTGAGAACCGTATTTAACTTCCAGTTCCAGGGGAATCCAACGCCCTCTTTGACCTCTCAGCATTGCATGACACAGGTGCACAAACCTAGATGCAGGACAGTACACTCATACACATAAAAAAATAACAATACAATAAAAAAAAATAAAAATGAATGCTGATTAATGGTGAACTTCTGCTCCAAAAAGTAAATTTACAATGTGAGAATTTGAAAAAAACTGGAAAAGAGTGAAGAAACTATGTTTGGGGAATGCATGAGCTCTGGTGGGGTGGGTGAGGGGGTATGGAGGGGACACGGTCTAGATTGTAAAAATTCTTAAAAAAACAATAAAAAATTAAAAAATTAAATGCTATTTAGAAAAGAGGAATTTATAGAATCAAGTTCATGTGGAAAAGGTCAGGGTTTTTTTTCTATTGACTTTTATTCTCAACTGAAATGTTCAAGTTTTTAGGCAGTAGAATCTTCTGTAACAGCCTTTCATTACTGAATCCTAGCTTAAAGAGAAACTTAAAGAGAATAGCATTCATCAATTAGTATTTTTTTTTGGTCTTTTCGAAGACAGGGTCTCCCTGTGGCCCTAGCTGTCCTAGAACTCACTCTGTAGACCAGGCTAGCCTTGAACTCACAAAGCTCACCTGCCTCTACCTCCCAAGTGCTAGGATTAAGGTGTGTGCCACCACACCTGGCATTAATTAGTATTTTTACAGCATTGTGTTTGCAAATTAAGGAAAGGGAAGTTTTAGTTCTTCTTTCGTAATATGAAATTAGGTTCCAATGCAGCAGTTACATAAAGGGACACTTCTCAGATGTGTAACCCTTCTGCTAGCTCTTTATAAGTGAGAAGCAATATGCTTATTTGGTAATGAAATTGTGACATTGATCTTTTTTTTCTTTTTTGAGACAGGTCTCATGCTGTAGCCAGACTGGCCTATCTTGTACAAACTGGTCTCAGACTTATGGCCTCTCTCTGCGCATATCTGCTCCTGAGTACTAGGTATTAAAGTCCACCAAGCCTGGCTTAAAATTGATGCTCGTAGTCACTGCTAGATGTTCGTAGCCTAGCCAAGACTTTCAACAGCAACAGCCATTCTTGATTTCAAGCCACTCAGGCAGATACAGAGCTTAGTGTGAACTCTGAGTGATGGCGTGGGAGAGGGACTAGAGACAAGAAGGAAAGGATGGCGCACTCTGCTGCTGAGGTGTTCACGGATGGCTTTCCATCTCAGCGTAGGCAACATGCAAACAGAATTCAGCAAAGTGAAAAATGTTTTTAAAAAAAACCATAGTCATTGGCCCATCTCACATGACACTACTGAAAATTTAGAGCTTACCTGAAAAATCGAGTGCACACACACCTCTCTGATGTTGTCCTTTCAAGAGTGACAGACACTTTAGAGTCTGTGTATCCCACACGTGAACAGCAGCATCTCTTCCAACCTGGAATAACAGGATGAGTGTTACCATTTATCAGTGATGGTGGGAACTAGTTGGGTCCTTGGGTCCAGCACTGCTCAAAATTAAGCGATATGCATTATTGGAAACTAGAAAGACTCGTGGAAATAATCTAGTTCAGCCTAGCATTTTCCAGATGCGGAAACAAGCTTAAAGCATCTAGGAGGCTTGTCATGGCATGGAGTGGGGTTTGAGCAGAGCTGGGCCGGCACACAATTCCCCCTGAAGGGACTTTGAAGACCCACCCTAAATGTCCACTGTGCTGTTTCTTCTTCCTCTCCCCTCCTCCTTCCTCTTCTTCTTTTTTTTTTTTTTTTTTTTTTTTTTGAGACAGGGTCTCCCTATAGCCCCAGCTGGCCTGGCACTCACTCTGTAGACCAGGCTGGCTTTGAACTTGGAGAACTGCCTCTGCCTCCTGAGTCCTGGGATTAAAGACATGCACCAGCACACCCAGCTTAAAGATGGTTCTTAGCCACCATGTGGGTGCTGGGAAACGAACCCGGGTCCTCTGCAGGAGCAGTTGGTGCTCTTAACCTCTGAGCCATCTCTCCAGCCCTGTGCTGTCTTCTTGTCAGGTAACTTTGGCTTTTCCCTTTCTTGCCTCCTGAACACTCCCAATATTCCACTTCTTGGTTAAGGAAATCACCTGCATGTCATCATGGCCCTGTCCATTGCATTTCTACCCACTCCCAAGTATTCCACACACTGGTGAAAGGCCTGGGTCTGCTTCTCTCCATGATAAATAAAAATCACACGGCTTGACTGTCCGTGGTTAAGGTTGATGCATTCTGAAGGAATACGAGCTTCTAGCCTACCAATTCTAATAGAGATCACTGGAACAGTAACGTAGTTTTCCTCACTTACAATATGTGTGTGTGGGTGGGGTGGGGAAATCTTTGTTCAGTGAAAAGAGAAAATTAGAGATAAAGCCATAGGCATACCCAAGCAGAATACAGACAGCTGCTACCTGTTCCCTGGAGGTCCAGTCCTCACCACGGCCACCACCATCACTTCCTGTGCTCCAGCAGTGGCTACTGGTGTACTGTTTACCGCCTATTGGCTACTGAATGCTCAATCTCTTCAGAGCTGCATGCAAAGAACCAATTCTGCTTTGGCTTTTTTTTTTTTGGCATTTTTGAGACAGGGTCTCCCTGCAGTCCCACTCAGTGGGTAAAAGCAGTGGCCTGAACTCACTTTGTAGACCAGGCTGGCCTTAAACTCACAGAGATCTGCCTCCTCTGGCCTCCCGAGTGCTGGGACTAAAGGCGTGCACCACCATGCCTGGCTTGCTTTTACTTTTTAAAAGAAAGTTATTAGATACTCATAATCTATATAAACTATATAACCTGTTTATGAGATGGACAATAAATGTAATGAAGTGAAAAGGCAAAGTGACGGTCAAGCACTTGTGTAACTTACTGCTGCCCACGAACTCAGAATAGGTGGTCTATAATCCACACTTGGATGAGCAGCAGATCAGTATCTAACCAGTGGCCCTTTGGAGGACTGTTATCCTTTTGCAAGCAATATAAAAGCTATGGCTCTTCCCCTCAAATGACCACCCTGTGGGTTGGCCTCCCACCATGCTCTCCATTTCATTCTCAGACCTTATTACTCCTAGAGTATGAACCTTATGCAAAAGCCTCTGTCATATTGGTGAGGCCTCAGAAACACTCAAGGTTTAGTTGTGTCATGTTAGACATGATAAGATTTTTCTTGAAAGTTGCAGTTTGAACATTAAATATCAGGTGAAGTATTTTTTGCATTTAACAATTTGTGAGAGGGGCTGAAGAGATGGCTCAGCAGTTAAGTGCACTGGCTGCTCTTATGAAGGACCAGGGTTTAGTTCCCAGCACCAACATGTGGCTCACAACCATCTGTATCTCCAGTTCCAGGGGCTCTGGTGCCCTCTTCTGGCATATGAGGGCAGCACATGCACATGGTATACATGCATGAATGCAAGTAAAAAAAAAACTGTATACATAAAATAAAAATAAAATTATCTGGGCTGGAGGGATATCATGGTTGTTAAAGCCAAGGCCAACAGCCAAAAAAATAATAAAAAATATTTGTGATAAAACTGAAAACATGAAATGTACATATTTGAGAAAGAAAAGAAACTGAAAATCCTTTTGTCAATTTACCATTTTCCATCAAAATATGAATTCAAAATATCAAGTAAAAAACGAATTTAATTGAAACATTTTTTTTTACTAAATTGGCTTTGCTGTTCCAAAATGAACAGATAAATAAAGGGTCTTGATTTGGGGCAGCTTTTCATTTATAGACTCAATTCAAATTTAGGCACTTCAAACTATTAGGCTCAGGGGCAGCTCAGTCAGTAAAGAGCTTGCTCTGTGAGCCTGAGGACCTGGGTTTGATCTCCAGCACCAATAATAATAATAATAATAATAATAATACAAGATCCAGGCACAGCACTGTGAGCCTGTAATCCCAGTAATCCAAGCATTGGGAGGGAGAAAGAAATAGGAGGATGTCTGGTTAGTCAATCTAGCTAAGTCGTGAGCTCCAGGTTCAGAGACTTTCTTTCTTTTTTTTTTTTTAATTTTTTTATTATTTATTTATTTATTTATTTATTTATTTATTTATTTATTTATTTATTTATGTGTATGAATGTACTGTCTGCATGCAGGTCTGTGCACCCGTGTCATGCAATGCCGCGGAGGTCAGAAGAGGGTCTCGGATTCCCCTGGAACTGGAGTTCTCCTGGAATTGGAGTTACAGACGGTTCTTAGCCGCCATGTGGGTGCTGGGGATCGAACCCGGGTCCTCTGCAAGAGCGTCGGTGCTCTTAACCGCTAGGCTATCTCTCCAGCCCCAGAGACTTTCTTTCAAAAATTCAGATGGACAGGGGCTTGTTCTAGTTTCTCTTCAATTGCTGTGACAAAACACTGACCAATTCCAACTTGGAGCGGAAAGGGTTTATTCAGCTCACATCTCCTAGGTCAGAGTTCATCACTGAGGGAGCCCAAGGTAGGAACTCAGGGCAGGAACCTGGAGGCAGGAGCTGGAGCACAGGCCATGGAGGAACGCTGCTTACTGGCTTGCTCCCCTGGCCCATGCTCAGCTTGCTTTCTTATACAATGCACAACAAGCTGCTCAGGGGTGGCACCACCCACAGTGGGCTGGGCCCTTCCACATCACTCAACAATCAAGAAACTATTCTACAGATAGGGCCACAGGCCAGTCCAATGGAGGAAATTCCCCAACTGAGACTCCTTCAACCCAGGTGTTTCAAGTTGACACTAAAGCTATCCAGCACAGGGCTGGAAAGATGGCCCAGTGGTTAAGAGCACTGGCTGCTGTTGCAGAAGACCTGGGTTCAATTCGCAGCACTCACATGACTCCAGTTCCAGGGGAATCCAAAGCTCTCTTTTGACCTCTGCTGGCGCTGCATGACACAGGTGCACTACACATGTACACTCATACATGTAAAATAAGAATAATTTAAAAGTAACATGGGTGGAAAGTAAGGAAGACATCCAATGTCAAACTCTGCCTTAAACACACATACACACACACACACAAACACACACACACACAAACACACACACACACAAACACACACACACACACTGTAAACTGTTCATGAAAAATTCAGGTATTTTCCAAGCTACAATATAAACTAAATGATCAAATTCTCATAGGCTTAAATTTTACACAAATGACTATAACCTAGATGTTATAATAAAAACACATGTTCTAAAATTTAAATTTACATGATGAACAAATATATAAAGTTATCCTTAATAAAATGTTGCCATTCCAATTTCACTTTACTTTAGGAAGACAATCCCTCAGAACTCAAACACACTGGCTGATTGTCCCACCATCATGAATAATCCAATGTTCTCGGAATCTTCAGCTTTCTGCATCATATTTATTTCTACCAAAAATAATTTTTTAAAAATTCCATTAGGGGCTGGAGAGATGGCCTAGCGGTTAAGAGCACCGACTGCTCTTGCAGAGGACCTGGGTTCCATCCCCAGCACCCACATGGCGGCTGAGAACCATCTGTAACTCCAATTCCAGGAGAACTCCAGTTCCAGGGGAATCCGACACCCTCTTCTGACCTCCGCGGCATTGCACAACACGGGTGCACAAACCTGCATGCAGACAGTACATTCATACACATACAGAAATAAATAAAATAAAAAAGAAGTATAACATTAACTTAAAAAAATTCCATGTAGAAGCCGGGCATGGTGGCGCACACCTTTAATCCCAGCACTCGGGAGGCAGAGGCAGGGGATCTCTGTGAGTTCAAGGCCAGCCTGGTCTACAGAGTGAGTTCCAGGACAGCTGGGGCTACAGGGAGACCCTGTCTCAAAAAGACAAAAAAAAAAAAAAATTCCATGTAAACTGGGTTCAATATTAAAACTCCTCTCTCTTTTGTTACGCTCTGGTCATGCAGGCAAGACACACACCTGTCCAGTGGCCACGTAGTCCTTCACTGGATGGATGCTCAGGCTGAGAATGTCATCATCGTGCCCCAAGTACAGCCTCTGGGTGTGTTGTTGCCTGCTGTACACGACAGCCACTGCAGCAATGTGGTACACCACCTCTCCAGCTTGTGTATAGAACAGATTGTTCCTACAGTCGTAGCCTCTATAACTGAAGCACAGGTCCAAGAAACACAGTGGTTGAAGGAACAGCAAGTAAACAGAGCAGAAGCTGTCAGCAAGTATGCTGATGTGAATGTGTGCAAGTAGAGGTGGGTGGGTACTAGTTATTTTCACAGAATCTGTTTCCAGACCGTCAACTATAGTCTCTGTTCTTTGTTAAAAAGCAGTTCTTCAGAGAGTGGCAGGGAATACCTGCAAGCCAGTACTTGGGAGGTGGAGGCAAGGAGAATCAGACATTCAGGGTCATCCTCACATACACACCGCCTTCCAGGTTAGCCTGGGCAATACAACTAAATGATCAAAAAGCCAAATGGCTAAACAAACAAACACATAAATAAAAGCAATCCTTTGCACGCCGGTATGGGATGAGCTCAGGCTTGCCTGCCCGTCTCCTTTACTGATTTGTTACTTGGAGGCACTGCACTGTCAGGGTAACAAGATAAGGACAATTCAAAATATGAGTGAGGGCTGGGAAGAAGGCTCAGTGGTTCAGCAGCTCTGCTCTTGCAAAGGAGCCAAAACCCGTTCCCAGCATCCATGCTGGATGGTTCACAACCATCTGGAACTTTAGCTCCAGGGGTCTGAGACTTCTGGCCTCTATAGGCACCTGCACTCACATGCACATGTTCAAACTCAGACACACACACGTACACAGAATTAAAAAAAAATACACATGAGGGGCTGGAGAGATGGCCTAGCAGTTAAGAGTGCTGACTGCTTTTGCAGAGGACCCGGGTTCGATCCCCAGCACCCACATGGCTGCTGAGAACTATCTTTAACTCCAGTTCCAGGGGAATCCGATGCCCTCTTCTGACCTCCACAGCATTGCATGACATGGGTGCACCAACCTACAGGCAGACAGTACATTCATACACATAAAAATAAAAAAAAATACACATGAATAACTCTTGATTAGTGGCTAATACATCCTTTTGTAAATCAAGTGATCTCTAGCTGCTTGTTAACAAAACAGAGATTTTATTGAATAATACTGATGAATAAGCATTTTGTGATATATATATCATATATAGAATATAAATAAAATATGATTTTTAGCCTATAATATAGGATGAGTATAGAGAACTGAAAAACATTAGAATTTGGTTCTTACCTTATTTATGAGAACAAATTCAATGTTTACATATAAAATGAAAAATGGGAATAGATTCAGTGGCAAGCTCTGCTACATTCTAGCAGTAAATTATATAAGTGCAGGTACCTAAATTTTAATCCACCTTGTGGGCTGGGCAGATGGCTACATCAGTCAAGTGCTTGCTGCTCAAGCATGTGTCTCTTAGTTCAGATTCCCGGCACCATGTAAAAGCTGTGTGTCATGGGGCTCAGTGCTCATCTTACGGGTGCCCCTCTACCCCCAGCAATGGTGGCCTGGAGCTCTGTGGCCAGACAGCCCAGCCAATTAGTGAGTTCCAGGTTGAGTGAGAGACTCTGTCTCAAAAAAATGATGTGGAGAGTGTCTGAGGAAGACATCCAAAGAGATATCTTATCTTTTTCTTCTATGTCTTTCAAATTAAAGTTTATTTTACACACTCTACACATCTCATTTTAGGCTAGCCATGTTGCTTTAGAAATATTTTTATTACATTTTACCTCTGTGCACAGGAGTCAGAGGACAATTGGACACAGTTTTCTCTTTCTATCGTGCAAGTGTGTGCAGATCGAGATCAAGCTCAGGTTATCAGGCTTGGCAGCAAGTACCTTTCTTTACCTGCCAAAGCAGCTCATTGGCCCTCAAGTTTATCCATCAAACAGCATTAATGGGCACTGTACTAGACAGAGTCCAAAGTTACAGGAAATAAAATTTAAATTGAACTTTCAGGCCTCTCTCTCTTTTTTTTTTTTTAACATGAACTCATTTCAAAAAAAATATATTTTACTTGTTAATCCCAGCACTTAGGAAGCAGAGGGCAGAGGCAGGCAGATCTCTGTGAGTTCAAGGCCAGCCTGGTGTACATAGCAAGTTCCAGGCCAGCTGGGTGATATGGGGAAATCCAGTCTCAAAAAAAGACCAAAAAACAAAACAAAATTTTAATTGTATTTTATGTATATGAATTATTATATTGTATATAATGTATAATTAGTATATATTATATTATATATTATATTATATATAACACTAATATATAATTATTATATTGGTATATTTCCTGCATGTATGTAAGTACACACACGTCATGCAATGCCCTTGGAGGTCAGAAGAGGGCATTGGATACCCCTGGAACTGGAGTTACGGACAACTGTTAGCTGCTATGTGGGTGCTGGGATTCAACCCCAGGTCCTCTGCAAGAGTAGCCAGCATTCTTAACCACTGAGCCATCTCTATAGTGCCCAGACTTCTTTTCATTTATTTTTTATTTTTTTATTTTTTTATGTGTATGAATGTACTGTCTGCATGTAGGTCTGTGTACCCATGTCCTAGAATGCTGCAGAGGTCAGAAGAGGGTGTCGGATTCCCCTGGAACTGGAGTTCTCCTGGAATTGGAGTTACAGACGGTTCTCAGCCGCCATGTGGGTGCTGGGGATCAAACCCGGGTCCTCTGCAAGAGCAGTTGGCACTCTTAACCGCTAGGCCATCTCTCTAGCCCCCCAGACTTCTTTTCTTATAGAAGATATGATACCAGGACTGAAGGCTCTCAGAACACAAAATAAGATAAAATTTTATGGGAGAATTCAAATAGACATAAGAGTTTACATAAAAACACAAGTAGCAAAATATTCCCGTAATACAGTAATTATTGTACTTTTAAGTTGATTATAGTGGGAATGAAGCAAAGCATTTAGGTTCTAATGAATACATTTAAATAGCTGAGATATTTAAAATATGCCATATATTTATACTCTTCTCAACCATTTAAACTTACACTGAAAATCTTAGGTGTCAATCTGAAATATGTATGTAATTTTACAAAATTATCTTAATTGTATCTTGTCTGAAGTAAACATTGTCCTAGGGTGGATCCAGCAAAACAAGGCAGAGGACTAGGAACAGAGGACACAGATGGTGGTGACAGCAGGGAACAGCAGGGGCTGCCGCAGGGGACCACATGAGTGTACTAGGCCTGGGTCCATCATCCTGAAGCCCAGAGCACACTGACCTGCAAGAGCTGGACAGAGTCAGCAAAGAAGTCAGCCACAGCGACGGGAGAAGAGTATCAAGAAGGGGATGTCCTTAGCCTGCCAATGAGACGGACAGGCTTGGCAGAGCCAGGAAGAAAGCCAGGGGTCCCTGGCCGGGCCACCTACCCGTGTATGAACTGGAGTTTCAAGCTGTCCTCTGGAGCCTTGTCCCGCTTGAGGAAGGGCACTGAGTGGGTTTTCTCTTTACTTTGTTGCTTTAGCTGAGGTAGATCTTCTTTGTAAACCTTCCAGTACAACAAAAATATTTAGCTAACCCCCCAGCTTTCAATTGCTTCAATATAATGCTTTTGCAACAGAGGATCACTATCCCTTTCCCTTAAAAAACCAAACATGAAATATTTTTCAAATGTATAAGATTTAAGATAATTTCCTTTCTCCCCTTGATTTGTTATTACATTCTTAGGTAATTATGTCCAGAAAATAAATTAAGTTGATGTAGTACTAAATAAGAAAGAAAATAGATTATTAATTAAATATATTTAACTTCTGTAAGACAAGAAATCTCCTGATGATTCTGACATTTGTGAAATGGAGTCTTTTTTTTTTTTTTCTAGAATTGTTCTTTGGAGTTCTCTTCCTTTCCTGGACTCATGGGTTTTGACATAGCTGACCCTGAAATACAGAGCACAGCTTACTGTTGGCCTAACCTAAGACCTAAGGTCTACTTCAGAAAGAACATTATCTACAGTGTAAATATTCATAAAAAATAAAACCTGTTATTTACCATGCTTTTATGTCCTATCAAAAATCATCAGTTTCAGGGCTGGAGAGATAGCCTAGCAGTTAAGAGCACCGACTGCTCTTGCAGAGGACCAGGGTTCGATCCCCAGCACCCACATGGCAGCTAAGAACCGTCCATAACTCCAATTCCAAGAGAACTCCAGTTCCAGGGGAATCCGACACCCTCTTCTGACCTCCGCGGCATTGCACAACACGGGTGCACAGACCTACATGCAGACAGTACATTCATACACATACAAAAATAAATAAAATAAAATAAAAATTAAAAAAAAATCATCAGTTTCAGCCAGGTATGGTGGCATATACCTCTAATCCCAGCACTCAGGGGGCAGAGGCAGGTAGATTTCTGTGAATTTGAGGATAGCCTGGTCTGCATAGTGAGTTCTAGGCCAGCTGGGGCTACAGGGAAATCCTGTCTAAACCAGAACCCCCCAAATGTCAGTTTAACACAATGAAAACAAAAATACAATCTGTTAGTAATTTCTCATGTTCAGGGAGGAAATTTTTCATTTGATCAACTACACTGCTAAAAAATCATGAAATATAATTATAAAAGTTTCTTTTTAGAACTTGGCCATAAGCCATTAAAAAAGTCAGATTACTGTTTTGTCTGTTTCAGATATAACCAGCTTTATTTTTTTAATGTGCATGAGTTGATTATCTGCACGGATGTAAGAACACCTTACTGTGCAATGCCTGAGGAGGTCAGCAGAGGGCCTCGGATCTCCTGGATCTGAAGTTAGAGAGGGTTGGTTGTCAGTTGCCATGTGGGTGCTGCGTGAACAGCCAGTGTTCTTAACTGCTGGGCCATTTCTCCAGCCTCCACAATGAACTGTTAAGTCTAATGACTATTATTCATCTGAACTCATGATGCTTTTGACCAAGTCATCAACTGTTTACAAACTGAATTCGAGGGTTGTTATACTGCTGAGATGATCAGGTCTTACCACACCTGTGGGACTCAATTTCCTATCTGTAGAACACGGTAAAAAAATCCCTATGCAGGAACAACTCAGGAATGTTGTCAATGTAAATCAGTACATGTGGAAGCAGTGAAAGGTAAGAAGTCATGGAAAATATGAAAGCATGGATTTCAATGTTGCCCATCTGGAGCATGGATTTCAACGTGGTCATGCCTTTTCATTGTTTCCTAGTATCATTAAATAAAAATCCTTCAATTAAACAAACTTGTATTCCCTCCTAAATCTTAAGTTCATTTTGCTTCAGTTTTATTTCTCCTGGGCATGTTGTTTAGTGTTTGTTTAATATTCTCACAGGAACAGTTTCCTTCCAAATCCTTTTTAGTACTTAAACTGCTAATTATCAATATACAGTCAAGTTGATCTAACATGATGCTGACATATACTGTAAACTGTACTACCATTGTACTAATCTAATTTTCCAAACACTGAATTAGTAAGTAATGATTATAAAAACAACAAATATACATCTCAAAAGCTGTACTTCGGTGCTTACATGGAGTCAAACTGAGAAGTTATGTGGAAAGAAGCCTAGATGGGCAGTCCTGTCTTTACACAGTGGTCACGTGGAAGGGGCGAGTTACTTAACCTCAGGGTTTAGATCTGGCACAGAAGTGTGTGGAAGCTGCCCTAGGTCTACCTGGTACATCTCCCTGGACAGCACTGACAGCTGATGCGTCTGGGATCTGATATCATATTCACTCCATGTTCACGCACAGATTCTGTTTCACACACCTATGTACACGTCAATTATAAAAATGGCAGGGAAGAGGGGACTGGAGAGATGGCCTAGTGGTTAATAGCTCCGACTGCTCTTTCAGAGGACCTGGGTCCAATCCCCAGCACCCACATGAGAACCAGCACCCACATGAGAACCACCCAGCTGAGAACCATCCTTGACTCCAGTTCCAGGGGAATTCGACGTCCTCTTCTGACCTCCATGGCATTGTACGACATGGGTGCACAAACCTGCATGCAGACAGTACACTCATACACATAAAAATAAATAAATTTAAGGCCAGGCATGGTGGCCCACACCTTTAATCCTAGCACTTGGGAGGCAGAGGCAGGCGGATCTTTGTGAGTTCAAGGCCAGCCTGGTCTACAATAGTGAGTTCCAGGACAGCCAGAGCTACAGGGAGACCCTGTCTCAAAAAGACCTAAATAAATAAATAAATAAATAAATAAATAAATAAATAAATAAATAAAATTAATTTAAAAAATGGCAGGGAAGAAATGAAATTTCTACGGTTATCACAAGACAAGGTGGTGTGTGTTTGGAGTCTTCTGAAACAATGCTTAATAGTTGCTGCCTACTACTAAAATGAGAGGCTAACTTCAGGAAAAAAAATGGATGCAATTAACCAACGTTTATGGTAGAGTGAGCTCTGATTGGCGAGAGAATACACAATGTAACTGGACTTGCTTTAAATAAATAAATAAATAAGTAAATAAATAAATGCTGCCTTAAGTTGAGAGAGAAACGAAAATAACAGTTTTCATCTAGACTACCCATGGGAGGTACTCATTCTAAAAAGCACACTTTTATGATTTTTCTGAGAAATTAAAAACTGAGTACTTCACATGCATATTTTTTGAAAAAATACTAATTATGCATGTACATATATATATATATATATATATATATATTTAAACTTTACATGGTAGAGGATCAAAAACTCTAAAAGGTCAGGTTCTGTTTGGGAACTTTGCAACTACTTTCTACTTTAGTTTTTTTTTAGTGATCTGGTAGGCGCTTTGTGTTAACCTGCATTCAAAGGCGGAACATGGGCCATTTTTCTAATTTCTGCCTTACTTTTCTTCGCATAAGTATCAGCTATTTTCACAACAATGTTCAAATCCAGTGGGATTCAGGCTCTTGTTCTATCTTTACTGACCTGGCGATCATAATTGATTTGTGTTTCTTGCTCGATATCAGAGTCCAATTCAGGAACATCGGACAAATCTGAGTCAGATTCTTCACTGTAGGAATCCGTGGCACCTTCTGCAGAAATATAACCCATGAGAAGCAAGAAAAAATTCTGAGACTAAATAGCAAAAAAAAAAAAAAAAAAATTACAAGTAGTTTCTTCCACCCTAGCCAAGTTACTAAAAAAGAATTCACCTAACTTTTCATTTAAATTAGGTTCAAAAACCTTTCGTCCCCTTCTGGCTAAGTTCAATTGTCTTTTTGCTAAATTCAGTCTACCCTTCACTCCCTATCAGGAACATTAACAAATTGGGACCACTTATCCCACGGAGACAGAACACATCTCACTTTTGCTCTATGTCCCTCTTCCCCACGCCCTACCCCTACTTCCTCCTCTCCTTTTTGCTTTTGGAGACAAAGTTTCATATAGCTCAGACTAGTCTGGAATTTGCCAGGGATGACCTTGAATTCCTGGTCCTGCTTCTACCGTGAAAGTGCTGGCCTGTGCCACCACACCTGGCTCTTTCTCTTTTACTATCAGATAGTGGGATTCCTGTGTTTTAAACTGTAAACAGTATAGGTTTTACCAAAGAGAAAGCTGGGACAAAAGGAAAATCCAAGTGCTTACTACAGTAAGAGCCTCTTTAGCTGTTCAACAAGCCCACCAAACACTGGGGATTGCTATGGTCAAGACCACTACAGATCGTCTCATAAAACACATCTACTCAAATCACTGTTCATTTTATTAACTGCTTATTCCCACTGACATCTCAATGGGCACAAATAAAAGAACTTATGCCCAGGCTGGGCATGGTGGTTCATGCCTTTAATCCCAGCACTCAGGAGGCAGAGGCAGGTAGATCTCTGTGAGTTCAAGACCAGCCTGGTTTACACAATGAGTTCCAGGACAGCTGGGGCTATAGAGAGACCCTGTCTCAAAAAGATTTAAAAGAAAAAAAAGACTTATACCCATTGAATGGATCACTTGGGGTCCCAATGTGAACCATTCTCTGAACCCCTTTTTGTTTGTTTGGTTTTTGTTTTCGGTGTTTTATTTTGTTTTGTTTTTGAGACAGGGTCTCCCTGTAGCCCCAGCTGGACTGAAACTCACTATATAGACCAGGCTGGCCTCTATCTCACAGAGATCTGCCTGAGTCTGCCTCCCAAGTGCTAGGTTTAAAAGTATGCACCACCACACCCCTCTCTGGAAGTAACTTGCATTCTTTTCTTAAATTAAATTTAATTATTATTATTATTTTTTTGGACTTTTTCGAGACAGGGTTTCCCTGTAGCCCCAGCTGTCCTGGAACTCACGCTGTAGACCAGGCTGGCCTCGAACTCACAAAGATCCCCCTGCCTCTGCCTCCCAAATACTTCCCAAATGCTAGGATTAAAGGTGTGTGTCACCATGCCCGGCTAATTTAATTATTTTTTTAAGTATATGAATGTACTGTCTGCATGTAGGTTTGTGCACCCTGTCATGCAATGCTGCGGAGGTCAGAAACGTGTCAGATTTCCCTGGAACTGGAGTTAAAGACAGTTCTTAGCCACCATGTGGGTTCTGGGAATCTAACCCGGGTCCTCTGCAAGAACACCGACTGCTCCAGGCCCTTAACTTGCATTCTTAAAGCTACCCTATTGCCTCACATGCTGACAGAGCCCACCCACTGTCTGTTTCTGTCTTCAAAGAGAAACACAAGCCTCTATGTTATCTTCAAAGGTCCCTTCTTGTGTAAACCTTAAGTCCCCAGCCTGCATTTGGTACAAGCAAAATCTCTCAAAGAAAATTATTTAACCAATGTATATTAATCTCTGAAGTTTTTTTATTTCTTGAAATTTACTTATATGAGTGGATTTTTCCAAACTACATTAGCTGTTTAGCTCCAGAATAGGTATTAGAACATTACTTGATGTGTTTATTGAGAAAAGAACAGACATCGAACAGTTGTGACTGATTTTACCCTGGGCTGTGGTTTCCAGCATGCCGTTGCTGACACCTTCTGGAATAAACCTCCACTGAAAAACCGAATGGTCAGCTCCTCCTGTGCTTAAGACCCACTGGAAGTCATGGGACCAGCGAACATTTGTGACATGTGCAGAATGACCCACATACTTTCTGAATTTGGCTCCTGAAAAGGTATTTTGTGATTAGTTATACATTAAAAAAAAACTAACTGCCTAAAAAGAAAACATATTCCTATTCACATCAAATAAAAAAATTTAAATATTTTTCCACAGAAAAGTATTTTCAGTTTTACATATTATAATAAATGAATAAGCAAGTATTCCATAAGAGATCTCAATTATTCCATTATGCATTAATCCCAAGAGAGGTCTTAAAATTTATGTTCCAGCTGGGTATGCCTTTAATTCCAGGTGGTACATGCCTTTAATCCTAGTGCTCAAGAGGCAGATCTCTGAGAGTTTGAGGCCAGCCTGATGGATATATAGAGTTCCAGGCCAGCCGGTGCTACATAATAAGACTCTTTGTCAAAAAAATAATTTAAGTTAATGGTACATATGAACCTGCTCTAAATAATTCTTAGTTTCAGTGATTCTGAAACTAAATGATAAACAATTAATATGCCACCCATCTTTAATTTAAATGTGAGATAAAGCAGGCAATCTTATACAAACAAGAAACAAAAATAATTCTATGAAAATTAGAGTCAAATTATTGTTTGGAGTCCTGAGGATGCAGAGGAAGGATTTTTTCACTTCTCTTAAATTAGTTAGCTTACCCAGTAAAAACATCAGTCCCAGGTACTGGAGGCTACAGGGAAAGCTTCTTAGAGCTTTATCTGTGGTTGAACCAGTACAATACAGTCTCTGTATATGCTCAGAACACAGCAGGACAAAGGCACCCGGGACCCATGTCACCATACAGAGGCCTAGAACTCCACAGATTACAGGGCATTTCACAGGTCAACAAACACGCCCACGTCATCTCTATGTTGAAAACAGTCCTTCCTCTTCCAATTAATTCCTCTCAATACAATTCCTTTCAGAGGAGGATACAGGCCATCTGTTCAACTATCACAGGTTTAAAATTCAAATACGCGCTGGAGATGCAATGATTTCCATATATACCAAGGCGAAAATTAGGACCTGTCCCTTTCTCAAGAGCATGTCTGACCAGCTAGGCCTCTGACTGTCAACAAAAATGAGGAGGGGACATCTACCACAAAGAGAAATAGTACAATGGACCTCAAAAGCATACCTGCCTAATTCCAAATGTTGTCTAAATCAATGTCGGTGATAATGATAGATCCAGCTAGGGTCAGTCGGGGAGCAGAGTGCATTCTTCCCATGCCTCTAAGATCCTAAGACGTGGGGCTCTCTTGTTGCCTCCACAGAGATCAATTAACCCATCTTTTCAAGTGGTTTAAGAAAATGTCTAAGAATTCCTTGATACAAATAAAAAATGAGTAGAATCCAAATAAAAGTAGCAAAAGCGAAGGTATGTGGCATCAAAGAGGCAGACGCCCTTACAGAACCATTCTTGGTATACTGGGTCGTGCTGCATCCTGAGAACACTCAGTCTACGGAGAGGTTAGTAAGGAGGAAACTGGGGTTCTTAGCTGAGAGCCACGCTGGTGAGAAAAAACAGATCTTCTGGTCTCAGTGTAGCCTCAGATGCCTAAAACCTTATGAGAGATCTTGACGTACACTTCCTATTAGCCACAGACACGCCCCTGTCTGATTCCTCATCCCCACCCCTACCCCCACCAAAACCCCCTGTGAGATCAGAAATGCTTTCCCATCTAAGCTTCTAAATTTGGAGGTGCACCTGTTATACAGCAGTAGAGAGCTGATAGACTTTGGCAGGCTGGAACCTGATCTGGAGAGAGCATTGTCATCAATAATTAGTCCTTGCGGCTCTGACCTTATTTTCTGCTCTCTCTACCGTGCCTGCTCAGCTCCAGGCATACTGGCCCCTTTGTACATCCTCGAGTATGCCTGAGACTCTCTGCCATCAAGTCTTGTACTTGCTGTTGTCTCCCCATAATATGCTTTCCCTGAATACCTGAACGTCTGGCTCCTTCATTGCTTCAGGTTTCTATCAAATGAAACACCGACAAGGAGTCCTTCTTTGATTACATTATCAGAAACAACAACACCCTGCTGCTTGCACAGCACGCTCTGGTATTATCTGCTTTATTTTTCTTGACAGCCTTTCTTACCAGCAGATGTGGGGTTTCTTTGGGGGGGGGGTAGGGGAGAGTCTTTTTGAGATTGGGTCTCCCTGTAGCCCCAGCTGGCCTAGAACTCACCATGTAGACCAGGCTGGCCTTGAACTCACAGAGATCCACCTGCCTCTGCCTCCCAAGTGCTGGGATTAAAGGTATGCACCACCATGCCCAACAAGAGTAATTGTTTAAGATTTTCCTTTGGTTTCGGACCATAACAAGGGCTCGGGTCTCAGTCCTGATCTATTCTCTATTGGCCTCTCCCATGGCTACAAAAATCTTGCATGTGCTCATGACTGCTAAATATTCCTCTCCAGCCTTGAACTCTCCATGGAGTGCCAACAGCCTATGTACTGTGTCTGCTTAGCTAACAGGTGCCTTGAACTCGCCATGGACAAGACAGCTGAGGGATTCCTTCTCCTACTCTTACCCCTCATAAATTGCCTTTTCTCATCTTCCTATCTCTGCACACAGTGCCACTTTCTAGCCCACTCCTTGAACCTGAAATTTAGGAGTCATTGTCAATGACCCTTTGTTGTTGTTGTCGTCTCTATTCCCACATCCAGTCTAGCACCCAAAATTTCAGCTTTACCTGAAAACTTCATCTAAAGCAAACATGACTCTTGGCACCTGTTCCTACCCGCATCATCTCTCAGGCAAACTCTTCCTGAAGCTATTTCATACAACATGAAGGTGATCTTTCAAAGACTTAAATTAGTCATGTCACTTCCCTGCTTATAATCCACAACCGTTTTCCACTGCACAAACACAAGACTCAAGCTTCAGGCAGCAGCGACAAGGCTCTTTATGTCGCAGGCCCTCCCATCCTCTCCAACCTCACAGTCCCCACCGTCTTTCCACTCCCTGTGCTCCAGCCTTTCTGTGCTGCTCTGCTGAAGGTCAACTCCTCCCCCTCCACAGCCCAGCTTTCTCAAGTTCACAACACCAAGGACACTTGCTGTGGGAGGTAGTTGTCCCAGGTCTTTGTGTGTGAGCCCATGTATGTAAAGGATTAATGAATGCACATGCTTTAAACATGAGCCCCAGCCTTTGACCCTCCCTTGGAGTAGGGATGGTAAGATGTGTGAGTGAGTGAACAAGGCTTTGGCTATGCCCCTCTGCCTGTGACTCTGGGGTGGTCACGCCGGATGCTGTCTTCATGGACTCAGGAAAAGTCAGTACTGGTTCTAAAAGATTTGAAAACTGTCAAAATGAGAAAAATAAATTGCTTTGGCTGTGTAAAAATACAAATTCAGTAATTTTCATTAACCGTAGGATATTTATGTCTAATTACTATGCAACAGAATAAATACATATGTATAATTCCAAATGTGTCATATTAGCTTGACTGTGAGTTCTGTTTGATCACAATGGAAAATGACAAGGCCTGCTCAGTTCCCCATGCTTGCTCGGTCACCAGCCTCTGCACATATCTCTCCTTCTATAAGTTTATAACATGGGACTATTTGCCACTGGTATCCTAGAGAAACAAGTTCCATCAACTGTTATTCTTACCAAGATTCCCACACAGTTTTATTAACTCCCCACCAACAATTCGGGCACAAAAGATTGAAAGTCTTGGGTAAAATTATAAGACTTATAAACTATGTGTCATGCAAGGTAGAAGTCGGTTTGCTTTGAGGACTGGACACTTGGGCAGACCACTAGGGGGAGAGAGAAGTCACTATTACCATGCCAACCTGCTGTCCATCTGTCCCCATTCACTCAGTGACCCTCTGTGTAGCTCTGCACTCTTCATATATGGGTGACTTGTTTTGACAGACAACACTACACACACACCTACACACACCATCATCACCAACCATCACCAGCTCTAAGAGTCCATAAGTCTAGACTCACCTCACAAGGTTTGGGAATACATAGAGGATACCAACTCTCATTGAATTCATATTACTCTTGATTCAGTACACTGGAGACCAATAGATTGCTTCTGGCCTTATCTGTGACTTTTCTGAATTCTGAATTCCCAGATACCTTCTAACTTACCCAACATCCCCTCTAGAAGCATGCTAATTTCAACAAGTTATGCCCTATTACCCCAAATGTCCATTAAGCAGACAGAGAATTTGAATTTGGCACATTGAAGTAATTTTGTGCATTTCAAACTGACGGCCACGCTGTCAAGTCTGTCACGGTGGTTTTGCTATGTGTTTTATTTCCATTTTGCACTCTAATTGTCACTGCCAGTTAGCTGAAAATGACTTTCTGATTACATTTTTCAATCCCTTTCCTTGCTTAATTTAAAAAGCATTCAAGTGAAAGTTTGCAGGCGGCAGCACACCCCTGCAGAGGGCTTTCCTAAGATCATGCTTCTGGCACCCTGAGGGAGTCAGAAGCACCTGCACATGGGCTCTCTAAACTTGCAAAGGAAGAACAGGCTCATTTCACGGTCAATTCAATCACAGTCTTCAAAGCCTACATGTGTTACACAGAGCCGACACAATTTCAGACAAGCACAAGAAAACCTGAGTGCCCAAAGGTTGTTTTGAATCCAATTCCTCTCCCAAAAGTTCACCTAACACAGTCTTGCAAAAATCAGTCACATGACAAGGAATCCACTGGCTGTAGAACCATCACTTCTATTTTATTTATGTCAAAGAACATTTGCTTAGCTTTTCCATGTATAAGCACAAGTAGCTGGGAAGCATAAGAAGTTTAATGATGATATCTTAACCTAAAGATGGAACATAAATTTTGAATAATTATTCTCATAAAGGTAAGCAAAATATGACTGCTTGGAAATGTGGAACACAAAGGTGGTTTGTCACAAAATATCAACTCTACTAACAAATTCTTACTTATAATTGCAAAACCATATCTTACAATGGCAAAAAAGAAGACCCCAACAACACATTCTACATAAAATAGTTGAAGACTAGATGTGACTGTATATGAGAGAAAATGAAGAATCTGCTAAGAGATAGATACCAAGAAGATCAATTTTAACAATGCTACATATACAACACAAAGTAAATCTTTATCCAATGCAACATCTCCTTGGTCTTACCTTTTTTGAGACAAGGAAATTTAAACAATTTGACCAGTCCAAAGTCATCTCCAGACACTAGCACTGAGCTGTTATAATTTGCATCCACTGAGTTGATGTCAATAACCTCAGTGTATTTGGGCCAAATTCCACTCACTTCAGGGCCTTTCACGCAGGTCCAGGAGGCCCAGGGAATCCCTTTGATTTCTTCCTTGCTTGTTAAAGGCTTCCCAGCTGAAAACAGTCAAAATAATGTTATCTTTACATGTACAGCATATTCTGATTTATTGTAATATTTTTTGTAATCATTTTTTTCTTACAGTGTCAAAAGCCTTCATTTAAAAACTTATAAATCATGGGGCTGGAGAGATGGCCTAGCAGTTAAGAGCTCTGACTGCTCTTGCAGAGCACCTGGGTTCAATTCCCAGCACCCACATGGCGGCTGAGAACCGTCTTTAATTCCAGTTCCAGGGGAATCCGACACCCTCTTCTGACCTCCACAGCATTGCACGACACGGGTGCACCAACCTACATGCAGACAGTACATTCATACACATAAAAAAATAAACAAAAAATTAAAAAAAACTTATGAATAAAAGGAACTATAGATTCCAATCTATAGTAACTTTTTTTTTTCTTTTTTCTTTTTCTTTTTATTTATTTATTTATTTTTGGTCTTTTTGAGACAGGGTCTCCCTGTAGCTCTGGCTGTCCTGGAACTCACTCTGTAGACCAGGCTGGCCTCAAACTCACAGAGATCCGCGTGCCTCTGCCTCCCAAGTGCTAGGATTAAAGGCGTGTGCCACCACGCCCAGCATTTATTTATTTCTGTATGTGTATGAATGTACTGTCTGCATGCAAGTTTGTGCACCTGTGTCGTGCAATGCCGCGGAGGTCAGAAGAGGGTGTCGGATTCCCCTGGAACTGGAGTTCTCCTGGAACTGGAATTTCAGATGGATCTCGGCCGCCATGTGGGTGCTGGGGATGGAACCCGGGTCCTCTGTAAGAGCGGTCGGCGCTCTTAACCACTAGGCCATCTCTCCAGCCCTATAGTAACTTTTTTTAAAAGGAAGGGTTTAAAGAAAACTTCTGCCCAAAATATAGATTATAAGGAGAAAAAGTTGGACGTGGTGGCACACGCTGTCAGTACCAGTGCTCTGGGAAACAGAGACAGGTGGATCTCTGTGAGTTCAAGACCAGCCTGGTCTACATAGGGAGTTCCAGCCCAGCTGGGGCTACAGGAAGACCCTGTCTCAAAAAGATCTCCCCAAGTTGATACAGATATAAGGAGAATAGAAAATGATTATTGTGTTAGATGTGATGTTTCAAATTCCTAATATTCACTTGATCTTAAGTGAATAAGTGATATTACATTTTGTATATTGTATAAGTTGTTAAATTGTGTATTACTAGACTGAATCACCAATATCTTGCTGGGCTTTAAGAACTTGGGCAAAGTTTATCCGGAGCTTTATCTTTCATAGTTTAAGGATCCTTATATGTGATCTTTGAAGTTTGTTACAGTTATTAGTGTGTAGGACAGAAAACAACTTGTAGAAATCAGTTCTTTCCTCACACCATGTGGGTTCCAGGGACTGAACTCAGGTCACTAAGTCTTTTTATTAATTTATTTTTAGTTTATGTGCATGAGTGTTTTGGCTGTACGGAAGTGTACCACATGCATACAATTCCCACAGTGGCCAGAAGAGGGCAGCAGAGCCCCTGGAATTGGAATTAGATGATTGTTAGCCACTATGTGGATGCTGGGAACTGAACCTAGGTCCTCTGCAAGCGCAGCCAGTGCTCTTAACCTCTAGCGCATGTCTCTGGCTCATTGGGTCATTAGTCTAGATAGCAAATGCCATCTCACCAGCACACAAGCCGTTTAAAAAAAAAATTAGGCTCTACAAAAATTTTTTAAATTATTTTATTATTTTTTTAGCTTTTTCCTCTTTTTTGGTATTTTTGAGGCAGGGTCTCCCTTTTAGTACCAGTTGTCCTGGAGCTCTCTCTGTAGGCCAGGCTGGCCTTTAACTCACAGAGATCCACCTACCTCTACCTCCCGAATGCTGTGCTTTACAAATTTTAAAACAGATTTGATTAGTTACATCCTAGGCACTGAATGCACAGAATTATGATGAAATAAGTGTAACTGGTTGGGTAAAATAGTTCTAATAACTGTTCTGGGTTTGTTCTCCAACATATGGCTCAATGCCCATTTCACTGGCAGTAGATTAATGAGGTCCACAAAGAACACACACAAAACAGCAACACACAAACAAAAAGAAATGCTTGAAAATATTTTACTACATACAATACATACAATTTTTTTTAAATGTGTACAAGTATACTGTCTGCATGTAGATTGGTGCACCCATGTCCTGCAATGCTGCGGAGGTCAGAAAAGGGTGTTGGATTCCCCTGGAACTGGAGTCAAAGACGGTTCTCAGCCACCATGTGGGTGCTGGGGATCAAACCCGGGTCCTCTGCAAGAGCAGTTGGTGCTCTTAACCGCTGAGCCATCTCTCCAGCCCCCACTACATACAATTTTAAAAGTCAGTATCAACACAATTAGGTACATTTCCTAAACCTTTCCCTCTCAAAATAAGCATATATATGTACTTTTTTAAGATTTTGATTAAAAAAAAATTTTTTTATTAATTTTATTTCTGTATGTGTATGAATGTACTGTCTGCATGCAAGTCTGTGCACCCATGTCGTGCAATGCCGCGGAGGTCAGAAGAGGGTCTCGGATTCCCCTGGAACTGGAGTTCTCCTGGAATTGGAGTTTCAGACGGCTCTCTGCCGCCATGTGGGTGCTGGGGATCAAACCCGGGTCCTCTGTAAGAGCAGTCAGCGCTCTTAACCACTAGGCCATTTTGATTTTTTAAACATTTTTTCTTTATTTTTATTTCATGTGTATGAGTGTTATGTCTGCATATGTTTAAGTGCACCCATGTCATGCAATGTCTGCAAAGGACAGAAGAGGGTGTTAGATCTCCTGGAAATGGGGTTACAGACAGTTTTTAGCTGTTGTTTGGGTGCTGGAGTTTGAACCCAGGTCTTCTGTAAGAACAACCGGTGCTCTTAACCACTGAGCCATCTCTCCAGCCCACATAAGGCATGGTTGCACATGCCTTTAATCCCAGCATAGGGGAGGCAGACACAGGCAGATTTCTGTGAGACTGAGGCCAGCCTGGCCTACATAATGTGCTCCAAGCCAGCTGGGGGTATAGGGAGGCCCTGTCTCAAAAAGACCAAAAAAAAAAAAAAAAAAGACATATGTGTATGTGTGAGTGTCTGCATACAGTTGCTTATACAATGTGTGCCTGGCACTCTCAGAGATGAGGAGATGATGTTGGACCCCCTGGAACTGGAGTTACAGGCTGTTAGTTTCCATCAGGTGCTGGGAACTGAACCAGGTCTTCTGCAAGTGCAGCCATTGCTCTTAACCACTGAGCAATCTCTCTAGCCCTAAGCATAAATTTTCAAGTAAAGAAGTGAAGAGCATAGATGCCTTGTCAAATTGGCCCTCCAACATTCTGGGTTTTAACAGTATTCTAGAAGAATATATTTAAATGACCCTAGAGAGTCCATTGTTGGAGCGTCTGTAGCCCAGTGCTCCTACTTTGGAGACTATAACCCCAAGAAGGAACTCAGAAGAGAAACAAATGCCACCTCTCCAATGGTATTTGGAGCTGCACCATCTGGACAAGCAAATAAACTGGAAACAAGCCGAGTGTCCAATAACAGAATAATAAAGTGAGTTACCCTCTCATCGCTGAGCAGGATGTTATCCTACTGCAAATGACAAATGTGTTCCAGGTGTTTCCACACATGGAAAAACTATGTATGAATAACAAACAAAATAAAGTAGAGGCAAAGAAATAAACACCTAGTGCTGGTGCTCTGATGAATCTGGTATAACATAGTTACATGCACATAGTGTTTTATTATAAATCTTTTTTTTTTTTTTTGGTCTTTTTTTGTTTTTTTGAGAAAGGGTCTCCCTGTAGCTCTGGCTCTCCTGGAACTCACTCTGTAGACCAGGTTGGCCTTGAGCTTACAGAGATCTGCCTGCCTCTGCCTTCCAAATGCTAGGATTAAAGTCGTGCACCACTATGCCCAGCTCTAATTTTTGTTTTTGATAAATAATTTATTTTTTCCCTTAAGAACAAGAAATGTTTATTTCCAAAAAAATTAAAAATCAAAGCACTGGACACATAATAATACTTGTAGTTCTAAGCTAGACCCAGATTCACCTTGGGTTAACTACATCACTGAACATTTTTCCTTTATTTTTTGGTTTTGGTGCAGTACTGGAGATTGAGCCTAGGGCTTGTGCATGCTAGGCAAGTTCTGTGTCCAGTGAGGTATGCCCTGGGCCCCTTTTATGTTTGTTTTGAAACAGGGTCTCACTAAGTTACCAAACCAGACCTCTAACTTGGACTCCTTTTGCTTCAGCCTCCCAAGTAGTGGCAAATGATAATTATTAGAAATTAAGATTGTGGCACACGCCTTTAATCCTAGCACTCAGGAGGCAGAGGCAGGTGGATCTTTGTGAGTTCAAGGCAGCCTGGTCTACAGAGTGAGTTCCAGGACAGCTGGGGCTACAGGGAGACCCTGTCTCAAAAAGACAAAAAAAAAAGAAAAAAAAAAAAAAAAAGAGAATTAAGATTGATGTTAAGCTTTTCTTTATTCTTTTCTTTTTAAAAAATCATTAATTATGATATAGAAATCATTATTTTATGTATGACATTTAAGTCTTATAATCTAAAGGTCACTAAATTGATATTATATAAGTTTTATACAAGTCGAAATGTGGCACAAATAATACTTATGCTCACTGGGATTTAAAAAGCTACATTTCAGCCAGGCATAGTGGTATATGCATTCAGGAGGCAGAGGCAGGCAGATCTCCGTGAGTTCAAGGCCTCATCTACATAGTGAGTTCCAGGCCAGCTGGGGTTAAAGGGAGACCCTGTCTCAAAAAGACCAAAAACAAAACAAAACAAAACAAAGAAACCTACATTTCATCAAATATGGCAATCGTCATGAGCAGATCTGAGTCTAAAGCCATCCTAGTCAGTGAGGACCGAGTCACAGAGCCCTGAGGACTCAGCTGCTATCTCTAGGCTCTAAGCTTGTCTCAGAGACCAGCTCTATTTCTCCGGGGTCATCCTTTCTAAAGACTCAGTCAATTATTCAGGCAGAAACTCATTTTTGTAAGGCTCACATACCTAATGTGTGTGTCTGAACAAAATAAGAAACTCTTTAGGAATTCAAAGATTAACTTTAGAAGAAAGATATGAAATATTTATTATTTATAATCAGTTTCTAAAAATCAAACATTTGAAATAATATTTGGGGCCTTTGAGGTAAATACGAAAAGCGTTGCCACAAAGAGCCCACAGGTATTGGGGAGGCAGGAGCGCGGCTGCCTGGCAGGCAGAAGCCACAGACCGAAGCCGCAGTTCACGTTCGTTCATCTCTTATCCTGCCGCAGAACTGCACATGTAAGACACTAACAGAAATATTACGACCATTGTGCAAACTGGCCATTTATTTACACGACCACTGAGAGATGCATTAATAAACAACGAAACTGGCAAAGAGCATGCTCAAAGAAGGACGAAGGGGCTGCATAGGAGGCAGCAGACCTGGATAATGAATAACTTCCAAAATCTTGGAAGTTTCCTGAAGAACTATTTCAGATTGTCTCTATTTCCGAAAATTAGGAAATATTTCAATTATACAGAGTACTATATAGCTTTAACGAATATTATCCATCTTTATCATAGAATTTTTAAAAATCCATTTATTTGGGTTGTAATTATTTATATGTGCATATAGAGGATAGGGGACAACTTTCTGGAATCAGTTCTCTCCATTTTTATGTGGGATTCAGGGATGAAACTCGCCTGCCTTTAGGCCATCTCACTGGGTCCTTTATCAGAGAATTATTTTCTTTTTTTGCTTATTTTTTAAAGACAGGGTCTCCTGTAGCCCCAGCTGGCCTGGAACTCACTATCTAGACTATGGTTCCTCAAGCTCACAGAGTTCTGCCTGTCTGGTTCTCAAGCGCTAGGATGAAAGCTGTAAGCTACCATGTGTAGCACCAGAAAACTTTAAGAAAATAACATAGTTTGTTAAAATCCACTGGGCACTGCTTTACCATCTCCTGAACATCCAGTGACTATCCAGGACTCACATGGCATTTTGTAGAACAGTCGTTCTCCTGCACCATCATTAGTTTGTAAATATTTACTATCCAAAGACCAGTCGATGTGTGTGATGAAACTGAGGGACTTGCTGCATTCGCCTATTTTCTTATACCGCTGGGCGACAGCATAGACATCTACAGGGCCATCATTGGATCCTACTGCAAGGTAAGAGCCATCTGGAGAGAATTTCATTTCATGAATGACTTCTTTTCTATCTTTGATGTGAACCACTTCTGTCATATCTCTGTAAGAATCGAACACAAAGTGATAAGCAGAAAATCTAGAAACAGAAAACTCAAGTCTTTAATGTCAGAAAAATGGGAGAGAAACCCTATAGGAACTAAAAGATTAACTTCTGAAGAAAGATCTGAGTTATTTATGAAATTATGATCTTTATAAAACTTAAACATTAGAAATAATATTTGGGCTCTCAAGGTAAATATGAAAAACTAACAAAGAATATCTGCTTTCATGGTCAACTACATATTATTTTTATTTTTTTATTAAAAATTAAAATTGTTTTTAATAATGCAATTGAGTCCAAGTAGACAGCTGTTGATTATCCCAAGATTATCTCAAGATATTGCTGCACCAATAGACACTATTTGCTGGGCCAGTCATTGTTATAGTTCACAGGCTTATGAACTGTAGTTCACGGGAAGGATCAATGATTGTTTTTCTCTCATGGCAGCTTGTATAGTATCTTAGTTCATGTTCTGTTTTTTGTTGTTTTTTTTTTTAACAAATCTAGACCCATGTTCCCGCCCATTCCCCCACCCCGTCAGAGCTCGTGCATTCTGCCAAACATGCTTTTCATCTCTTTCTCAGTCTTTCTCAATATTCTCCATGAGGAAGTTGACTGTTTTGAGCAGAAGTTCACTGTTTCAGTCAGTTCTTTGACGCAGTCCTTTCTTTTGTTGTTGTTGTTGCTGTTGTTTCCAATATGCATCATGCCCAGCTGCTTTGGACAGAAGCTCAGGGGGCCCTACACAAGAAATACTTACAACTAGGAGTTCATGTTCTTTTAAGAATTTCTGCTCAGCTGGGTGTGGAGGTACACGCCTTTAATCCCAGCACTTAGGAGGCAGAGGCAGGCAGATCTCTGTGAGTTCAAGGACAGTCTGGTCTACAGAGCAAGTTCCAGGCAGCTAGGGCTACAGGGAGACCCTGTCTCAAAAAGACCAAAAAAAAAAAAAAAAAAAAAAGAATTTCTGCTCATAATAGAAAGCTCACTGAGGTTGCTTTTTTTTTGCTTTATTATATATATTATATATTTTATATAATATATATTTATATAATATATAAATATATTTAAAATTTATCTATATAAATATATATTTTATATATTATATAAAATATATATATATAACATATGTATTTTATATATATATAGTACAAGATTATCACATCTAAACCCGTGTCCCTGAGGGTGCTTACTAACTAGGAGATAAGATTATGACTTATATCTCCTTCTAACTAGGAGATAAGATTATGACTTTATGACTTACAGGTCCCCAGAGCTAGTAAAGATGGTGTCATTGACTCCAGAATTAATTGAGTGCATCAAGTAACAAGTACTTGCTTGCACATAATAATTCCTATGCTTGTTACCACTTACAACAGCATAAAATAGCTGCGCAGATTATTTTGTTTGGGACTTTCGTTAGAAAGGAAATTTGGTAATTAGCTACTTTATCACAAATCACTCAGCAGAGAAGGGAAAGGCTGCCCACTAATCCCGTAATGAGTTACATGTGGGTGTTAATGATAATCTGGTGTCATTGTGCCAGACATTCTTCAACACTATACAGAATTTTCTGCATATAAAACATGCAGTATCTAGCTGGGACTACAGGGTGACCCAGTCTCAAAAAAAGAGAGAAAAAAATGAAGTATTTAATTTACAGTTGAATTTCTTTTCTATAATCACAAAATGTGTTAGCCAAGAGAATGATTAATGCATTCAGAGGAATTACAAATGTTAGTCATACCTTTTGTTGAGTAAAAATAATATAGACTATCAGCAATAGGAAATAGTCCATTTTAGTATAAATTACATGCACAAGAAAGCTTTTAAGTTTACTTACAAAAAAATCTAGTGCTGACAGGGAGACCCTGTCTCAAAACAACCAATAAAAAAGAATCTACTGCTGTTGGATGTTGCTTTTTTCTTCTTGTCTTGGATTAACTCCAAAGACCACAACCTTCTATCTGAAGCCCTTGGGACAGGATGTGCTTGGGAATTCATGGGATTTTTAGAAGGTTCATATACAGTGTATTTTGGTATCTCTCCACATAGCAGCTGAGGTAGCACGTTGCATGAAACATAGTATTTTTGTGGCAAATCACACAACATACTGTTCCTACCAAGAGACTGAGAGACTATAAATAGCCTCACATCAGTTCATTGAGTTTGGCTTTACCTCTAAATAGTTTACCAAAGACAGTTGGACTTTCAGTGTTTGGTAAGGGGTTGCAGGTAAGTGATTGAAGGTCCTCCTTCGGTACTCCTATTTGAAAGAGTAAAAGCATGTTTCCTGATGTGCTAGCATATATTATGACCAGGATAATCTCAATTTTTAACAAAAGAGCATTTCAAAGTACAATTTTCATATTGAATGTACCTGACTCGGAGAACGATGAAAGAACCATCCTTCATGCCCAGGGCCAACTGAGAGCCATCAGGGCTGAAGGAGACACTGCGAACTGCTTCTTCCATGTTACAGCGAGCAATCAAGGCATGGTCAGCCAGACTCCACAGCCTAAAGACCAACAATAACTTTTATAAACAAACCAAAACCAACCTGTCACAGTCATCTGCCAGCCCAGAGTGGGAAAGCCTGCTCTTCATACTAACAGTAACAAAGGATGTGGTGCCCTTAAATATCCATTACCTGTCAGGAAATCTCGGCAAGGTGTGTTGTCTGCTTTTGGGCCACTTTTATCATTTGAAAAATCCAGCAAAAGGGTCTGGAAAGATGGTTCAGGGATAAACAGCACTGGCTGCTCCTGCAGAGGACCCGGGTTTGGTTCCCAGCACCTACATGATGACTAACAACCACCTGTAATTCTAGTTCCATGGATCCAATGCCCTCTTCTGACCTCCAAGGGCATTGTACAGCCTGAGTGCAGGCAATACATTCATACACATAAAATAAAAATAAAAATATAAACATGAAATAATTTTTTAAAAATGAGTTCTTTTTTTTTTAAAAGAAACCTGACAGTTCAATTTAAATTTTATATGCTGTAAACTTTGGACTCTGTCCAGTACAGTATCCATTAGTGATGTTTGGTGACTGAGCACTTGAAGGCCAGTGAGCAGCTCAACAGGTAAAGAAAGATACTTGCTGCCAAGCCTGATAACTTGAGTTCAATCTCAATCTCCAGCACTTGCATGGTAGAAAAAGAAAACTGACTCCTACAAGTTGTCCTCTGACGTCTGTGCACACTCACATACATACAACAAAGTAAAATGTAATAAAAATATTTCTAGAGGGATGGGGTCTAACCCCTCCAATGTGAAACTGTATGGTGCCTAAAGCTCAGGATAGCCTCTCAATACCCCATCCATTATTCATGACCCCATCCTGGTTTTAGCCTTGTACTGTTTTAAGTCATGTAAGCTTGCTTTACCAGCAGGAAGAAGCCATCCATTGCTTCTTGTAGAGCTGTTGAGCTAACCTTTCTCAAGAAATTACACTTTTACCCTTCTTCCACTTCAATATTCTACAAAAATACATTTAAAAATTTAGTCAAATTAATTGCTGAAGGGAATACACCATATTCTGTCAACCACGGTTCCTCAGTAATGTTTATAGCTCTGAGACTTAACACGTGTCTAAAATGTAGAAGTCAAGGATTTTCCTGAAATCCTTCCTTTCTAGATGTGTATGAACTGAGGCACACAGGTGTTTGGATTATTACACTCACTAATGCCTTCAGATAGATTTGTTAATATTTGGTCCAGAGTTTACTATCATGAGGGTTAGCCAATGATATCTACTGCAAGAAAAAGGAGTCAAGAGATGCACACAGCAAATAAACATTTACGTTGCACGAGAAGTCAACAGTGGCTGTTTCCACCTAGGTTAATCAGGTTTTGTGCTTGGGAGAAACTAAAAAGAAAAAGAGTTGAGTAATGACATTATTTTAGCTTCTAAAGCTCAGAAGCGATAATAGATGGATTGATAACTCTCCTCCTTCTCTCTAACCCTTCCTGTGTCATATGTGTCATTTAGAGCTTGTCATGCATACTAAAATACTTAAGCCAGTGGAACAGCTCCTCAAAAACCTTACTGATATTACTTATTTTATTAAATTCTTTGCTCTCAAAGAATAATAGATGACCCATAGCAAGAACCATGGAAATCCTAACAAAATTGCTTCTCTTCTCAGAAAGTAGCCTTCTTTGTTTAAAGACATTGTCCAAATTCCCATTTGCAAATTTATAAAGAAATACTAATTTTCTCATGTGCTAAAGACAGCTTTAAAATCAAGACCGAAGGTTTTACAAGGGTGTGTGTGTGTGTGTGTGTGTGTGTGTGTGTGTGCGCACGCGCGCATGCGTCTTTGATTAAACTGTAAATGGCAGGGCCAGGGCCAGGCATGATGGCACACGCCTTTTACTCCAGCCCTTGGGAGGCAGAGGCACATGGATCTCTGTGAGTTCAATGCCAGCCTGCTCTACATTGGTGAGTTTCAGGCCAGCCAGGGCTACGCAGTGGACCTTGACTCAAATCCCTACTCCTCCACATTTCCACATAGTTAAGAGGTCCCCTGCAGTGGGCGAGCACATGATGGAGACATCTGGTCTTACCATAAAGGAGTATATTTAGCTCCCATCTTGAACAATTAGAAGACAGCCTAAATGGGAGCTGCATTTTTCACTTCTAAGATGTTCATGACTTAAGATGAGCCCCAAAGATGACAACGTGCTAAGAAGATAGCTGGCAGTGACCTAAACATGCCCATTCACTTCCTCATTCAGAAGTGTGTGGCCCTACACTATGGTTTATCTTTCAGTAACAAACAAATTTGGCCAAAAGAAATCTGTTATCCCAAGAAGTCAGTGAGGGGATGGTGGCTGCTGAGCCTCACCTGACAGAGCGGTCGTCACTGCCCGTCACAGCCAGAGGCTTCTTGGGGTGCAAGGCCAGAGCCCAGAGCTCCCCTTCACAGTGGCCCTGCAGGATCAGCATCGGCTTGTCTCGCTCTCGCACGATCACTTCAAATATCTCACTGTCCTGGGTTCCTGCCAGAAGGCGGTCTGCTTTCCAGCACACGCTCCGGATGGACAGGCCTGACAGAAGGAGGAGAACGCATTTCTTCATACCGTTCACATATAAACAGACCCAGAGGTGGAGATGCCCTTCCACTCATTGTTCTGTGTCACTTTATACATATTGGTCACACCTTGTGACCTTGTTTGCTAGATTGACCCCTCTTTCTTGTCTGACTGTTTTTACTGTAAGACATATTTTAAATAGTACATTTTAAACAATAGAGAATAAATCAGACTTTATGAAAACCTAACCTGCCTTGAAACAATTGCCTTTTGAGTAGCTATGAGACAGTCAATAATCAATTCACTCTGTAGGATAACATGCTTAAATTATACGTGGATGACACTACAGAACAGTTCATTACCATACTAGCAAAGTTTAGTATGCATTTAATAAGAACTTAGACTCATTCTACTGGATAAACAGATGTGTTATGTCCCAGAAATATGCAAATTTAATTTCACTCTCAAAATTCATTAAGCATGGGTTGGCGAAGATGCTAATTCTTCCCCGTCTGAACTGCTGGAGTCTTTCCTAAAAGCAGCTATTGTTTTCGAGTGCAACCCACATCCTCTGTAGCATGTCAAGCCCTCCAGGCAGGTCCTTGCTTGTCTGCTTCGCTTTGACCTCTAGCTTCGTGTGTTCGTTCCGTACTGAGTTTGTTACCTACTGCCTTATACAGGGAATTTTCTCACGTCTGAGTTAGAGATACACAGGAAATTCCATTTTTCTAATTCTTCTGAACAAAGCAAGGCTTCTCTATGCTTTGTAATTTGAGCTGCCTCCTGAGCAGGAGTTGCTCTTGCTCTGCACCTGATTGGCCGGATGCCCAAGGGAGAATATTTAACTCTTGGGGGAGCAAATGTTTAGATTATAATTTTGAAGACCATATAATTTGTCATCCCAAATCTGAGTCCCTTTGAAAGTAGAAGGAAGTTATAAAAACAATTAAGTTTGCATAATCTGAAAAGAAACTTATTGGCAAAGAATGTAGTTTTACTATGCTGAAAGACCTATTTAATCTTCTGGGAACAGGGCCTAGAAAGAAGGGTCAGTGGTTCAGATCACTTGCTGCTCTGGCAGAGGATCCAGATTCAGTTCCCAGCACCCACAGCGAGGCTGACGACTATCCGTAACTCAGTTCTAGGGGACCCAACAACCTCTTGTGGCCTCCTCAGGCATTGTATGCGTGTGATGTACTTACATATATGCAGACAAAACTCATACACATAAAGTAACCAAGCACTTTTTTTCTTTGGTCTTTTTGAGACAGGGTCTTTCCTGTATTTCCAGCTGGCCCAAAACTTGCTGTGTAAACCAGGCTGGTCTTGAACTCACAGAGATTCGCCTGCCTCTGCCTCCTGAGTGCTGCGATTAAAGGCATGCACTATCACGCCTGGCCCAAGCATTTCCTTATTGGACTTAAGCTCCACTTCATTAGATGGAACCCATACCTGGTGTCATTATCAGGATGAAGAACCTATGGCCGGACAGGTCATGGGTCCCAGGGGAGACCATGCTACTGATATGGACACAGCATTCTACTAAATGGACACAGTATTAAAATGACTTCTACTAACATTATTATACCTACAGATTAGTGCATCTCTCAGTCCTCATCAGAGAAGCTCCTTCTTGCAGTAGAAGGCAATTATCATAGAGATCCACAGTAAGTCAACGTGTAGACTGTGGAGTGCTCAGCCCTAAGTGGGACATCTATATCACCTGCCCCCAACCAAGGCTCATTGGATCTTCAAGGAAGAGATGACAGATTTTAGGAGCCAGAAGTAGTGGATGACTACAAGGAAACAGTTTTCTAGACAGCAGTTGTAACAGCATGTACAACTTGATCTCAGGCCAGTCAAAACTCCAGCCTGGAGGGGAGAAGTGGCCATGAAGCTGCATGCCCAGCTAAGGAGCTAAAGGCACATGACGGCTGCTGGGAGAGAAAGGGCTTGTTTTCCTTTCTTTCTAATTTAACAATTTATTTATTTTTTATCAAATCTAGACCTGTGTCCCCCCATTCCCCCACCCCACCAGAGCTCATGCATTCTGCCAAACATGCTTTTCATCTCTTTCTCAGTCTTTCTCAATATTCTCCATGAGGAAGTTGACTGTTTTGAGCAGAAGTTCACTGTTTCAGTCAGTTCTTTGATGCAGTCCTTTCTGTTATTGTTGTTGTTTCCAGTATGCATCACTCCCAACTGCTTTGGACAAAAGCTCAAGGGGCCGTTTACAAGAAATACTTACAACTAGGTAATTGGCACTAGCTTCCACAGATGAGGGATACCATTCGTCGTTTGTTTTTCTGGGACTGTGTTACTTCACTCAGCATGATGTCCCCAACTCCAGCCATTTTCCTGCAAAGCTCATGATGTTGTCTTTCTTTACTGCTGCATAGAACTCCATTGTGTAGATGTACCACATTTTCTCTATCCACTCATCAGTTGAGGGGCATTTGGGTTGGTTCCAGCTCCTTGCTATTGTGAAGAGAGCTGAAATAAACATGGCCGTGCATGTATCTCTGCGGTGGGGTGAGTCTTGAGGGTACATGCCTAGGAGTGGTATGGCTGGGTTGGGTGGCAAGTTCATTCCAAGTCTTCCAAGGGTTCTCCAGACTGCTTTCCATAGTGGCTGTATGAGTTTACATTCCCACCAGCAGTGGATGAGTGTTCCCCTTTCCCCACAACCTCTCCAGCACTTGGTATCATTTGTTTTCTTGATCCTAGCCAGTCTTATTGGAGTAAGATGATATCTTAAAGTGGTTTTGATTTGCATTTCCTTAATGATTAGTGATGTTGAACACTTCTTAAGGTGTTTCTCAGCCATCTCTCATTCCTCACTTGTGAAGTCCCTGTTCAGCTCTTTGCTCCATCTATTGAGTGGGTCATTTGTTTTCTTTCTTCTTTGTTTTTTGAGTAGTTTATATATTCTGGAAATCAATGCTTTGTCAGATGTATCTGCAGTGAAGGTTTCCTCCCACTCTGTGGGATTTCTCTTCACTTCCTTGATTGTTTCTTTTGATGTACAGAAGCTTTTGAGTTTAATGAGGTCCCATTTGTCAATTGTCAACCTTAATTCTTGTGCAGCTGCTGTGTGATTTAGGAACTCTTTTCTTATGCCTATGTCTTGTAGTCTGCTGCTAACTTTTTCTTCTATCGCCTTCAGAGTTTGGGGTTTCACATTGAGGTCTCTGATCCATCTGGAGTTGACTTTTGTACAGGGCGAGAGATAGG
Source organism: Rhizomys pruinosus (assembly GCA_009823505.1). NCBI lineage: Eukaryota > Metazoa > Chordata > Mammalia > Rodentia > Spalacidae > Rhizomys > Rhizomys pruinosus. The sequence continues at coordinate 1,333,953 of VZQC01014711.1, forward strand.
GGTTTAATTTCATTCTTCTACAGGTGGTGATCCAGTTTTGCCAACACCACTTGCTAAAGATACTGTCTTTTCTCCATTGTGGCTTCTTGGCCCCTTGTCAAATATAAGATAGCTGAAATTGTATGTGCTCAGATTTGGATCTTTGGTTTTGTTCCATTGGTCAACAGGTCTGTTTTTGTGCCAGTACCAGGCTGTTTTTATGACTATAGCCCTCTAGTATAGTTTGAAGTCTGGTATAGAGATCCCCCCTGGGTAGCTCTTTTCACTCAGGGTTGTTTTGGCTATTCACAGTCTTTTGTTTTTCAAAATGAATTTAAGGACTTTTCTTTCCAAGCCTGTAAAGAAATTCTTGGGGATTTTGATTGGAATTGCATTAAATATATAGAAGAGTTCTGGTAAAATGGACATTTTTACAATGTTAATTTTCCCAATCCATGAGCATGGGAGGTTTTTCCATCTTCTAATGTCTTCTTCAATTTCTTTCTTTAAAGGTTTAAAATTTTTGTTGTAGAGATCTTTGGTGTTTTTGGTTAGGTTTGTTCCTAGGTATTTTATTGTTTTTGAGGCTACTGTGAGTGGGAAGGTCTCCTTGAATTCCTTCTTCAGTTGCTTGTTGTTGGTGTAAAGAAAGGCCATTGATTTTTTTGGGTTAATTTTGTATCCTGCCACTTTGCTGAAGCTGTTAATCATTTCTAGGAATTTTCTGGTGGAGTTTTTAGCATCCCTTAAGTAAACAATCATATCATCAGCAAATAGAGATAGCTTGACTTCCTCTTTTCCAATTAGTACTCCTTTAATTTCCTTTTTTTGCCTTATTGCTCTAGCAACTGTTTCAAGCACTATGTTGAAGAGGAGTGGTGATAGGGGGCAGCCTTGCTGAGTTCCTACCTTTAAAGGGAATGTTTCTGTCATTTCCCCATTTAGGATGATATTGGCTGTGGGTATCCTGTATATGGCTTTGATTACATTGAGGAATGATCCCTCCAATCCAATTCCTTCTAGGACTTTAAGCATGAAGGGATGCTGGATTTTGTCAAAGGCTTTTTCAGAGGGCTTGTTTTCTTTAAGGTTGTGGCCCCTGTAGGTCAACCATGCTCCAGAGCTGGTTCCACACTCAGGAGTATCTAAGCAACACAAATTGGACTGGATAGAGAAAAAAAGCATCAAGTTGGGTGGATAGGGAGGTGGGAGTGGGTCTGGAGGGAACTGGGGGAGAAGGAAATATGATCCAAGTACATTGCACGAAACTCACAAAGAATTTCTAATTTTTTTTTTTTTAGTTTTAAAAAATTTCAAACAAAATTCTACTAACACTTTTCTAAAATGAAAATTTTAGGACAGTAGGAATAAATGGAGCAAGTATATGTCATTATGCATTTGTCAAAACCCATAGGCAACACAGCTCTGAGGGACCTGTAATGTGAAGGTCCATCCTGTATAGGTCCATCCTATGGTGGGATGCCGATGGTCTGAAGGCTATGCTTGTGTGGGAGAAAGTGTACAGGAACTCTCTGTACCTCCCGCTCAATTTCACGATGAACCCAAAACCATTCTAAAAAATAAAATCTGTTTTTAAAAACCCATGACAAATTCTAAGCAAGATGGGATTCTGCAACAGCAGAAGGGGTGATCTGGAATTTATGGACACCTTAACGTTAATCCTCATCTGTAATCTTCAAAGGATAAAATGAGGTCCTGTGTTTCTTTCTTTTACAGCTTTTCTTTTCCTAGGGTGCAAGGTGTGGGGTAACATTCCTCAGCCCTCAGTCTGACATTATTCCTCGACCTGAAGCAGAAGAAGGAAGCGTGGAGGCGAATGCATTTTCCCATTGTGGCTGGTGAGCTGGGCCTCTTGGCAATAGCAACTTCAAGGTCACTCTTCCCCTGCATTTCTCAAACCTGCCTCAAGGATGGGAAGAGGGCAGCAGCGTTCAGGCAGGCTGGTCAGGACACTGGACAAGCACTGGGCACCCGGGAAGTCATTCTGCCCCGTAGCAAACAGTGCTTCACTGCAGTCCTGTGCTTACATTTGCATGGCCCATACTTTTATTATAGAAATGTGTGGTACTTCTCTTTCAGAATCATTAGACAATAGAATTAGTGATAGCCCAACATGAGCAAGAAACACCACACCATTCTTGTAATTGCTGTCTGCTTCCTCTCACTAGAATGAGGATTATTTGAGGACAAAAGTCTCATCAGTTTCACATCCTTCCTTATCCCTGTATCCAGGCACAGTGACTGCCAGGTAGTAGGCCTCAGTGATAGTCCTTGATCAAGTAAGAAGCTATCACACCCAGAAATACGTCTTGAGTATTTGAAAATATGAAGGAATAAATATACTATCTCTATTATTCAGAACATTCAAAGGAAGAGAGGTATATTCATTGATTCAGAAAAAAAATTAAATACCTACTACGTGTCTAGCACTGCAACTCAAAGAGAATCCAAGCTAATCTTCTTCCTGATTTCATTCCACTGTAGAGAAGGGCTGGACATTTGTATGCCGGCATCTATGCACCAGAACCAAACGAAATTATACACATGTCTACGTATGCTAACTTCAGTGAATGTGGTAAATAGTCAAACCAGACTTTCTGTAGTTCCTCTGATGGTTCAAGTCATATAAGCATACACATACACACACATGCATGTACCAGAACATGCATACATACATGTATGCACCAGCAAGTACACACACATGCACACATACATGCACACATATGCATCAGCACACAGGATCACCAGTGCACACATACAAACACACCCATGCATGCACCTGCACACACAGCAGCATGCATACGCATGTACCAGCACATACATGCACACATACATGCACACGTATGCATCAGCACACGTGATCAACAGTGCACACATACATACGCACCTATGCATGCACCTGCACACATAGCAGCTCACATACACATGCACCAGCACACATACACATGCATGCACCAGTGCACACGGGCACACACACACACACAGAAGCTCAGGAACCAAGATGAACTTTCCAGCTCTGCAGAAGACCGGGTCATATCATTTGACAGGCTCACCAGACTCTGCAGGTCTAGCAAGGACAGGATTAGGGAACATGACTGAAGAAGCAGGAGGCTGAGGCTCCTACCTGCTTTCCAGTCAGTAGCTCACAATCTGTGTTGTTTATTTTTCCCTCTCTTTTAAGAAGTCATTCCCGGCACTGGGCCTTTTATTTGCTACCCTGTGGTATCTAGTGGGGGTATTGTGGTGTCTCTCCTCCCATTACAGGGTAACTTTATTTGAACTTCTTTTTTGAAATTTTAATATTTATTATTTTTATTTTATATGTATGATTATATTGCCTACACATAGGCAAGTGCACCCATGTCATGCAGTATCCATGGAGGGCGTAAGAGGATGTCAGATCCCCTGGAACTGGAGTTATGGATGGTTGTTAGCCACCATATGGGTGCTGGGAACTGAACCTGGGTCCTCATCAAGAGCAGCTAGTACTTATGCTCTTAACCACTGAATCATCTCTCTAGCCCCCACAATCTGTGTTTTTATAGATTCCCTTGAAAAACATCTTCTAGTGAACTAACCAACTTAACAGGGAAACTTCACACTTAGCAAAGGCAATGGACTAACTTGGCAAGGGCTGTGTTTGGAAGGAAAGGGAGAAAGGGGTGAGAGAAGAGGAGGAAGGGGAGAGGAGAGAGGGAAGGAAGGGTGCAGACAGGAATGGCACGCTTTCACCATTTATAACATAAACTTAGTGAGCTGTGAACATTTTCTCTCAGAGACCAACTCAGGCTCTCCACACACATCTGTTCTTTGAACAACAAATTACCTTTTGCCATATCAGGCTAGTTTGCCCCAGGGGCCTATCTGCCAGGTCACAGTGGTCACTCTCACCCTAAGATAGCCATTTTAAATAGAAATTACTTCCCAAGGACACACCAGTGGACAGAGAATCATATTCAAGCTTCCTGGTAACACCCATTTCATCATTTACGACCTAAGTGCTGCTCTGTGTGCCAGTGGAGAGAAGCACACAGCGTCTTCTGGGCCATTCTGAGAAGCCCCGCCATGACGTCACTGGCAGCACTTCCCGTCTCCTGTCTAGCAGGGCTCAGTTTTTCACTGGCGTAAATACAGAGAACAGGAATGCAATGATGGAATCGTAGCTGGACTGGCTAAGACGGCTGATACACTGGGACGTAATTAACTTGTCTTTGCTTCTTTATCTTCTGCTCTGGGAGTCAGGGAAACATTATTTGGCATATGGTTAGAAATCCACTAGTGAAACACAGTGCATGAAAAGATTTTCAAATTATTTAAAGCCAGAGAGATGCCTCTTTCTTCTTTAAGATACAGACTGCAGGTATTTTTGAAGGCATGCTGAGGGGTCTGTTGGGAAATCCTGCCCTTCTATGCAGGGAGCTGAGAAATGTGGGGCCGTGGCCTGAGTTTGGTACATGTGAACAGCAGATGGCAGCAGAGAGCAAACAACCCATTAAACCTGAAAATCCCCCTAAGGTGGAGACCAAGTTCTTAATCAGCCCTTCACCTTAGTTTTATATTCCCATTAGAAAGTGGAAAACGGTGTCCTTCTAACACTCTCTGCTGTAGTCCTGAAGCTGGCTTGGGATACTGGTCTGTGAATCTCCACATAGGCCTCATTACTAAAGGGCAATGCTTAGTTTCCATCAACTTATTAAACAGACTCGGTTCAAATCTTCGGTTACCACATCTATAAAGTGAAGACAACTCTGCACTCCCACGTCATAAGTGTGTGCATTTAACACTAACACTTGATGAACCTAACACATACGAAGGCAGTTAATCAATAGAAATTATTATTTTTAATAATAATAATTTTTTAATAATAATAATAATTATTATTCTTTTAACCAGCAGGTCTTTGTGCATTGTCTGGGTGTATTTTTTTAAGTTCATATCTCAATGTGGAAAGTCGTGTAACTCTGAAGATGTTACCACGTGTGCCTTCCCTTGAGTCTCAGCTAGGAAGCTGTGTTACAACTGAGGAGTGCTCTTTTATTATTTTCAGGCACTGGTACTGCAAACTCTTAGAAGGTGAGGTGATGGGCTAACACACAGAGAGAATTGTTAGAGCAATAACATGCTTTCTCCCAGTTATTTGGCTGAATAAAGGCAGCTGGCAGCAAGAAAGGGCTTGGTACTTAAATCATGTTCTTAAAGTTGCTACTCTGAGGCCCGAGAACATGGCAAAGACCCTAGGGTGACCACCCCCCCAACTCTTCCTGTGCATCAGACCCTGTCTCAAAGAGTAAAGTGAAGAGAGATCAAGGAAGATGCCTAGCAGTGGCCTCTGGCCTCCACAGACACATGCATGGGTGTGGACACCCCCACACCTGTGCATGTACTTCATACATGTGCATGCATGCAGTTTGTTTCTTACCAAAGCACAAGCAAGCAATAGTCAATAAAAGAAAACATAAGAAGCTCAAAGCTGGAGCACACATGCTTCCCACACAAGGTATATTTCCTACCTCTGTGAATGTATGCAAGATGGGAACAAAGACTATACAAGACGGGGTGTTTGCTATCTCCTAGAAATCTAACCTTACTGAGGATGGAATTCCAGGGACTGCCTTGGAGTGAAAGAGGTGACCAACGATAAGACAGAAAGAATGAGATTTCACTCAGACTGAAGAGGGAAGGTTAAAAGAAGCAGAAACCACCTAGGAAGTCTAGAGCCAGGTCCTGGGAGCTCCTGACACCAGCAGTTTGTCTGCTGAAAGCAGGGCTGAGAATCTGGAGAAACAAGAAAGACCTGCATCTGCCAAGGGCTGCTGAGCAGAGACAACCCAGGGATAAGACTGGCCTCATGAATTCTGCACCCAGTATAAAGTGGGACTATAGGGTTCCTTGCTTAAAAAAAACAATTAAGAAATAACTGACTAATCAGGTAATAGCTAATGTCTGTAACCCCAGCACTCAGGAAGTTGAAGCAAGAATTCAAGGATAGCCTGGGTTATAAAGTGAGACACTGACTCAAAACAAGGAAGAAAGGAAGGAAGGAAGGAAGGGAGGGAGGGAGGGAGGGAGGGGAGGGAGGGCAGGGAGGGAGGAAGAGAGGGATGACAGTAACAAGTACATAGTCACATTTTGAGGCAAATGAGTAAACATGGAAATCAGCTAGATACAGACAGTAACCTTGTAAGATTCAGAAACCTGTGATAAAAGCCCACAGAAACCAATCATTCAGCACCTGCCACCCCACCAGCACCCCAGCCAGGGGCAAGTGAGACTCCCCTTCATAGGGAACAGAGTCAGGCAAACTGACCATGCAGATGCTGGGGTTTCAGAGCCCTCACAGCTGGTGGCACACTCAGGCTACCCGCACAGTGGCCCTGATCTGGGGAAGGAGTTCATACCACCTCCCCAGCAAATTCCCAGTGTGCTATGTCCAGGGCCAATTCAAAAAGGAAGCTACAGTCTGAATTTGGCAGAATCCCCTGCACATGCCTATCTTTGCAACCCCACAGACATTCCATTGCACTGGCTGCAGGAGTTGTGGCCTTGCAGCAACTGGAGGACAAGCTTAGAGAAAAGGATGCTGCACAGATAACACGGAGAACCAGGAGATGGGGCATGCTCTGAGACCAAAGGTGTGGCCAGCTATGTGTGCGCTTGTGCCAGGGCCAGGACTGAAAGCAGGGGCCCAGTTCCCACCATACCTCCCCGCCATGCATGATGCAGTACCTGTGGCTCACAGGGTAGAGAGGGAACCAGTAGTTCCTCCTGCTGCCTATGCACATGCTGAAGGATCCTTGAGCTCAACTGTCAGATGCATGGCGAGTTCTGCATGCCCTCTGCTGCATGCACCACTCCTGCCTGAGCTACTCATGTCCTCCTGCCCAGACCGCAGAGATGGTGGGTCTCTAACCTTACTGTGATATACACTATGGCAAGAATCATTAATTACTGCCAAAGAAGCTACACGGAGTCTATTCAGCTCTAAAGCTACAGTGCCAGGAATGAAGTCAACAATGGACAGCAAAACACAACTTCAGGGAAAGCTGCTCAATAAGATGATTACCCCATAAAAGAACTGAAGGTAAGTGATTCACTAGATATTCAAATTTCAATATAGCAGGACAAGAAATATGAACGTGAAACACCAAACTCTTGAAGGCGATAGAAGAAAAAGTTGGCAGCAGACTATAAGACATAGGTGTAGGAAAAGACTTCCTAAATCAGACAGCAGCTGCACAAGAATTAAGGTCAACAATTGACAAATGGGACCTCATTAAACTCAAAAGTTTCTGTACATCAAAAGAAATAATCAAGGAAGTGAAGAGAAAACCCACAGAGTGGGAGGAAACCTTCACCTCAGAAACATCTGACAAAGCATTGATTTCCAGAATATATAAACTACTCAAAAAACAAAGAAGAAAGAAAACAAATGACCCACTCAATAGATGGAGCAAGAGAATAAAACAGGAGTGACTTCACAAGTGAGGAATGAGAGATGGCTGAAACACCTTAAGAAGTGCTCAACATCACTAAATTAAGGAAATGCAAACAAAGCCACTTTAAGATCATCCTACTCCAATAAGACCTGGCTAGGATCAAGAAACAAATGATACCAGTGCTGGAGAGGTTTGTGAGGAAAGGGGAACACTCTACTCATCCACTGCTGGTGGGAATGTAAACTGGTACACCACTAGGAAGCAGGTCTGGCAGACCTTGGATAGACTTGGAATGAACTTGCCACCTGACCCAGGCCATACCACTCCTAGGCATTACCCTCAAGACTCACCCCTCCGCAGAGATGCATGCACCATGTTTATTTCAGCTCTCTTCACAATAGCACGGAGCGGACCAACCCAAAATGCCCCTCACACCAATGAGTGGATAGAGAAAATGTGGTACATCTACAACGATGGAGTTCTATGCACCAGTAAAGAAAGACGACTCATGAGCTTTGCAGGAAAATGGCTGGAGCTAAGGAATCATGCTGAGTGAAAGTAACACAGTCCCAGAAAAAAAAATGATGAATGGTATCCCCATCTGTGGATGCTAGTGCCAATTACCATATTGTACGTATTTCTTGTGCAGCCCCTTGAGCTTTTGTCCAAAGAGTTGGGAGTGAATTGCATACGGGAAACAACAAACAACAACAACAACAACAACAACAACAGAAAGGACTGCATCAAAGAACTGACTGAAACAGTGAACTTCTGCTCAAAACAGTCAACTTCCACATGGAGAATATTGAGAAAGACTGAGAAAGAGATGAAAAGCATGTTTGGCAGAATGCATGAGCTCTGGTGGGGTGGGGGGATAGGGTGGGGGACACAGGTCTAGATTTGATTAAAAAAATATATAAATAAGCGCATGCCTTTAATCCTAGCACTTGGGAGGCAGAGGCGCACGGATCTCTGTGAGTTCGAGGCCAGCCTGGTCTACAGAGTGAGTTTTAGGACAGCCAGAGCTACAGGGAGACCCTGTCTCAAAAGGACCAAAAGAAAAAAAAGGAAAGAAAATACAGTAAAGTCCTAAACAGCAGACTGGATCCTTCCATCCAAGGAAGAACATAAGAACTGAGAGCAGGTCTTCTGAAATACTGAAAGAGGGCGTGCACTTGCCTGGCATGTGCCTGTTCCTGGGCTCAATCTCTAGCACCAGACACAAAAACAATTGTAAGGGAGCACCAGGAAGAAGAAATGACAGCAACGGAGGAAGAAGAGGAGGAGAAAAAGAATTTGTCCTTTGTGATATCATTAAATGAACAAATCTTTGCATTTATGAAGATGCAGAGGAAAAGAGAAACCAGGCTGTAGAAATTATTTTCAATGAAATAGAAAAAGAAAATCTTCCCTAAACATAGGAGATGATATGGACATCCATGTACAGGCTTATAATATAACCAGGAGAAATCTTCACCAGAGCACATTATATTCACACTACTCAAAGTATGAGACAAAATGAATTTTAAAATCTGTAAGAGACAAGTTCCAAGTCACACTTAAGGGTGCCTGCATAGACCAACTACAGATACCTCAGCAGAAATGTTACAGGCCAGAACAGAATGGAAGGGACAAAATGGAATTACAGTCCTGCAAGAAAATAACTGCCAGCCAAAAATATTTAACTTAGCAAGTCTTCAGAAATGAAGGAAATATAAAGATATTTCATGACAAGGAAACATTGAAGTAATTCATGATTACCTCATGACCCTTTCAAAAGATGCTTAAGAGTTGGGGCTGGGGAGGAAGCTCAGCCAGTAGAGTTCTTTCCACGCCAGCAGGAGGACCTGCATCCAATCCTGAAAGCTCACATTAAAAAACAACAACAGGTGTGGGGGTGTACATTTGTAATCCCAGTGCTGGGCAGGCAGAGACTGGTGGATCTCTGGAGTCAGGACACGATTCCAAAGCACTAAGGAAAAAAAGGAAACAACAACAACAACAACACACACACACACACACACACAAAGTACTAGGGAAAAAAGGAAACAACAACACACACAAAGTACTAGGGAAAAAAAGGAAACAACAACAACAACAACAACACACACACACACAACGGGATTACACTAAATTAAATGCAAAGGGAGCAATCAACTGAAAAAGGCGACAAACTACAGAATGAGAGAAAATCTTTTTCAACTATTCATCTGACAGGTTAACATCCAAAATATATAAGGAACGGAAAACAACTTAAGAGAAAAGCTCAAGTAATCTAATTTTTAAATGGGCAAACGATTCAAATAGATAATTTTCTTTTGGTCTTTTTGAGACAGGGTCTCCCTGTAGCCCTAGCTGGCCTGGAACTCACTCGGTAGACCAGGCTGGCCTTGAACTCACAGAGATCTGCCTGCCTCTGCCTCCCAAGTGCTAGGATTAAAGGTGTGCACCACCATGCCCAGCTTCAAATAGATAATTTTTAAAAGAGTACTATGACAAACAAGTATATGAAAAATGCTCACCATATCTAGGTACTGGGGAAACACAACTGGAAACTACAACAACAAACCATCTCACCCCATTGAAGAGCTATCACAGAAAATAAACCACTCATGCTCATGAGAAAAGGGAACTATTATTCACTATTGGTGGCAAATGTAACGGACAGTCATTATGGAAAACATTGTGGAAGTTCTTTAAAAACTAAAAACTTAAAACAGAGTGAGGCATAGTGGCACATGCCTTTAATCCCAGCACTCAGAAGGCAGAGGCAGGAGGACCTCTGTGAGTTCAAGGCCAGCCTGGTCTACATAGCCAGTGAATTCTTGGCCAGCTGAGGCTACAGGGAGACCCTGTCTCAAAAAGACAAAAACAAACAAACAAAAAATAAAACCAGATCTACCACATGATCCAGGGATCTTAGGTCCCAAAGAGGGCAGCACAAGTGTCAACGCTCTAAGACTATCAGGAAAACAAACAAACAAAAAGACAAACAAACAAACAAACAAACAAACTGATATTTCTCGGGGCATTGCCCATCAGGAGAGTGCAGCCTCCAGCTAGCCTCCTCCCTCGGTATCTCCTCGAGATGTCCTGGTGGTCAGGCTGTTCTGGCCTGTGTACTCTCTTCCCCATCCCTCCTCGAGATGTCCTGGTGGTCAGGCTGTTCTGGCCTGTGCACTCTCTTCCCCATCCTGCCTAACTTCTGATAGAAACCCTTATTGTATAGCTGCTGGTTGCTGCTCTCTGCTCCTGTGAGATAGCCTAATAAACTGCTATTCTACCCACATAGCGGTCTAATTTGTGGTTTGCATACAATCCCGATATTCTTCTAGGATAGCCAAAGGACATGAAATAAGCATACTAAAGAGATAGTGCACACCCATTTATCAAAGCACTGTTCACAATAGCTTGTGGAATCAGCCTAGGTGTCCATCAACAGATGAGCGACTACTTTTCCTGTTGCTGTGATAAAATACCCTGACAAGGCTGGGCATGGTGTCTTGGGCCTTTAATCCCAGGACTTGGGAGGCAGAGGCAGTTGGATATCTGTGAGTTCAAGGCCAGCCTGATCAACATAGTGAGTTCCAGGACTGCTGGAGCTACAGGGAGACCCTGTTTCAAAAAGACCAAAACAAACAAACAAACAACAACAACAAAAACAACCAACCAAACAGACAAACAAACAAAAAACCCCAACAACCCTGACAAAAGCAACTCAAGGAGAAAGAGCTTATTGTATCTCACAGTTCAAGGGTACAGCCCAGTGGGGAAGTCGGGGTGGTAGGAATCTGAGACAGCTGGTCATATCACACCACATCCGGAACACAGAGATGAATGCCTGCTGCACTGCAGCTCACTTTCTCCATCTTACCCAGTCTAGGAGCCCTTACCCAGGGAACTGACCCACAGCGGGCAGGCCTTGCCACATAAATTAACCCCATGGAGGTAATTCTTCATGGGCATGCCCAAAGACCAGTCTCTAGGTGATTCTAGACTCTTTCAAGTTCACAATGACCATAAGGCATCACAGTGATATGTACACACTGGAATATTATTCAGCAGCAGAGAAGAATGAAATCCTATAATTCATATCAAAACTGACAGAACTAGAGGATATTATATCAAGTATAATAATCCAGACAAAGACAGACAAGTATTACATGTTCTCTCTCATTTGTGAAAGCTAAAAAAAAAAAGTTGATCTGAATGTTGAATAGCGATTACTGAAATTGGGAAAGTTGTGTATGGGGGTGGATACATGATAACCAAAACAATTAAAACAAAGAAAACTATTTGAAGTCCATCTCCCTAGCTTTTGGTTAAGGAGCTTGGGGTAAATAAGTCTGAGGCAGTAATAGCAAAGTTCTCAAACCAAGTTTCTGAATACAGAGCTCTGCATAAACCCAGGTTTCAAGCCAAGAAGACCCCCTGCCTGTAGCCTACAGGAGGTTAAGTCACCCTGTGTACAGAGTGCTCAGCACAATACCCACTGCAGAGTGGATATTCAGTACCAGGCCTTGCTTCAGAAGCCTCCAAGGCCTCTCCACAGACTGGGCTCCACAGACTGGGCCCCACACACTGGGCTCTACAGATTGGGCTTGGCTGCTCCCTATCTCTGCAGGTCATCCTCAGTACAGCCTGCCCTCCTCCTGAGATTTATAGCCAGATCAAGAGTCAAAGTTAGTCTCTGTTAATCAAAGTTAATCTCTGGTTATGTCAAATCTGTCCCCAATGGGAGCCGAGATCCTATAGAAGAACTCTGAAGGATCCACAAACCCCACAGGACCACAGAAGATAGAAACCCATGTTCTTCCAGCCAGAAAAGGAACATTCAGACTTTTATATGAAGACGCTTGGGGACAGTGTTTGCAGGGGAACTACCACAATACCTGATAAATATCACATACAGAGTCTGAGCAAACCCAGCCCTGAGCCTTCTGGCTGTCCCAAGTTCCCATTCCAGGTGCCTCTGCGTCACACCTCCACCTTCTGTGCAGAACTGTCACAAGAGGGCCAGCCCAGAGGAGAAAGATGGGCACAGGGGCAGAGTGTGACAGAAGCCCTAGAGAAGGGAGGGGAGGGACGATGGCATCTGAGGTGCCAGGAGAACAGGGTTTGTGTTGTGCTTCTTCTGTAAACAGTGTTCTCACATTTGACAGCTGGCCTTTGAATATTCTACTTGGACTTGTCAATTGCAACGCAATCAGCGCTTGGGGCCAGATAATGCTTCAGTGTGGGGACTGTCCTGTGCAGTGGGAGGGTGAGTGTGGGGACTGTCCTGTGCAGTGGGAGGGTGAGAGTGGGGACTGTCCTGTGCAGTGGGAGGGTGAGAGTGGGGACTGTCCTGTGCAGTGGGAGGGTGAGAGTGGGGACTGTCCTGTGCAGCGGGAAGGTGAGTGTGGGGACTGTCCTGTGCAGTGGGAAGGTGAGTGTGGGGACTGTCCTGTGCAGTGGGGGGTTAGTGTGGGGACTGTCCTGTGCAGTGGGAGGGNACAGGACAGTCCTCCACACTGAACCTCTCACTGCACAGGACAAGTCCCCACACTAACCCCCACTGCACAGGACAGTCCACACACTCAACCCTCCCACTGTACACACGACAGTCCCACACTGACCCACCCACTGCACAGGACAGTCCCCACACTAACCCTATCCACTGCACAGGACAGTCCCCAACTGACCTCCACTGCACAGGACAGTCCCCACACTAACCCTCCCCACTGCACAGGACAGTCCCCACACTAACCCTCCCACTGCACAGGACAGTCCCCACACTAACCCTCCCACTGCACAGGACAGTCCCCACACTAACCCTCCCCACTCACAGGACAGTCCCCAACGAACCCCCCCACACTTGCACAGCAGTCCCCCCCCCACTAACCCCCCCACTTTTCGGACAGTCCCCACATACCCTCCCACTGCACAGGACAATCCCCACAACACCTCCCACTGCACAGCATCCCACACTAACCCTCCCACTGAAGACAGTCCCACACTAACCCTCCACTGACAGGACGGTCCCCACACTACCACCACGACGGACAGTCCCCACACTACCCCCCACTGCACAGGCATCCCCACCCCCCCCCCGCACAGAAGTCCCCAGCCCTCACCCTCCACTGCACAGGACGTCCCCACACTGACCCTTCCCACTGCACAGGACAGTCCCCACACTGACCCTTCCCTTGCCAGGACAGTCCCCACACTACCACCCACTGCACAGGACAGTCTCCACACTGACGCATCCTGCAGCGTGTAGGACAGTCTCCACACTAATGCATCCTGCAGCGTGTAGGACAGTCTCCACACTAATGCATCCTGCAGCGTGTAGGACAGTCTCCACACTAATGCATCCTGCAGCGTGTAGGACAGTCTCCACACTGACCCTTCCTACTGCACCATCCCACATCACTGAGGACAGTCCCACACTAACTCCTGCACCGCGTCCCACTAGCACAGGACAGTCCTCACACTGACCCTTCTCTACTGCACAGGACAGCCCCACACTAACCCTCCCACTGCACAGGACGCCCCACACTGACCCTCCCACTGCACAGGACATTCCCCACACTAACCCCCCACTGCACAGGACAGTCCCCACACTACCCCTCCACTGTACAGGACAGTCCCCACACTAAACCACCCACTGCACAGGACGTCTCCACACTGCCCTCCACTTACAGGACAGTCCCCACACTAACCCTTCTCTCCACTGCACAGGAACAGTCCCCACACTCACCCTCCCACTGCACAGGACAGCCCCACACTATCCCTCCCCACTGCACAGAAAGTCCCCACACTCACCTTCCCACATGCACAGACGAGTCCCCACACTCGACCCTCCCACATGCACAGGAAGTCCCCACACTCACCCTCCACTGCACAGGACAGTCCCCCACCTAACCCCCCACTGCACAGACGGTCCCGCACTCACCCCCCCATGCACAGGACAGTCCCCACACTAACCCTCCCACTGCACAGGACGTCTCCACACTAACCCATCCTCACTGACAGGACAGTCCCCACACTACCCTTCCCACTGCACAGGACAACCCCACATCACCCTCCCCACTGCACAGGGTACAATCCCACACTAACCCTACCCCACTGCACAATGAAGTCACCACACTAACCCTTCCCCACTGCACAGGACAGTCCCCACACGACCCTCCCCCCAAAATACCTGCACAGGACGCCAATCACACTCAGAGTCCCCACATACACTACGACCAGGACTCTCCCACTGACCTCATAAGACAGTCCCCACACTAACCCTCACCGTGCACAGGACGGTCCCCACACTGACCCTCCCTCTGCACAGGACAGTCCCCCACTCTTACCGGAGTGTGGGGACTGTCCTGTGCAGTGGGAAGGTGAGTGTGGGGACTGTCCTGTGCAGTGGGGGGTTAGTGTGGGGACTGTCCTGTGCAGTGGGAGGGTTAGTGTGGGGACTGTCCTGTGCAGTGGGANACAGGACGTCCCCACACTCACCCTCACAGTCACAGGAGCAGTCCCCACACTACCTACCCACGCACAGGACAGTCCACACACTCACCCTCCCACATGCACAGCGACAGTCCCCACACTCACCCTCCCACTGCACAGGACAGTCCCCACACTAACCCTCCACTGCACAGGACAGTCCCCAACTGACTCTCCACTGCACAGGACAGTCCCCACACTAACCCTCCCACTGCACAGGACAGTCCCCACACTAACCCTCCCACTGCACAGGACGGTCCCCACACTAACCCCCCACTGCACAGGACGTCCCCACACTAACCCTCCCCACTTCACAGGACAGTCCCCACACGACCCCCCATTCACAATCACTAACACTGGACAGTCCCCACATACCCTCCCACTGCACAGGACATCCCCACAATCATCCCACTGCACAGGCATCCCACACTAACTCCCACTGAAGACAGTCCCCACACTAACCCCCACTGTACAGGACGGTCCCCACACTAACCATCTCACTGTACAGGACAGTCCCCACACTATCCCTCCCACTGCACAGGACATTCCCCACACTAACCCCCCCCGCACAGAAGTCCCCCACTCACCCCCACTGCACAGGACAGTCCCCACACTGACCCTTCCCACTGCACAGGACAGTCCCCACACTGACCTTCCCTACTGCCAGGACAGTCCCCACACTAAACCACCCACTGCACAGGACAGTCTCCACACTGACGCATCCTGCAGCGTGTAGGACAGTCTCCACACTAATGCATCCTGCAGCGTGTAGGACAGTCTCCACACTAATGCATCCTGCAGCGTGTAGGACAGTCTCCACACTAATGCATCCTGCAGCGTGTAGGACAGTCTCCACACTAGACCCATTCCCTACTGCACAGAACAGTCCCCACACTAACCATCCCACTGCACAGGACAGTCCACACACTAACCCTCCCACTGCACACGACAGTCCCCACACTACCCCCCACTGCACAGGACAGTCCTCACACTGACCCTTCTCTACTGCACAGGACAGCCCCACACTAACCCTCCCACTGCACAGGACAGCCCCACACTGAACCCTCCCACTGCACAGGACATTCCCCACACTAACCCCCCACTGCACAGGACAGTCCCCACACTAACGCCCTCCACTGCTACAGGACAGTCCCCACACTAAACCCCCACTGCACAGGACAGTCTCCACACTGACCCCACTCACAGGACAGTCCCCACACTAACCCTTCCACTGCACAGGACAGTCCCCACACTACCCTCCCACTGCACAGGACAGCCCCACACTATCACCTCCCCACTGCACAGACAATCCCCACACTAACCCTCCCACCACAACGGGTCCCCACACTACCTTCCCATGCACAGGACAGTCCTCCACACTGCACCCTTCCTACTGCACAGGACATCCCCACAGCTAACCCCCCACTGCACAGGAAATCCCCAGTACCCTCCACTCACAGCAACCCTACCCTTTACTATCTGCCAGGACAGTTCACCCAAACTAACCCTCCACCACCACCGAGGACGGTCCCACACTAACCATCCCACTGTACAGGACAGTCCCCACACTAACCCCTCCCACTGACACATGGACAGACCCCACACTACCCTCCCCACTGCACAGGACAATCCCCACACTAACCCTCCCCACTGCACAGGATGGTCACCACACTAACCCTCCCTGTGCAGTGGGAGGGTGAGTGTGGGGACTGTCCTGTGCAGTGGGGGGTTAGTGTGGGGACTGTCCTGTGCAGTGGGAGGGTTAGTGTGGGGACTGTCCTGTGCAGTGGGAGGGTTAGTGTGGGGACTGTCCTGTGCAGTGGGAGGGTCAGTGTGGGGACTGTTGTGTGCAGTGGGAGGGTCAGTGTGGGGACTGTCCAGTGCAGTGGGGAGGGTTAGTGTGAGGACTGTCCTGTGCAGTGGGATGGTTAGTGTGGGGACTATCCTGTGCAGTGGGACGGTAAGAGTGGGGGACTGTCCTGTGCAGAGGGAGGGTGAGTGTGGGGACTGTCGTGTGCAGTGGGGGGGGGGTTAGTGTGGGGACTGTCCTGTGCAGCGGGAGGGTCAGTGTGGGGACTGTCCTGTGCAGTGGGGAGGGTTAGTGTGGTGACCATCCTGTGCAGTGGGGAAGGGTTAGTGTGGGGATTGTACTGTGCAGTGGGGAGGGATAGTGTGGGGTCTGTCCTGTGCAGTGGGAGGGTTAGTGTGGGGATTGTCCTGTGCAGTAGAGAAGGGTTAGTGTGGGGACTGTCCTGTGAAGTAGGGAAGGGTCAGTGTGGGGACTGTCCTGTGCAGTGGGAGGGTGAGTGCGGGGACCGTACTGTGCAGTGGGGGGCTTAGTGTGGGGACTGTCCTGTGCAGTAGGGTAGGATTAGTGTGGGGACTGTCCTGTGCAGTGGGAGGGTCAGTGTGGGGACCGTCCTGTGCAGTGGGGAAGGGTTAGTGTGGGGATTGTACTGTGCAGTGGGGAGGGATAGTGTGGGGTCTGTCCTGTGCAGTGGGAGGGTTAGTGTGGGGATTGTCCTGTGCAGTAGAGAAGGGTTAGTGTGGGGACTGTCCTGTGAAGTAGGGAAGGGTCAGTGTGGGGACTGTCCTGTGCAGTGGGAGGGTGAGTGCGGGGACCGTACTGTGCAGTGGGGGGCTTAGTGTGGGGACTGTCCTGTGCAGTAGGGTAGGATTAGTGTGGGGACTGTCCTGTGCAGTGGGAGGGTCAGTGTGGGGACCGTCCTGTGCAGTGGGGAGGGTTAGTGTGGGGACTGTCCTGTGCAGTAGAGAAGGGTCAGTGTGAGGACTGTCCTGTGCAGTGGGAGGGTTAGTGTGGGGACTGTCCTGTACAGTGGGAGGGTCAGTGTGGGGACTGTCCTGTACAGTGGAGGGGTTAGTGTGGGGACTGTCCTGTGCAGTAGGGAAGGGTCAGTGTGGGGAACTGTCCTGTGCAGTGGGGGGGGGTCAGTGTGGGGACTGTCCTGTGCAGTGGGAGGGTCAGGTGCAGTGGGGAAGGATTAGTATGGGGATTGTCCTGTACAGTGGGAAGGGTTAGTGTGGGGACTGTCCAGTGCAGTGGGAGGGTTAGTGTGGGGATTGTCTTGGGCAGTGGAGAAGGGTTAGTGTGGGGACTGTCCTGTGCAGTAGGGAAGGGTCAGTGTGGGGACTGTCCTGTGCAGTGGGAGGGTGAGGGCAGGGACTGTTCTGTGCAGTGGGGGGGGGG
>VZQC01014711.1:1353639-1406011 GCA_009823505.1 Rhizomys pruinosus
TGCTCGCTGGGGGGGGGGGGGGTCAGTGTGGCGACTGTCCTGTGTAGTGGGAAGGTCAGTTTGGGGACCGTCCTGTGCAGTGGGAGGGTTAGTGTGGGGACTGTCCTGTGCAGTGGGAGGGTCAGTGTGGGGACTGTCATTTACAGTGGGAGGGTTAGTGTGGGGACTGTCCTGTGCAGTGGGAGGGTTAGTGTGGGGACCGTCCTGTGCAGTGGGGGGGGGTTAGTGTGGGGACTGTCCTGTGCAGTAGGGAAGGGTCAGTGTGGGGACTGTCCTGTGCAGTGGGTGGGTGAGTGTGGGGATTGTCCTGTGCAGTGGGAGGGTTAGTGTGGGGATTGTCCTGTGCAGTAGGGAAGGGTCAGTGTGGAGACTGTCCTGTGCAGTGGGTGGGTTAGTGTGGGGACTGTCCTGTGCAGTGGGAGGGTTAGTGTGTGGATTGTCCTGTGCAGTGGGGAGTGTTAATGTGGGGACTGCCCTGTGCAGTAGGGAAGGGTCAATGTGGGGACTGTCCTGTGCAGCTGGAGGGTTAGTGTGGGGACTGTCCTGTGCAATGGGAGGGTCAGTGTGGGGACTGTCATGTGCAGTAGGGAAGGGTTAGTGTGGGAATTATCCTGTGCAGTGGGGAGGGTTAGTGTGGGGACTGTCCTGTGCAGTGGGTCGGTCAGTGTGGGTATTGTCCTGTGCAGTGGGGAGGTTTAGTGTGGGGACTGTCCTGTGCCGTGGGAAGGTCAGTGTGGGGACTGTCCTGTGCAGTGGGGAGGGTTAGTGTGGGGACTGTCCTGTACAGTGGGAGGGTCAGTGTGGGGACTGTCCTGTGCATTGGGGGTGTTAGTGTGGGGACCGTCCTGTGCGTGGGGGTGTTAGTGTGGGGACTGTCCTGTGCAGTGGGGGTGTTAGTGTGGGGACTGTCCTATGCAGTAGGGAAGGGTCAGTGTGGGGACTGTCCTGTGCAGTGGGGAGGGTTAGTGTCTTCCTGGCCTTTACCCACCCTGTCAAGTACACTCAGGAAGTTGTAACAATCTAAATTGTCTCCAGAGAAGGCCAAATATCTTCAGGAGGGTGAAATCACCCCTGGTTGAGAGGTTCTAGGGTACATGGCCCATAGTGTATTTGAGGAAGTAAAATGGTAATTAGTGGACAGCAGGGAAGAGGAATCTGGGCTCCCAGCTCCCCTACCCCACTGTGCCCACACTTAGACAAGGGAGAACTGTCTGGGTAGATGTCTGACTGAGACAGATAAGACAGATAAGGACAGATCTCTCCCCGGGGCAACGGACAGGTATTCCATTCTCTTAAAATCTGTTAAAGTCATTATTGGTGTTAACAATAAGTTCTTTAAGTTCTTATTCTAACATTCCTTATACTCAATTTTCCTGTAAATAAGCAAAGACCCTGGGATAATTAAACTCCCTAACTGATGGCAGTTGAACTCTCCCTGGATGCCCTGCTTGTCTTGAGCAAGAGGACTCTTAGTCAGTCAGCCAGGTGGACTACCATGTTTACACCATCACCAGCTATCCTGAACACTCTACAGATGCCGTGAGCAACCACACGGCCGTCACAGCTGAAGGCCCAGGCTTCTGAAGGCGCAGTCTAGGCTGGGGATATTTGAAAAATTGTGCCAGACTTTTTGCGAGGCTGTCGACAGGTCTAAACACAAGCCTCTATGCCTGTGACTGGTATTAAAGAAGCAAGGCTGGTGGGATTGGTCCAAATCGTCCAACTTTGGCTGGGTAAACTGACTGCTCAGGCCCAATTCGTGAGTTGTTAACAGTCTGCTGTGGTGTCTCCCTGGTGTTCCAACACTAGACCCAATAAAGGTTTCTTTCGAGTTGTCTCTTCTTGCCTACTTTCAGTAGCATGGGCTGAGCTGACAACACAGAGGAAGCAGTAGAGAGATGGCAACAGGAGAGGCAGCAAGCGCATTCAGCAAGCAGAGCTGCCAAAGCCAAGGCAGCGAGGTGAACCACGGCCGAAAAAGCAGCTCAGCAGTTCGTGAGCTGCCAGGATTCAGGATGAAGAGTGGTGGACGCAGAGGGAGCAGACAGGGAGGCAGCGAGACTGGAGAAGCTGAAAAGGCTCCTTGAAGCCAGAGGGGAAATCTTAGACCGGAAGAGCTCCTAAGAGCTGCCAAGGACCTCAGACCCTGTGCTCGGACTGTAACTGGCCTGTGTTAAAGGCTGAGGAAGCCCAGATACTCAGGGCATGAACAGGGGCTGTCACACTGTTGCTGCCCTTCCCAGCTGCCTACCGCAGCCATTTGGCTATGAAGACCAACCCTTCAGGAGCTGACCAACCCTTCAGGAACTGACCAACCATTCAGGAGCTGACCGACCCTTCGGGAGCTGACCGACCCTCAGGAGCTGACCGACCCTCCGGGAGCTGACCGACCCTCAGGAGCTGACCGACGCTTCGGGAGCTGACCGACGCTTCGGGAGCTGACCGACCCTCCGGGAGTTGACCGACCCTCCGGGAGTTGACCTACCCTCCGGGAGCTGACCGACCCTTCGGGAGCTGACCGACCCTCAGGAGCTGACCGACCCTTCAGGAGCTGACCGACCCTCAGGAGCTGACCGATCCTTCGGGAGCTGACCGACCTTCGGGAGCTGACCGACCCTTCGGGAGCTGACCGACGCTTCGGGAGCTGACCGACCCTTCGGGAGCTGACCCTTGCCCACCTATGGTTGCTGTCTGGATAGAGCAAAGCCCCCAGCCAACGGGCTGCACAGGAATGACACTCATTTCCCCAAATCCATTCTATGATGCCCCATCCTAGTCCTTAGGGCCAAGGGTAAACCCAGCATGTGACATGAAGGAACCCAGCTATTTGTCCCCTTTTCCCTAGGCTGGCACTTGGCTCTCTTTGCAGGACCCTGCACTCCAGTAAGAATCTGGTATTCATTCATCTGAGCTCTCTCCAGGTCTCCTGCAGATACCAGGGACTGAGCACTTGGGAGACATCACAGAACAGAGGTTCTCACCCCTGTCGAAACAGATAAGAGTTTCATAAGAGAACACAGCACAAGGTAGTTATATTGTTTGATGTTACCAGGTGAAAAGTACTAACAGATCTGGAAGGCGGGACAGGAGCACCAGCGGGCTGGAAGCAGAGGGGAATTTCAAGTCATGTCAACAAGGCAGGGTCCACTGGAGCAAAGGCTCTGTGTGAGGGATCTAGACTAGCAGGTTCTAAGAAGGGCAATGCAGACAGAGGGCACCTGTGCATGCAGAGAGAGAGAGGCATGAGCCTGGGCTATCACAGAGCAGCCAGGGCAAGCAGAGGAAAGGGCAGGGCTGTGAGGCTGTCACAGACTTTGGGCATTGGAGAGAAATGGGGAGTCATTACGGGATTCTGAAAAAAGAAGGGATGTGATTCGGCCTTTATAAACACTGAACAATTCCTAAAGCTGCACAGAGAACAGTAATCAAAGCAGGGGCACAAATCGTAAAGCAACTGGTTTAATCTGTGTGAAAGATGATGGTCCAGATCAGGAGAGGCCCCTGGACATGGTGACAAACGTCAGACAACAGCTTCCAACTCTCGCTCTGCCACTGCCTTGATGTGGGATCTCTCTGGATTCACAGTTTATGGCTCATTAGATACAACGACCATTTAATAAGTGTGTTATTGTACTTCAACATATAGCCCTCACACGCAAAAAAATGCAATAAAGGGTAAAACGAATCTTCCAGAACTGCCTATCCAGCTGTTTGGCATGTATTTTAGAAGATCCTTAATAAATGTTTACTGAATGGACAAATGATTCATCTTATGCTATGTGAATGCTACATTCCTTTAGAAATCTTCATTTATAACCATCATCTCAAAATATTTTACCATGATAGAATTCATTTTGGTTGACATGCTTTAAGAATTATTTTTATTGTCTTGCCACCAACAGAAGTCATTTTAAGCTCCATCGTTTTACCCAGACCAACAATTTGCTTTAAAAATTGGATTCCAGATGTGTTGCTGAGCTTGGTGTGAGATGAGGTAGCCCACGAGTCCGTAACCAGCTTGGTGTTGATGGCCCTGTGCTTCTTTCCCCTTGCCCATGAGGCAAGCATTTCTTTCCCTGACATCCAATCTCTCCCAGCTTGAGAATCCCAGAAGCTTCTATTCCCTGAAACCGGGCATCCTGGCTGGGTGTCCTCCTGGCTGGGTGTC
Organism: Rhizomys pruinosus; assembly: GCA_009823505.1. NCBI lineage: Eukaryota > Metazoa > Chordata > Mammalia > Rodentia > Spalacidae > Rhizomys > Rhizomys pruinosus. The sequence continues at coordinate 1,357,808 of VZQC01014711.1, forward strand.
CTCACATACCCCTGAAAGGTTCAGGATTTGGGATTTATGTGTCCAGTGGGATCTGGGGCAGACATGCTTTGAATCAAGTATTTAATTTTTCTTTGTCTTGCAACAAGATCATGTAATGTATCCCAGGATGGCCTCAAAGTCATGATCCTCCTCCCTCCACCTCCCAGTTATTGGGATTAGGAGTGTGCAACGCCACCATGCCCAGCTGTACAGAATATTTCTCTAGTGAAATGTATGCTTATTTATATCATGATGGTAAATAGCCTTATGCCAGTTCAGATCAGGTTTGGCTGCCAAATTACTCATAAAAGCAATCTTTCAGTATCCATTTAATAAGCTGTTTGGCTTTCAGAACTGCAAATTAAAGATCCTGGATGAATTAAGTAAGTACGTGGGTTCCTATCATCATGTTGTGCTGTTGTAAGGTATGGTGGTTCATGCCTTTAATCCCAGCACTCAGGAGGCAGAGGCAGGTGGATCTCTGTGAGTTCAAGACTAGCCTGGTCTACATAGTGAGTTCCAGGACAGCTGGAGCTACAGGGAGACCCTGTCTCAAAAAGACAAAAAAAAAGTTGTTATACACTCAATTAGCAAAACTCTGTTCAGTCACTAAAAGTGAGTGAGTTACTGGTATAAAGTGTGTGAGTTACTGTTGTAACTAATGTGCTCTGACTCTGACTGAGGAGGGCATCCCTCAAGATATGATGTGTGTCTTCTTTTAGTAAGCCTTGGGGAGGGTGCAGCCATAAGGACCCTTTTGATTCCTATTGCTGTGGGCGTGATCCACCCCCAAGCTGACTCAACCTCACTCTAAAGTAGCGTTAATTGCTTTTACTGGAAGTCAAATGTTTTAATTAGCTCAAACTTAACTACATAGATGCAAGAGAAATGAGTAACAGTATCTCTCTAAAACGAAGTCCTATCACTTTTCTAAATTTAGCATTTATTATAGCTCATTTTAAAATTAATCTCTCTCTCTTCATGTCCGCAAATTAACAGTTATTAGAAGATGCAACTGTATGAAAATCTTGCATTAAAAACCTTGGAAATTTCTAGATTCATTTTATAGACCTAGAAGTCTCTAGAAGAAGCACGGAGTCTTCACAGGTAGCAATGTTAGTCTTCACAGTGCATGAATGAGATCTTTATGAAGAAGTGGATTTCCAAATGCTCATAAACAGCAGCATTTATTTATTTAGAAAAAAAGAACACACTATGGAACCTTGGCTGACCAGGAACTCCCTATGTAGACTAAGATGGCCTCGAACTCACAGAGATCTGCCTACCTCTGACTCCTGAATGCTAGGCTTAAAATGTATGCCACCATTCCTAACAGTAGCATTTTCTTAACTTTAATTTAACATTTTTTTTTTTTTTTGGTCTTTTTGAGACAGGGTCTTCTTGAAGCCCCAGCTGTCCTGGAACTCACTCTGTAGACCAGGCTGGCCTTGAACTCACAAAGATCCGCCTGCCTCTGCCTCCCAAGTGCTAGGATTAAAGGCGTGCGCCACCACGCCCGGCTTTAATTTAACATTTTAAATTTTGATTAGATTTATTTATTTGTGTGTATATGTCCATGTAAGCATGCATGTGAGCATGCATGTGGAAATCAGAGGACAGGCATTGGCTCTCTCCTTCCATCATGTGGGAGCCGTGGCAGCAACCACCTTTACTCACTGAGCCATCTCACAGGCCATAATGTTTTCAAACATAAGAAATAAATTATCAATACAATGTCATGGGAACGAGAACATGACCATAATAATCTTCTTGCTAATCTTGTTTAGAAAGTCATTTAATAAAATAAAAACAACCCACTGTGTTTCTGTGGAAATGAGGTCAACAGTCATTGCTATCAAGCAGCAGAAGAAGAGGGGAAGTTCATGTACATCAAAAGTTCTCATGAAGGTAAAACCATCCACCCATGCAGCTTCATGTCCAAACTGGAAGCAAGAACGTTCTAGCACTGCTTTCCCTGAATCTTCCCCTTTTGAATGTGTTTCATTTCCATTTTTGAGGCAAAGAGATTTCTTTCAGGGTGGGACAAAGTATGAGCCCCTTCTGTCCACAATGCCATCTCCTGTTTGGCCTTTCCCACTCTTTCTATTCCTCTTCTTTAACCTCAACTCTACGAATGCTTGAAGGATAAGGGTCTGGCATCACCGGGCTGAAAGGTAAGCTAGCCAGAAAATGACTCCTACTGCGGTTGCTTCCGATTTCCTCCTCAGATCTTTTATGTTTTAACTCTTCTACTTGTGCTGGGAGGCTTGGGGCACATCTCCACATGTTCTCAAGGACCTGCCTCTCACAGGTTCCCAGGAAACCTGGCTTCAGTGGTCACAGTGTGAGGCCAGTTCTTAGATCTCTTGACTTGCCTGTGCAGTAGTCTGTGAACTTCACAGTCTCCTTCCTGGCTTCAGTAAGAGAACAGCTCAAAGCCTACTGAGGGTGGCGCCCAGCAGGTCACACTGTCTGGGCTGTGTCCACACACGATGAAGACCTCTCCATTTGTGGTGCATAGATGGCTGCATTTGCTTGTTACCAATACTTGAAGCTTAATGATTTTTTATTCTAGACATGTGTTCTATTTTCCCTCTTGGGGTTGGAATGAGAGCCAATGTCTCTTTTCAAGTTCAGTAGTATACAGTGGACTTCTATGGCAGTGCTGCCAACAGTGTATCAGTTCAGGCACCTATGGGTGGGGGGTTAGGTGGGTGCTACATGAATTATACTTTGCATTTGAACAGTTTGAACTTTAATGAATTTAAAAACCCCACAGCATAATGACCTCATGATTTCAGAGATATTGTTTACCATAAAAAGGTTTTTAGAAATAAACTATCACTTATTTTCAGACTTTATAATTTTGGTATATGGTTGGAGGGTATGTATGCATATTTTAGAGTAATATAAAACTAAAAGGGAAAAATGTGAATCCTGAAATATGAAAAAAAAAGAAACAGAAGGATTCTAAGTTCAGTCATGGCTGCCTCTGAGGACTGGGGGTTAAGAGCACAGGGGGCGCTTGGTAGAAAGCTGTTTTGTTGCTTTCATTTTCTCTTTATTTTATGTGTATTTTATTTTTGCTTGCATATATGTGAGTGTATCAGGGATGTGCAGTGTCACAGAGGCCCAAAGGGCATGTTGGATCTTCTGGAACTGGAGTTAAAGACAGTTGTTAGCCATCATGTGAGTGCTGAGAACCAAACCTCGGGTCCTCTGGAAAAACAGCCAGTCCTCTCATTCACCGAGCCACCTCTCCAGCCCATACACTGTACTTTTTTTGTTTTGTTTTGTTTTGCTTTTAGAGATTTAACAAATACAAACCATAATTCTTACTAGTGATTTTCTATGGATTAGAAATAAATAAATAAATAAATAAATAAGTTTTAAGAGAAGCATTGACATAGAAGTAAAATATTAAGCAATTATTTGTATTAGCAGTGAGGAACAACTTCAAAAATGAAGGAGGTGGCCGGACAGCCAGCGATCTATGGGCCCTGTGCTGACCAGCACCTAACCCTTCTGGGAGCTTCTTCCTATCCTCCCCTTCTCCTCACTCTTTTGGGCTGGAACTGGAACATGACTATGCTATGCTCCGACAGTGCATAGCAGAGTGGTGCATGCTTATAACCCTAGCACCCGGCAGGCTGAGGCAGGAAGAGCCCCAAGTGTGAGGTTAGTCTGGACTTCACAGTGAGATCTTGTCTCAAAAATAATTTCTTACCTAAAAAATAAAAGCACAGCTCACTCCTCCTCCTGAAATATAGGCTACAATTGCATTAGTTACACTTTCCAACCCTCCCTGATAAACTAAATACTGGTTCCCCTGGGGACATTCTGTAGGGTACAGACTTGTCTCAGGCTCTGCCCGCCCACTGCAGCACCCAGATTGGCTTCTTGCTCCTGGGGGAATATTTGTAGCCCAGCCCCACTTGGAGTTTCTCTCTCTCTCTCTCTCTCTCTCTCTCTCTCTCCCCCTTCCTACTTGCCACTGGACATGTGAGCTCTCAGCTTCTTGCTCCATCTGCCTTCTGCCATGTCTCCCCCTTTCCCTCTGGAATTGTAAGCCCAAATAAATTCTTCCCCCTATAAATTGCCTTCCTTGTGGTGTTTTATCACAGCAAGAGAAAAGTAACTAAAACTCTCTTAAGAACAGTTGTTGGTGGACTCAACTGGAAACCACATTCTACAATTTCCTATGAGTCCCCTATGTCTGGTATACAGAAATGTATCCAGAGCGTGTACAAGAAGGTACCAGTCCAATCTCCGGAAGAGCTGGGATACACATTTTTTTTTTTTTTTTGTCTTTTCGAGACAGGGTCTCCCTGTAGCCCCAGCTGTCCTGGAACTCGCTCTGTAGACTAGGCTGGCCTTGAACTCACAAAGATCCGCCTGCTTCTGCCTCCCAAATGCTAGGATTAAAGGCGTGCACCACAATGCCCAGCTGGGATACACATTTATAGTGAAGGGGGATATAAAGAAGCTGATGGCAAAAAAAATGAATTACAATATTCAGGTCATTTCTCAGCTAAATTTTTTTTGGTCTTTGTGAGACAGGGTCTCCCTGTAGCCCCAGCTGGCCTGGAATTCCTTATGTAGACCAGGCTGGCCTTGAATTCACAGAGATCTGCCTGCCTCTACCTCGTGAGTACTGGGATTAAAGGTGTGCACCACCACGCCCAGCTTACTCTCAGCTAAATTTTAAAATAAAGGTTTGATTGAGAATAGCGCTGTTTAAGGAAGATGGCTTAAGGGATACACAGTCCATGCTTCCTTCTCTCAATCCTCTGAAGTCCACCTCAGCCCACACACAGTGCTGCACATGGCCCCGGGAGACATGTCTGTGGCAGCAATGGCAGCAGAGCACAGGCCTTCATGATAAAAACTGATGAGTACTAGCCGGGTGTGGTGGCGTGCGTCTTTAATCCCAGCACTTGGGAGGCAGAGGTAGGTGGATCTCTGTGGGTTCAAGGCCAGCCTGGTCTACAGAGCAAGCTCCAGGACAGCTGGGACTAAAAGGGAGACCCTGTCTCAAAAACACCAAATGGGGCTGGAGAGATGGCCTAGCGGTTAAGAGCGCTAACTGCTCTTTCACAGGACCTGGGTTTGATCCCCAGCACCCACATGGCAGCTGAGAACCAACCATCTTTAACTCCAGTTCCAGGGGAAACCAACAACCTCTTCTGACCTCCAAGGTGTTGCACGGGTGCACAAACCTACATGCAGACAGTACATTCATACACATAAAAAATAAATAAAAATTAAAAAAAATACCCCCCCCAAAAAAAAGGAAAAAACTGATGAGTACTAATTCACTTCAGGCCTTAAGGACTCCTGGCCTCATGTTGCAGGGTCATCTCTAAGAACATTCTCAGGAAATTTCTCTTTGATCTTAATGAGAAATGGCTTTCTCGTCACCTGAATAAACCTGTGGCCCCTGTGACTCATGACAGTGAGTACCCTTGCTCGGCACTGGCACAGGGGTCTTGAGCCTGGGGTGGGGTCCACCTGAGCTTCCGCCAGTACAACGTCCCATCTTTCCTATTTACAATGTCTACTTTAATTTCTCTGAACTTCAAAAGAGAGTAAGTATATTCAAAGAACTTGAAAAGATGTTTATAAATTCCTCTGTATCACTATCCACACACTTGGCATATTGTAATCATAACTAATGCTTATGAATGTGATTTATCCTCAGCACTTTGCCAGTATATTTAATAGGCATACAACACTGAAGTTGATGCTAGCATTATCCTCCTCTTACAGGAGGAAATAGAAGCCAAATGTGTTATACACAATTGGTCAAGTTATCACTCCAGGTCCCCTAACTCTAACCCCATATTATTTTTAACATTTATGCGTGTGTGTGTATGTGTGTGTATATGTGTGTGTGTATGTATATGTGTATGTGTGTGAATGTGTGTGTATGTGTATGTATGTGTGTGTATGTGTGGTGTGTGTATGTGTGTATGAGTGTGTATGTGTGTATGTGTGCATGCATGTGTATATGTGTATGTGTGTGTATATGTGTGTATGTGTGGTGTGTATGTGTGTATATGTGTGTGGTGTGTATGTGTGTATGTGTATACGCATGTTTGTGTATGTGTGATGTGTGTGTATGTATGTGTGTATGTGTGTGTATATGTGTGTATGTGTGGTGTGTATGTGTGTATATGTGTGTGGTGTGTATGTGTGTATGTGTATACGCATGTTTGTGTATGTGTGATGTGTGTGTATGTATGTGTGTATGTGTATGTGTGATGTGTGTGTATGTATGTGTGTATGTGTGTGTGTATATGTGTGGTGTATATGTGTGTGTGTATGTGTGTGTTTGTGTATGTGTGGTGTGTGTATATATGTGTATGTATGTGTATGGTGTGTATGTATGTGTGTTTGGTGCATGTGGTGTGTATGTATGTGTGTGGTGTGTGTGTATGTATGTGTGTGTATGTGTGGTGTGTATGTATGTGTGTATGTGTATGTATATGTGTGGTGTGTACGTGTGTGTGTTTGTGTGTATGTTTGTGTATGTGTGGTGTGTGTGTATATATGTGTATGTATATGTGTGGGTATGTATGTGTGTTTGGTGTGTGTATGTATGTGTGTGTATGTGTGTGTATGTGTATGTATGTGTGTGGTGTGTGTGTGGTGTGTATGTGTGTGTGTATGCGTGTTTGTGTATGTGTGGTGTATACGTATGTGTGCATATGTTTGTGGTGTGTGTGTATATGTATGTGTATGTGTGTGTGTGTGCATAAATGCCATGGTATGTATATGGAGTCAGAGGGAATCAGCAGGTTTGACCATGTGGGTTCTGGGATCAAACTCAGGTCATCAGGCTTCTGAGCACTCTCTTCTTATCTGCTGAGCTGTTTCACCAGCCGTTGATCACATCGTCTTAACCCCTACCTGTATGATAGCTATTACTTTGAAGCTATTTTTAAAGAATAATTTCTTTGTGACACTTTTCCCATCATTTCTTTGTTTTCAGAGGCTGGGGATACTTATATTTAGTGACTAACTTCTCTAGGAAGTCTTAAAATTTATCACTGATAACCCATCTCCAGGTACCACTCAGAAGTTTTACTGTGATATTATCCAATTCTTCTGCAGAACACCTGTTGCTCCACATAGGCATCTGTGCCAAATAGGAGAATAGATGCATACTTATTTTCAATATACTTTTGATCTTCAATATATTCAATGTATTTATGTAATTTTTTTTTGTCTTTTTGAGACAGGGTCTCCCGTTAGTCCCCACTATGTAGACCAGGCTGGCCTTGAACTCACAAAGATCCACCTGCCTCTGCCTCCCAAGTGCTAGGATTAAAGGCGTGCGCCACCACACCCGGCTATTTTTTTTTTTTTTTGGTCTTTTTGAGGTAAATTCTTAAAGCTTTTATAGGCTAAGGTAAATACAGAAAACGGCTATAATATGTGAGCTACAACAACTGGCCTGGATCTATATACCTACTGCTACAATAGAGACAGGAAGGTTATGGGGGTAAGCAACCACTTTCTGATTGTATTTAAGGTCTTCCTCACAGCATTGACCCTATATCTGACACTAATATCAGGCCTAGGAACCTGTGCCTGTCAAGTCCCAGGCCATAGGGGAGAACCTGCTACTATTATTCTGCTAAATACACACAGTATTAAAACCACTCCTGGGGGCTGGGTGTGGTGGTGCATGCCATTTATCCTAGCACTTGGGAGGCAGAGGCAGGCGGATCTTTGTGAGTTCAAGGCCAGCTTGGTCTACATAGTGAGTTCCAGGACAGCTGGAGCTACAGGGAGACCCTGTCTCAAAAAGACCAAAATAAATAAATAAATAAATAAATAAATAAATAAATAAATAAATATAAAATAAATAAAACAACTCCTAATGATTTATTCTTATACACGTAGATTAATGCAGATTAACACAGAGACCCACAACTGGCCAACATACAGAGAATAGGAGGCTACAGAGTACTTTTCTCTAAACAGGACACCTATATCAAATCTCTGCCTACCAAGGCTCAAGGACCATTGTGGAAGAAAGGCAGGAAGATTGTAAGCGCCAGAGCAGATGGATGACCACAAGGAGATAGAAGCTTCCAGACAGCTGGGAAGTTACTCACATGAGCTCACAGCAATGGTGACAATGTGCATAATTCCCACATAAGCTCAAGCCAGACAAAATCCCAGCATAGAAGTGGGGAAATGGGTAAGAGCCCAGCCATAGCTGAGGAGCTACTGGCAAGTGATAGTTTCTGGGAGGGGTATAAATAATATATATATATATATATATATATATATATATATATAGTACATGGCATCATGGCATCGGGTGGGTGGTAGTATGGGATGCAGATAGGGGAGGGGGGTCTAAATATAATCAAAATATATTGTATGAAATTCACAAAAATCAATTAAAAAGTTTCTAAGAAACCTATACATTATATTTAATTATCTTAAACAAAAATACAAAAATTTTGTTGTATATAACACTCTTAGAGTATATAGGTAAATATTAATACATATGTTACCTTTATATCCTTGTTCTGTCTCCCTGAGATCAATTTTGGTTATTGGTTTGAAATCGGTATCCCATAACCGTATACAGCCATCTCGCCCACCAGTGGCAAAGCCCTCTTCACAAGCGTACATGCTAAAGATTCCAGCCTGTTGGTGAGAGAGGTAACATTCAACACTGGAATCGTGTATGTAGCCATTACTATTAAATCTTGATGATTAAAAACCAAATAAAACAGATGCTTTGTTTTCTATTGAAATCTTGACAATAGATCAAGTAGCCATTTATACCTACTGATAGGGAGGTAGTGCTTCAGCACCTCCAACTCGGAGTGAAGGACCCTCTGCCTCACTAACCAGCACAAAACCACAGCTGTCCACACCCTTCCTAGACCAACTACGGGACACAAAGCAGAAGCAGCAGCAACAATCATCCCAGACCCACTGAGACAGGCTGTGTATGTTAACAAGATCCTTCCTGGGATTATTAGCATTTGAGATAGGCTCGTCTAATATGAAAATGATGATAAAATTTTCTAGTATCAAACTATTACTAATGAATGACATGTATTCGTCAATGAATACTTACAGTGAAGAATAATTTAGTATGTTTTGGAAATCTTGTTCTTTCAGATAATAATAATTTGGTTAATCATCATGTGTGTTTTACAAGTATAGAGCAAAGCCTTCTAACTCCAATGCAAAGGTGGGAAATACAGGGATGTGAGACCCTCACCTCTTCAATAGTTCATCCTGAAGTTCTGAGGTCATACTCACACTATGTGCTCCTTGAATAGTACGAACTAAGTTGAGCCCTTTCCAGACATAGATGTCGCCATTTAAAGCACCAGAGTAGGTGATATCTTCTTTGGCACAAGCAAGGCAAAGGATGGTCTGAAGATCTCCTGTTTTGCCAAATATTCCTCTTTTTGCAGTCAGGGCATTTCCACATAGTGTCCAAAACTAGGAAGTGAGAAAATAAATATATTAAAAATAGCATATTCTGCCGGGCGTGGTAGCCATGCCTTTAATCCCAGCACTTGGGAGGTAGAGGCAGGCGGATCTCTGTGAGTTCAAGGTGAGCCTGGTCTACATAGTGAGTTCCAGGACAGCTGAGGCTACAGGGATATCCTGTCTCAAAAAGCCCCCCCCCCCCAAATAGCATATTCTGGCTTGGCGTGGTGGTGCACACTTTTAATCTCAGCACTCCCACTCAAGAGGCAGAGGCAGGAAAATCTCTGTGAGTTTGAGGCCAGCCTGTTCTACATAGTGAGTTCCAGGCCAGCTAGGGCTGCAGTGAGCCCCTGTCTCAAAAAAGACAAAATTGTGCCGGGTGTGGTGGCGCACGCCTTTGATCCCAGCACTTGGGAGGTAGAGGCAGGCGGATCTCTGTGAGTTCAAGGCCTGCCTGGTCTACAGAGTGAGCTCCAGGCCAACTGGGACTACAAGGAGACCCTGTCTCGAAAATACAAAAAAAAAAAAAAAAAAAAAAGACAAAATTGGATATTCTGTACATTCCATTATTAGCGTTTTTCAGTTCATTTCACATAGCATACATTATCCAAACTAAGTACAATTTCTTAGTATCAGCAGAGACCCACAAAGCATTTCAGTTTGCCTCTAGAAGCATGACCAAAACCCATAATGGTATTTTTTTAACTTTTTAAGTTACAAAAATTTTAAAAACTTTAATGTTTAATGACATTTAGTAGATAATGCCAGTGTTTACAGAATGGACTAAATTGGATGAATTACATTTTTGTTCAGATATTTTTCAAATTAGAAGACCAACATAAGTTTATTGTAGAAAAGTTTACAAATATTGATAAGTATTAAAAGGAGCCAGGTGTGGTAACGCATGCCTGTAATCTCAGCACTTGGGAACCAGAGCCAGCAGGAGCAGCGCAAGCTAGAGGCCAGCCTGGTCTACAGAACGAGACCCTGTGTCAGAAGTGTAGTATGTAATATGTATGTATACAGAGAGGAAAACTGAAATGAGAAATAACTTCACATTGGTATAATGGTGTGTCATCTAGCCAACAATGTGTATATGTATATTTAAAATAATTGCTTACTCTGGGCATGGTGGTGCACACCTTTAATCCCAGCATTTGGGAGGCAGAGGCAGGCAGATCTCTATATGATCAAGGCCAGCCTGGTCTACATAGCAAGTTCCAGGCCACCTGGAGCTATAGGAACACGCTGTCTCAAAGAGGTGCAAAAAATAATGATATAATTTCTTTTCTTTCCAACTAAAAGTGTTATAGATTTTTACTGTAGAAATGCTGCTTATAAATGTTTCTAAATGTGTGTAATATTCCAATATAGTCAAATAATCACCTAGGCTCTTCCATTTCACTTGCACAGTTCATGTGGAAGATGGCAAGCATAAAGCATGAACGATTTGTAGACGGGAGCAGGGACGCATGGTTATACAGAGTGTAGTGTTTTTCCTTGATTCAGTTTCTAAAGTATGAACTGACATAACCTCACTGCCTTCATATAGCCCCTCACAGTTTATAAATGCTCTCCACGTGTGTTATTTGATTTCATAATGCTCTTGAGACTAGGCTAAGGCAGATTATATTATTATTCCCATATGGAAGTGAGAGGAAGCAAGCGTTTGCCAATGACACAGATTCAATGAGGTACGTGAGAAGCTACTGAAATCCAGGGTTTATTTTGAGAATTTTACATCTGAGGAAGATGGTGCATATAAAACAACAAGCGAAGCCGGGTGTGGTGGGGCACACCTTTAATCCTAGCACTTGGGAGGCAGAGGCAGGCGGATCTTTGTGAGTTCAAGGCCAGCTTGGTCTACAGAGTGAGTTCCAGGCCAGCTGGGGTTACAGGGAGACCGTGTCTCGAAAAAAGAGCAAAAAACAAAACAACAACACCGAGGGTTTTGAGACACATATTCAGATTATACCCAAGAGGCAAGGAAATCCGAAGCTATTGGAAGCCAAGTTACATTAAGTGGAATGAACAAGAATAGGATTTGGATCAGCTATAGGTAAGAAATTGCATCTTGCTTAGGAAAGCAAAGTTATATTTCTCTAGGTAGCAGGACTGTGTGGCAGGAAAAACAATCACTGATAACTCTAACACTTTGTGCCTACAGGAGAGGAAAAATGGTAGTCCTCTCAGAGCAGCTAGGTATCAGAGGAGGCAGTTCTGGGATAACTGCACCACCAGGGTGGTAGATAGGCAAGGAGGACTTGGCAGTCCCTGTGAAGATGGTTGGGGAGGCGGGGCTGATGAAAGCAAGTGTGACGACTTCGAACAATACTCTCAGTTAAGGAAAGAGTTATTTGGGTTTGGGAGATATAATTATTTTTGTAAAAATATATCAATATATGACAGCATAGTGGTGCATGCCTTTAATCCCAGACTTGGGAGGCAGAGGTTGGCAGAACTCTGTAAGATAAAGGCCAGCCTGGTCTATATAGAGAGTTCCAGTCCAACTGAGGGTACAGGGAGATCCTGTCTCAAGAAGACCAAATATATAGAGCTATAGATATATAAAGATGTTTGGAGAAAAGCTAATTATGTGCAAGATTTAGAAAATATTAAAGTTTTAAATGTGAACTTAAACTTAGACACACATGATTACTGTTGTATAAACATGCCACAGTACTTGCTGTACGTGGTGACACTTCAAGCAGATATTTTCTTTTCTCATGCATGAAGACTAAAAGGAGAATAATTATTTTGTTCTTTAACTTGGGATGTCTACCTCTGGCCTGAGTTAAATACTTCTACATGAACAACCACCAAAAATATGATCATTATCCCAAGACTGTGAACAAAGGTTTTATGACAAAAATCACCGAGTCAGATAGTACAATGCCCACATAAAGCATTTCAAATCATCAAATACTTCTCCTAAAAGGCATATGTAAATATAATGCCAGGATAAGGTATGAAATTTCTGCAGAAAATGGCAACTACCATTTTCTCTTTTTGGCATTATCTCTTTTTGAGAACCATTTCCCATTTAGAGAACTGGTGTTTTAGGGTAACCAAGCATGATCCTCATCAAAAAAGGAGACACTGTTTATCTTTCCATTCACAGATTGTAATGCAAATTTGCTTAGAACTGGCAGGTACTTGAAGTTTATCTGGCTCTAGACAGTCCCCCAGGGCCTTTCATTCTGTGATGAGAGACTGGAAAAGCTAGACCTTATCCACAGACTCGTAGGCTGATTTGCTATAAACCTAGTGAAGCTCAGAATGCTCAACTGCTCCCATTTGTGAGCATTCATTTCTGATAATTGAAACCCGCTGCTATGCCAGGCAGTGGAGACCTCCCAAACAACGGAATCTTCCCCCAAAGATTTTGCTAGAGTCACAGAAGTTTCATATAAAAAAAGTTTTCTTGAAATGCAAAGACTTTGCCCTCAACTTGTAACTGGAATCATTCTTTGCTAACTCAGGATTTGGGTAGAATAAAAAGATGGCACAATCCTGGAATCAGATTGAGAAAATTTAGATAAAAATAATAGTAAAGCCATTTTATTTGTTGTAGACTTATTTACAAACAAAATAAATAGATGATAGCTGTGTGAGGTAAGGCATTAGTTTTGCTTGGGATGGGGGTGGGGGACCCTAAATCTACTAAAAGAACAAATTCAACAGGTAAGTAGCTCTTGGGATTTTCAAATAAAGCTCCTATCTGTCTCTGCTCTTAGACCTGATTAAAAGTTAGAGTTAGCCTTGGATGGAAAGAAACTGCGAAGTCTGGAGAGGCCTCTCATTAAGCAATACATCTAGTTAGGATCTAATAATTGTGGGGTTTTTGATCATGAAAGAGGTAAGTTCTCAACAGGAGGTCTGCACAGAGCCAGACGCTGTATTTAAATAATGTCCGTCAGCATTTTGGTCATGTTAGGAAATGAAGAAGTGAACGTTGTGCTTCTAGTTCCACACACCATTAATGTAGCCCTCAATAAGCTCGGGAGAGTCCATGCTTTCAGGGCAAGAAGAAGAAAGTTAGTCTTGAGGAGATTAAATGCTTTTCCAGAGTGGAACAGAAGACAACAGAATTCGGATCCAAGTCAAATACCTGCCTGGGCCTCAGCTCTTGCCTTGTGCAGTGTTCAAGTTGGATGATGGCTCCCAGATTTCCAGAAAGCCACTATAGCCTAACACAATTCTAGTTCATAAAAGCTGAGAAAACAGCTCAGTGGCTCATCAGATTACAGGTTGGCCAGAAACTCATGTGCAGATCTCTCTGATTAATCAAAATTTGCCGAGAGAGCTATTATTTAATAGCCAGTTTATTTTGTACCAGGGTTTCTCAAAATAATGGTTCCCCTGTAAAGCAAACTGCATAAAATTCAGTGTTGAAACCATGGGTGATCTGGTATATACATCATGAGCCAAGGACCTTCCCAGACCCTCAGCCCTGTGGCTCCTTGATAACAAAAGACCCGCTACTAACTTCTGCCCGAAGGACACAGCCCCCCTGGTTTCTGCTACCTCCAACGTATCCCCAGAAGGCTCACCCACCCCACAGCTCAGCTCAGGCAGCACCCACTTCCTAAACCAGCATGCCTCTCACATATGGGAATCTCCCCTTTTTCCTTAGAGGATTCCAGTTTTGCCTTTCTTATAGGATGTTCTGTTTTAGTTGCTAGAGTTCCCGTAACTTGAAAACAGGGGCTGTATCTGTTCTTTCACATAGCACAACCTCAACAAGTACATATTAAATGTCAGTTTTTGTCTTTCCCATGTATTATATGAAGCACAAAAGAAGCAGTTTGCAAATGCTGCCAAGTGAAAAGTATGTATACTCAACAGAACTTTTCTCAGGTAAAAGACCAGGTCTTTGCACAAGAATATACAGTGTCAGCTGGGCGTGGTGGCACACACCTTTAATCCTAGCACTTGGGAGGCAGAGGCAGAGGCAGGCAGATCTTTGTGAGTTCAAGGCCAGCCTGGTCCACAGAGTGAGTTCTAGGACAGCTGAGACTATTAGGGAGACGGCTGTCGTTAAAGAAAAAAAAAAAAAAAAAAAAAAAAAAGAATAACAGTGTCTGTGAAGTCAAACATGTTGGAAGTACATCTTAGAACCTCTCAGCTTTTGCCCTTTTTTCATAATTTTTCTATTTCCAAAGTAATAACCTGAGGGCTGGAGATACACCCTAGGCAGTACAGTACTTGCTGAGCAAACATAAAGAACTGAGGCATGTAAAACAGTGGGACAGGGCAATGCCTTTAATTTAATTTAATCCCAGCACCGGGGCCATGACACCAAGAGGATTCCTAGTCTGCTGGCTGAAACCTAGCTGATCAGCCAGTGCCAGGTTTCGTGAGAGACTGTTGACCAAAACAACAAAAAACCCCAGGAAGGTGGAAATCAATTGCGGAAGACACCCAATGTTGACCTCTGACCTGAACATGTACCTGCACATACACAGGTACTCACACACAGGAACACCATGTATATGGGTCAAAAGAAAAAACAAGCAATACTTATCATCTCAGAGTAACTTAAAAATAATACAGCACAGAAGGGAAAAGCTTGAAATCATCCATTAACTTACTACCCAGAGATAATAATTTAACATGTGGTGCTATTTCCAAGTATTACCTAAACAGAAATATTCGTTTAAAAATTTTTAAGATGCCAAAGGAGAAAGAGCCAATTGTATGAGTGTGTCCGAAGGAGTGAGTGCACCTCTCTAATGCTGGTGAACTAGTCATGATCCGACATGTAGACATGAGTGAGTACCGAAAGGCAGCAGAGCCCAGGGGCCTACGGATGTGTGCGTGCTTGAAAGGCTTCCACAGCCCTTCCTCCAGGAATCATGAATGAACTGGAGGCTAAGCAGGACCAGGCTGATGAGGAGATGCTGATAGGCCCTGCGTTACCACTAAAGGTGAGGATGTCGGGCACGGTGGGCGCACGCCTTTAAAATCCTAGCACTTGGGAGGCATACCAGGAAGGGATTTCTGTGAATTCCTGGCCAGCCTGGTCCTACAGAGCAAGTTCCAGACAGCTGGGGCTACATGGAGACCCTGTCTCAAAAAGACAAAAAAAAAAAAAAATAATAAATAATAAGTGCGCCTTTGGGAGAAAAAAGACAGGCGATTCTTCCAGCTTAACAGCTGGAATGGGGGTGCATTTCCAAACTCAGAGAGACAATACCCTTTCTTGCACATGTGCAACTTAGATTTTTAAAAGTCATACGGGAATACTTCAAAACCTATACTCTACTACTAAATTTTAAAACCTAGACGATGGAGGAATTCTGAAATCCTGGGATCCCAAAGCATCAACTAGAAGAGGTAACAGCCTAAAAATGACCAATATATGAAGAAAAATTGAAGATGTAATAAGTAGCTTCCCAACCAAAAATGCCCAGGCCAGATGGTTGCAATCCGGCAGAATTCCCTATAAAATATTTCAAGAAGACTTACAACCATTAACTACTCAAGTTGTTTAGAAGGATAGAAACGGAGGGATTTCTCCCAAACTCCTTCTATGAAGCCGCATCAACAACTCAATTACCAAAACCAGGTAAAGATACAACCAAAAAAGGGAGCTATAGACACATCTCCCTAATGAAAACAGAACAAGAAATTCTATAAAACAGGATACTGGCAAATTGCAAACAGACACACATCAAAAACATCACCCATCAGGGACCAAGTTTGGATGCCATAACCAGAGATATTGGGATGGTTCAACAGATGAAAAATCATAAATAATCACAAAAATATAAATGGCCTGAAAGACGAAAACCACAGCCATCATCTCAATTGATGTGGAGAAAGCCTTTTGACAAAATACAGCATCATCACCTTCATGTTTAAAGTCCTAGGGAGACTGACTGGAGGGATCATTCCTCAATGTAACAAAGCATATACAGGAACCCACAGCCAATATCATCCTAAATGGGGAAACCAAAGAAGCATTCCCCTTAAAGGTAAGGAACTTGGCAAGGCTGCCCCTGTCACATCCGTTTCAATATAGTTCTTGAAAAACCCTTGCTAGGGCAATAAGGCAAGAAAGGAAATTAAAGAGTTCTAATTGGAAAGAGGAAGTCAAACAATCCCTTTGTTTGCTGATAAGATGATTGTCTACCTAAGGGATGGCAAGAACTCCACCAGAAAACTAGAAATGGATTAAAGCTTCAGTAAAGTGGCAGGATACAAAACAAATCTAAAAAATCAGTAGCCTTTCTTTTACAACACCCAAAAAGCAAGCAACTGAAAAAGGACTAACAAGAGAACTTCCCACTCACATAGCCTCAAAAAAAATAAAAACTAGGAGAAACGAACCTAACCAAAGACAACCAAGGATCTCTACAACAAAATTTTAAACTCCTGAAAGAGGAAATTGAGGGAAGACAATCAGAAGATTGACAAACCCTCCCATACTCATGGATTGGTAAAATAAATATAGTAAAAGTGTCCCATCCGACCCAAATCAAGGTACAGATTTAATAATGCAATACCAATCAAAATACCAGGAGAGATCTCACAGGCTTGGCAAAAAAATCCTCAATTTCATTTGGAAAAACAAAAGAATCCCAAATAGCAAGCAACCCCTGAGTGGAAAGAGCAATACATGGGGGATCGCCTTACCAGACATCAAACTATACTAAACAGGGCTATAGTCAATAAAAACAAGCTGGAATGGGCAAAAAAGCAGACCAGTTGACCATGGAATAAAACTGAAGATCCAACCCTGAGCACATACAATTTCAGTACCTCATATTTGTTGATAGGGGGCCCAAGAAGACACAATGGAGAAAGAACCAAGCATCTTTAGTAAGTGGTGGTGGCAAAACATGGATCACCACTTGTAGAAAAAGGAAATTAAACCCCTACCGCTCTCGCCCGTACAAAAGTCAATTCCCAGATGGATCAAAGACCCTCAACGTGAAGACCCAAAACTCGGAAGGTGATAAAGAGAAACTTGGCAGCAGACTACAAAGACATAGGCATAGGAAAAGACCTTCTAAACCAGAGATCAGCAACAGCTGCGCAAGAAATAAGATCGACAATTGACAAATGGGAACTACTTAAACTCAAGAGCTCGTACAGAAAAGAAACATGAAAAGGAAGTGAAGAGAAAACCCACAGAGTAGGAGGAAACTTCACTGAAGATAGCATCTGACAAGCATTAATTTCCAGAGTAGACAGACTACTCAGAAAAAACAAAGAAGAAAGAAAACAAATGAATCACACTTCCAAAAGATGGAGCAAGAACTGAATAGAGACTTTCCCAGAGGAGGAAATAGAGATGGCTGAGATACATATCTTAAAAAACTACAGGTTCAAGAAACGTCATAGTAATTAGGGAAATGCAAATTAGAACAACTCTAAGATAAAGCATCTCACTCTGGTAGACTGGCCAGGATCAAGAAAACAAAACAATATGAAGTGCTGAGAGGTTGTGAGGAAAGGGGGACACTCATCCATTGCTGGTGAGAATGTACAAGGCCACTATGGAAAGCAGTGTGGAGAACCCTCGGAGCACCAAATAGCTTGCCATTTGACCCAGTCACACCACTCCTGGGGGTATAGATCCACAAGACTCAGCTTACTCTTAACTTAATTACTACTGGCAGAAGAAGGAAAAATACATGCACAGTTATGTTAATTGCAGCTCTGTTTACAATAACAAAAAGCTGGAAACTAACACCAAATGCCCCTCAACTGATGAGTGGATAGAGAAAATGTTGGTAAATGTACACAATGGAGTATCTATGCAGTGGTAAAGAAAGAGCAACATCATGAACTTTCAGGTTAAATGGATGGAGCGAGAAGACATGAATATATTAATGAAGTAACACAGTCCCCAAGAAAAACAAAGATGAATAGGATCCCTCGTAATGTGGGATGCTAGCCGCCATAACCCAGTTTTTATAAATTTTCTGGTGGAGAAGGGATGCACATTAAAAGAACAACAACCAAAAGACTGTGCAATCAAAAAACTGACTGAAATGGTGATCGGGAGTGGGGTGAGGGGCGGGAGAGGGACATTGGTGGTAATATGTTTTGATTAATACAGATTTTTTTTTTTTGTGGCTTTTTTTTGAGACAGGTTCTCCCTGTAGCCCCCGCTGTCCTTGTCCTTGGAACTCACTCTGAGACCAGGCTGGGCCTTGAACTCACAATTAATACATATTTAATTGATGTGAATTCAACAGTAAATCAATTTTGCCCAGACTCTGTTTTCAGGTTACATGGTGTTTTTAGGACTTAATAAAAGTAAATTGTGGATATTAAAAAAAGTCTGTGTGTGTGTGTGTGGTGGTGTGGGTGTGTGTGTGAAACTAGAAAACCAGAAACGTCATCAAGGGAGGGAGAAGGAAGAGTTCTTAACGGAGGGTAGAAAATAGTATCATGGAAAACATGTGAAATGACAGCAGAAGAGGGAGTTTGGGGGAAGAAATAAGGAGGGCAGGAGGGATGGGGAAGACTTCGTGGGGAGGGGAATGAATTAGAACAAGGTATAAAGCTGTATGGCAATGTCATAATGAAAACCACTATTTATATGCTAACAAATAAAAACACTTCAAAGACAGTAGACTGCCCCACCTTGCAAACTTATCCCGAATACTTCCAATGTCGTAAGTAACCATCTAAACCTTGACTCATACGGACTGTACTCTATACCAGCTCATGAATGCATCTTATTTTATTTAAGCACCTCGGGTAGCTGAGTAGTCTCAGGTTTTCTCCATTTTGGCTTTGCTATTGGAAAGTTACTCAGCAATGAACCAGTTCTTGTTTCATATTTGTAATAACTCACTTGGGAGAAACTCCAAGTTATAAAACTACAGAGTCAAAAAGCATCAACATTTCCCTAAGGCCTATCAATAATACTGTCAAATTTCCTGCCTAAGAAATAATTCTAGCCCCGCCAAGCAGTTTAGCATATAGTGCTCCGTCACTGAATCCTTGTCCAATCCCAGCGTACATTTAATCAGGAGTCTGAATACGAGAATCTATTTTAAAGGTTAGTAAAAATTGGCTTGAAGGTTTTAGTGCTTTCAAGGCCAGGTGTGGGAGGACATCAACGTTATATACCGCACTTCAGGAGGCAGAGGCAGGGGGATGGATCTCTATGAATTTCAAGGCTAGCCTGGGTCTATAGCGTGGCCAGCTGAGTCTACAAAAAGCCAAAATAAAAAAAATAAAAAAGAGGTAATGCTTTCTTGTAACCTACTGTCCAAGGTGTTTCTTCTTCCTTCTGCTTTGTCAGCTCTATATGTTCTGTGTGATCAACCCCTACCGGGCTTTATATTTCAAGAATACACTAACATCTAATATGCTTGTCCTTTCTACTTGCTAGTGTGGGTTTTCTCATTGGAGAGGGAATACGGAATATTTTAATATTTACACAGTGGTGTCTACCCATATTACTCATTACAGTTTCTTCCTTTGTTTATATGTTTAGAAGGATGCTTCCTCAACCTGAGAGCAGTTACACATTTGCCTACGTTATTTCTTGTAGGAAAAAGAACCCTCTAAACCCTAGAGAAAGTAACACCATTCTGCAGCAGGTGACCATGGCTATGTGTTTGCACACTGGGGCTGTGTGCTACTCTGCAGCACAAATGTTTTTCATTGTCAGACAGTGTTCGATTGATATCTTTACACTTTGTGGAAAGGACAAGGATGTAGTTTGTTCTCTAGGTCCAGTTTGCTCCTGCCCCCTAGTGGTCACTGAATAAACAGAGCCCTCTACAAAGCAGGAACTTGGTAGGGGTGGTGTGGTGTGGTGTGTGTGTGTGTGGTGTGGTGGTGTGTTGGGGGCAGAAAATTTGAAAGAGAACAACTGCCCCTAATCCATCCAAATACCCTGCAAGTATCCCCTAATAAACTCATCCTCAGCAAATTCCACTAGTTCACACCATCCTTTAGTCTGTTGATGCTGCCCAATTTGGAGACATGCATTTTTTATATCACCCAGGAAAACACAACACTCCTGTAGTATTTTTTATAGTTTTTCCTTAAACTTTCACACGTAAGCCCGGGTGGTGCACGCCTGTTAATCCTAGCACTTGGGAGCAGAGGCAGGCAGATGTTGTGGGTGCAAGGCCAGCCTGGTCTAACAGAGTGAGTTCTAGAACAGCTGGGACTTCAGGGAGGCCTGTCTCAAAAAGACAAAAAAAACCAAAACAACAACAACAACAAAATATTTCAATCAAACTTAATCATCTTTAGATTTACTGTTTTATATAGTGTGAAGTAATATAAATGTCCCCATCAAAATAGATTTAGTGCCCAATAGATAATGAAAATTATGATTCAAACTATTTCTCATGCTTTAAAATTTTTAATTTATACCCACTTAAATTACTTTAACACTAACTCCCAATACACTTCAGTAAATTCTCTCTCATAGATTCTATCCAAAGTTCTAAGTTAGCTCCATTTTCTTATCTATACAGAAAGAATTATATAAATAATATAAAATTAGACAGGACTGTCTTCAAGAAATGATAATCAAAAGGATGTCGCCACGGTTAGGGGACCCCCCAGAAAGGAAATTTGTTAATTAAATACTAACCTGAAGTTGTCCAACACTTCTAAGGTCACATGTTTTAAAATATCTATATCAACACCTAAAATTACTTTCATAAAGATATCAAATTTAAAACACACAAAAGAGCTACTTTACCTTTATATGTTTCACTCCACAGCTCACCACTCTATTTGGCTGATATGGATCCCAGGAAATATCAAAAATCTGTCAAAATATTAAATGTTGACAGCTTTATATGTTTTTCCTTCTTTCAGAGATCAGTACAGTTGTGAACTCTACCCTAAAGCACTTATTAATGTTGGCTGCCCAGGATGGAGAAGGTCTTGGTCTGAGAAACATCGAGCATGGCTGACACTATCCTTCATGGTCACTTACTGTCTCCTGAGAAGGGGGAAGTAGCCTGAGAAAAAAAAAAAGGTCCCTACAGAGTAAAACTGGTATTGAATTTTTTAATTTTGTCGCATTTGTGAGAAACAAAAACAAACTTTTGACAATTTTGGATAATTTTTATATTGAATTTTTTCAATTTCCTTTTTATAAAAAATGATTTTCAAAGTTTAATTTATTATTTTCATTTTGTTGTATGAGTGTACGGCCTGCATGTGTGTGAGTGCACGGGTGTTGTGCGATGTCCATGGAGGGCCAGAAGAGAGGGTGTGCGATCCCCTGGAACTGGAGTTTAGGATGGTCGTTAAAGCTGCCAATATGGGTGCTGAGAACTGAAATCCCGGTCCTCTGCATGCAGACCAGGTTCAGTGCTGTAACCAGCTTTCCATCCTCGAGTTTTTTTGGCAATTTTCATATAGTATAGTTTATGGTATTTAGATTCCTCCCAGATCCCCCTTCCTTACACCACTGCCCCCCATAAAACAATTTAATAAGTCTCATAATATATATATAATATATATAGTATATGGAGAGCTCATATATTATATATATATATATAATATATATATATATATATATATGGAGAGAGGAGAGAGAAAAGGATTTTGTGTCCCCAATGTCCTTCAGTGTGGGTCCATCCAAGAGTCCTATCCCTGTAAGAGACTCCCTTTCCCCCTCCCAGCAGCCAATNAGGACAGCTGGGGCTACAGGGAGACGCTGTCTGGAAAAGACAAAAAAAAAAGAGAGAGAGAGAGAGAAGCTACCACTCAGGACTTTAACACCCAAAAAAAAAAAAAAAAAAAAAAAAAAAAAAAAAAGAATATACAGTGTCTGTGAAGTCATGACATGTTGGAAGGACATCTTAGAACCTCTCAGCTTTTGCCCTTTTTTCATAATTTTTCTATTTCCAAAGTAATAACCTGAGGGCTGGAGATACACCCTAGGCAGTACAGTACTTGCTGAGCAAACATAAAGAACTGAGGCATGTAAAACAGTGGGACAGGGCAATGCCTTTAATCCCAGCACCGGGGCCATGACACCAAGAGGATTCCTAGTCTGCTGGCTGAAACCTAGCTGATCAGCCAGTGCCAGGTTCAGTGAGAGACTGTGTCTCAAAACAAAACAAAAAACCCCAGGAAGGTGGAAATCAATTGCGGAAGACACCCAATGTTGACCTCTGACCTGAACATGTACCTGCACATACACAGGTACTCACACACATGAACACACATGTATATGGTCAAAAAGAAAAAACAAGCAATACTTATCATCTCAGAGTAACTTAAAAATAATACAGCACAGAAGGGAAAAGCTTGAAATCATCCATTAACTTACTACCCAGAGATAATAATTTAACATGTGGTGCTATTTCCAAGTATTACCTAAACAAAAATATTCTTTAAAAATTTTAAGAGGCAAAGGAGAAAGAGCACATGTGTATGAGTTGTCCGAAGGAGTGAGTGCACCTCTCTAATGCTGGTGAACTAGTCATGATCCGACATGTAGACATGAGTGAGTACCGAAAGGCAGCAGAGCCCAGGGGCCTACGGATGTGTGCGTGCTTGAAAGGCTTCCACAGCCCTTCCTCCAGGAATCATGAATGAACTGGAGGCTAAGCAGGACCAGGCTGATGAGGAGATGCTGATAGGCCCTGCGTTACCACTAAAGGTGAGGATGTCGGGCACGGTGGCGCACGCCTTTAATCCTAGCACTTGGGAGGCAGACGCAGGAGGATCTTTGTGAGTTCAAGGCCAGCCTGGTCTACAGAGCAAGTTCCAGACAGCTGGGGCTACATGGAGACCCTGTCTCAAAAAGACAAAAAAAAAAAAAAATAATAATAATAATTGCGCCTTTGGGAGAAAAAAGACAGGCGATTCTTCCAGCTTAACAGCTGGAATGGGGGTGCATTTCCAAACTCAGAGAGACAATACCCTTTCTTGCACATGTGCAACTTAGATTTTTAAAAGTCATACGGGAATACTTCAAAAACCTATACTCTACTAAGTTAGAAAACCTAGACGAAATGGATGAATATCTGAAATCCTGGGAATCACCAAAGCTCAACTAAGAAGAGGTCAACAGCCTAAATAGACCAATAATACAAGAAGAAATTGAAGATGTAATAAGTAGCTTCCCAACCAAAAAATGCCCAGGCCCAGATGGTTTCACGGCAGAATTCTATAAAATATTTCAAGAAGACTTACAACCATTACTACTCAAGTTGTTTAGAAGGATAGAAACGGAGGGATTTCTCCCAGATTCCTTCTATGAAGCCAGCATCACACTATTACCAAAACCAGGTAAAGATACAACCAAAAAAGGAGAACTATAGATCCATCTCCCTAATGAACACAGATACCAAAATTCTAAACAGGATACTGGCAAATTGCAAACAGACCCACATCAAGAAGATCATCCATCATGACCAAGTTGGATTCATACCAGAGATGCAGGGATGGTTCAACATATGAAAATCAATAAATATCATCAAACATATAAATGGACTGAAAGACGAAAACCACACCATCATCTCAATTGATGTGGAGAAAGCCTTTGACAAAATCCAGCATCCCTTCATGTTTAAAGTCCTAGGGGGAACTGGACTGGAGGGATCATTCCTCAATGTAATCAAAGCCATATACAGGAAACCCACAGCCAATATCATCCTAAATGGGGAAACCACAGAAGCATTCCCCTTAAAGGTAGGAACTTGGCAAGGCTGCCCCTGTCACCACTCCTTTTCAATATAGTGCTTGAAACCCTTGCTAGGGCAATAAGGCAAGAAAAGGAAATTAAAGGAGTTCTAATTGGAAAAGAGGAAGTCAAACTATCCCTTTTTGCTGATAATATGATTGTCTACCTAAGGGATGCTAAGAACTCCACCAGAAAACTAGAAATGATTAAGAGCTTCAGTAAAGTGGCAGGATACAAAACAAATCTAGAAAAATCAGTAGCCTTTCTTTACACCAAAAACAAGCAACTGAAAAAGGACTACAAGGAGAACTTCCCACTCACATAGCCTCAAAAACAATAAAATACCTAGGAACGAACCTAACCAAAGACACCAAGGATCTCTACAACAAAAATTTTAAACCCCTGAAGAAGGAAATTGAGGAAGACATCAGAAGATGGACAAACCTCCCATACTCATGGATTGGTAAAATAAATATAGTAAAAGTGTCCATCCTACCCAAACTCATGTACAGATTTAATGCAATCCCAATCAAAATACCAAGAGCTTCTTCACAGGCTTGGAAAAAAAAATCCTCAATTTCATTTGGAAAAACAAAAGATCCCAAATAGCCAAAGCAACCCTGAGTGAAAAGAGTAATACAGGGGGGATTGCTCTACCAGACATCAAACTATACTACAGGGCTATAGTCATAAAAACAGCCTGGTACTGGCAAAAAACAGACCAGTTTACCAATGGAATAAAACTGAAGATCCAAACCTGAGCACATACAATTTCAGCTACCTCATATTTGACGAGGGGGCCAAGAAGACACAATGGAGGAAAGACAGCATCTTTAGTAAGTGGTGGTGGCAAAACTGGATCACCACTTGTAGAAGAATGAAATTAAACCCCTACCTCTCGCCCTGTACAAAAGTCAATTCCAGATGGATCAAAGACCTCAACGTGAAACCCAAAACTCTGGAGGTGATAGAAGAGAAACTTGGCAGCAGACTACAAGACATAGGCATAGGAAAAGACTTCGTAAGTCAGACAGCAGCTGCGCAAGAAATAAGATCGACAATTGACAAATGGGACCTCATTAAACTCAAAAGCTTCTGTACATCAAAGAAACAATAAAGGAAGTGAAGAGAAAACCCACAGAGTAGGAGGAAACCTTCACTGCAGATACATCTGACAAAGCATTAATTTCCAGAGTATACAAGCTACTCAAAAAACAAAGAAGAAAGAAAACAAATGAATCACTCAAAAGATGGAGCAAAGAACTGAATACACACTTCACAGAGGAGGAAATAGAGATGGCTGAGATACATCTTAAAAACTGTTCAACGTCATTAGTAATTAGGGAAATGCAAATTAAGACCACTCTAAGATATCATCTCACTCTGGTAAGACTGGCCAGGATCAAGAAAACAAACAATATTAAGTGCTGGAGAGGTTGTGAGGAAAGGGGAACACTCATCCATTGCTGGTGAGAATGTACAGCCACTATGGAAAGCAGTGTGGAGAACCCTCGGAAGACTCAAAATGAGCTTGCCATTTGACCCAGTCACACCACTCCTGGGTGTATATATCCACAAGACTCATCTTACTGCAGAAATACATGCACAGCTATATTTATTGCAGCTCTGTTTACAATAACAAAAAGCTGGAACTAACCCAAATGCCCCTCAACTGATGAGTGGATAGAGAAAATGTGGTAAATGTACACAATGGAGTTCTATGCAGTGGTAAAGAAAGACAACATCATGAACTTTGCAGGTAAATGGATGGAGCTAGAAGACATTATATTAAATGAAGTAACACAGTCCCAGAAAAACAAATGATGAATTGTATCCCTCGTATGTGGATGCTAGTGCCAATAACCCAGTTATAAATATTTCTTGTGGAGAGGGATGCATATTAAAAGAACAACAACAGAAAGACTGCATCAGAAAACTGACTGAAATGGTGAATCGGGAGGGGAGGGAGGGGCGGGAGAGGGACATGGGTGTATATTTGATTAATACATATTTTTTTTTTTTGGTCTTTTTGAGACAGGGTCTCCCTGTAGCCCCAGCTGTCCTTGAACTCACTCTGTAGACCAGGCTGGCCTTGAACTCACAATTAATACATATTTAATTGATGTGAGTTCAACAAGTATCCAATTTTGCCCAGACTCTGTGTACAGGTTACATGGTGTTTTAGGACTTAATAAAAGTAAATATGTGTATATTAAAAAAAGTCTGTGTGTGTGTGTGTGTGTGTGTGTGTGTGTGATGAAACTAGAAACCAGAAACGTCATCAGGAGGGAGAAGGAAGAGTTCTTAACGGAGGGTAGAAAATAGTATCATGGAAAACATGTGAAATGACAGCAGAAGAGGGAGTTTGGGGGAAGAAATAAGGAGGGCAGGAGGGATGGGGAAGACTTCGTGGGGAGGGGAATGAATTAGAACAAGGTATAAAGCTGTATGGCAATGTCATAATGAAAACCACTATTTATATGCTAACAAATAAAAACACTTCAAAGACAGTAGACTGCCCCACCTTGCAAACTTATCCCGAATACTTCCAATGTCGTAAGTAACCATCTAAACCTTGACTCATACGGACTGTACTCTATACCAGCTCATGAATGCATCTTATTTTATTTAAGCACCTCGGGTAGCTGAGTAGTCTCAGGTTTTCTCCATTTTGGCTTTGCTATTGGAAAGTTACTCAGCAATGAACCAGTTCTTGTTTCATATTTGTAATAACTCACTTGGGAGAAACTCCAAGTTATAAAACTACAGAGTCAAAAAGCATCAACATTTCTAAGCCTATCAATAAATACTGTCAAATTTCTGGCCTGAAAGATGATTCTAGTCCCTCCAGCAGTTAGGCATAGAGTGCTCCTTCACTGAATCCTTGTCAATCCCAGCTACAATTTAATCATGATTCTGAAATACTAGATCTATTTTAAAGGTTATATTCTTTAAGGTTTAGTGCTTTCAAGCCAGGTGTGGAGGCACACAACTTTAATACCAGCACTCAGGAGGCAGAGGCAGGGGGATGGATCTCTATGAGTTCAAGGCTAGCCTGGTCTATATTCTTGGCCAGCTGAGTCTACAAAAAGCCAAAAATAAAAAATAAAAAAGATGTAGTGCTTTCTTGTACCTACTGTCCAAAGGTGTTTCTGCTTTGTCAGCTCTCTATGTTCTTTGATCTACCGGGCTTTATATTTCAAGAATACACTAACATCTAATATGCTTGTCCTTTCTACTTGCTAGTGTGGGTTTTCTCATTGGAGAGGGAATACGGAATATTTTAATATTTACACAGTGGTGTCTACCCATATTACTCATTACAGTTTCTTCCTTTGTTTATATGTTTAGAAGGATGCTTCCTCAACCTGAGAGCAGTTACACATTTGCCTACGTTATTTCTTGTAGGAAAAAGAACCCTCTAAACCCTAGAGAAAGTAACACCATTCTGCAGCAGGTGACCATTCATTGTGTTGCACACTGGGGCTGTGTGCTACTCTGCAGCACAAATGTTTTTCATTGTCAGACAGTGTTCGATTGATATCTTTACACTTTGTGGAAAGGACAAGGATGTAGTTTGTTCTCTAGGTCCAGTTTGCTCCTGCCCCCTAGTGGTCACTGAATAAACAGAGCCCTCTACAAAGCAGGAACTTGGTAGGGGTGTGTGTGTGTGTGTGTGTGTGTGTGTGTGTGTGTGTGTTGGGGGGCAGATTTGAAAGAGAACAACTGCCCCTAATCCATCCAAATACCCTGCAAGTATCCCCTAATAAACTCATCCTCAGCAAATTCCACTAGTTCACACCATCCTTTAGTCTGTTGATGCTGCCCAATTTGGAGACATGCATTTTTTATATCACCCAGGAAAACACAACACTCCTGTAGTATTTTATAGTTTTCCTTAAACATTTCACACTTAAGCCGGGTGTGGTGGCGCACGCCTTTAATCCTAGCACTTGGGAGGCAGAGGCAGGCAGATCTTTGTGAGTTCAAGGCCAGCCTGGTCTACAGAGTGAGTTCTAGGACAGCTGGGACTTCAGGGAGACCCTGTCTCAAAAAGACAAAAAAACCAAAACAACAACAACAACAAAATATTTCACACTTAAATTCATTTAGAATTTACTTTTTTATATAGTGTGAAGTAATATAAATGTCCCCATCAAAATAGATTTAGTGCCCAATAGATAATGAAAATTATGATTCAAACTATTTCTCAGCTTTAAAATTTTTTATTTATACCACTTAAATTACTTTAACTCCCAATACACTTCAGTAAATTCTCTCTCATAGATTCTATCCAAAGTTCTAAGTTAGCTCCATTTTCTTATCTATCCAGAATAATTATATAAATAATATAAATTATACAGGACTGTCTTTCAGAAATGATAATCAAATGATGTCGCCAGCAGGTAGCCAGAAAGGAAATTTGTTAATTAAATACTAACCTGAAGTTGTCCAACACTTCTAAGGTCACATGTTTTAAAATATCTATATCAACACCTAAAATTACTTTCATAAAGATATCAAATTTAAAACACACAAAAGAGCTACTTTACCTTTATATGTTTCACTCCACAGCTCACCACTCTATTTGGCTGATATGGATCCCAGGAAATATCAAAAATCTGTCAAAATATTAAATGTTGACAGCTTTATATGTTTTTCCTTCTTTCAGAGATCAGTACAGTTGTGAACTCTACCCTAAAGCACTTATTAATGTTGGCTGCCCAGGATGGAGAAGGTCTTGGTCTGAGAAACATCGAGCATGGCTGACACTATCCTTCATGGTCACTTACTGTCTCCTGAGAAGGGATTAGCCTTAGTCACAGAGTACAACTGGTATTGAATTTTTAATTTTGTCCATTTGTGATAAACAACTTTTGACAATTTGGATAATTTTTATTGAATTTTTACAATTTCCTTTTTATAAATGAATTTTCAAAGTTTAATTTATTATTTTCATTTTGTGTATGAGTGTACTGCCTGCATGTGTGTGAGTGCACGGGTGTTGTGCGATGTCCATGGAGGCCAGAAGAGGGTGTTGGGTACCCTGGAACTAGAGTTCTCACCAGTTGTTAGCCACCATGTGGGAGCTGGGAATCGAACCCAGGTCCTCTGCAAGACCAGTCAGTGCTGTTAACCATCTTTCCAGCCTCGAGTTTTTGCAATTTTCATATAATATAGTTTGATGGTATTTAGATTCCTCCCCTATCCCCTTCCTCCCACTGCCCCCCATAACCAATTTAATAAGCTCTCATATATATATATATATATATATATACGTAGATGGGAGAGTCGCGTATAAAGATATATCATAATAATTGTCGTATATATATATATATATGGAGAGAGAGAGAGAGAAAGATTTGTGTCCCCAAATGTCCTTCAGTGTGGGTCCATCCAAGAGTCCTATCCCTGTAAGACGCTGTCTCTCCTCCCAGCAGCCATCAGTCGCCAAAAATCCCTTAGGTTGTGTTGGGATTTCTTACCCACTCCCCCGCGTCTGTGCTGGGATTTTGTCTGATTTGAGCCTGCAGTGCTGTAAGCACTGCTATGAGTTCATACGAGTAAACGACCAGCTGCCTGGAGGACTGTCTCCTTGCGGTCGTCCACTCCCTTGGCTCTCACAATCTCCCCACCCCTCCTCCACAATGATCCCTTGGGAGGCAGAGGTCTGAAATGGGTGTCCTCCTCAGGGATGAGCACCTGGCAGCCTCTTGTTCTCCGCACGCTGGGCACTTGGGGGTTTCTGTGTTATTCATAATCTGCCACATAAGGAAATGTCCCCGATGAGTTAAGAGACACGTCTTCAACGCAACCCCTACACTTAGGATGAATGCATCTCTTAACTCTCACCAGAGAGGTTTCCTTACGCAAAATATTAGTGTAATTTTTATTTTTTATTTATTTATTTATTTTGGTCTTTTTCGAGACAGGGTCTCCCTGTAGCCCCAGCTGTCCTGGAACTCACTCTGTAGACCAGGCTGGCTTTGAACTCACAAAGATCTACCTGCCTCTGCCTCCCAAGTGCTAGGATTAAAGGCATGCGCCACCATGCCCAGCTAGTGTAATTTTTAAAATAAAAATTTCCACTATTTTTCACAGTGCTGATAAAAAACACATTGGAGATAACTTTTTCAACAAAATTAAAAGAATTAGGAAACACTACATTTTAATTAAGAAAATATTTAGTGCTTAACTACAGTATAATATGGGCAACTGTCCCTAGTAATAGTTGAAGGTAAGATAGAAGCCATTTATTTGACATTAGGCTAGCCCATCTAAAACAATCATCTAAACCTTCATTTTAGTGTGGTCCCAAATACTCTTATATTTTCAATTCTCCAAAGAACTAAAAAATATCATCTAGCACTGTTTTTCATTCTTTAAGAACTATGAGACAGTTTTCAGGGAGTTCTATTTCCACCTTGAAGACAGGAGACAGAATACTCTCTGCCAATCCTGAAAGTTAAATCACCTATCATGGTTGTTTTAAATACCCATGTCCAGGGCCCTAGAGGTACGTTGAGTCTGGAATGAGTTCAGCTACCTACAGACTCCTGAGTATTCTGATGCATTCTGTAAAGGGCTGACAGCAAGGAAGCAGCAGAGGTCAGGATGACTATCAGCTTCCTGTCACATTGAAAGGAACGATAATGGAGTCAAGAAAAAGGATCCAGTCTGAGTATCCACTTTACCATCTGAGCTTAGCCAGGTTTCAGTGGATATCTGGAGCCTTTGTCTCATCTTCTCTAAAATTGGTAACAGTCTCAGTTTTGTTGGGAGTCAATTAAAATAATGTTCTTTGCAGATTACAAAGCATTATTAATCAAATATAGTATTTTAGACACTAAAAAATCTGTTAAAGTTAATCATAAGCCACAAATGATTCTTAGTAGCACCAAGGCATCACTAATAAAAAATAAAACTATGTGACACAGGTTAAGGAGCCTGGTGGAACAACATAAAGTATGTCATTAAAATATTCTGGATTCAGGGCTGGAGATGGTTTAGCAGTTTGAATTTCAGCACCCACATGGCAGCTAACAACTGTCTGTAACTCCAGTTCCAGGGGATTCAACACCCTCTTCTGATCGCCATGGGAACTGCATGACATGGGTATATCTATCTACATGCAGGCAATATAGTCATACACATAAAATATAAATAACAAACACTTTTAAAAACCATCCTGGATTCACATTGTAACTGGGCCTTAAGATTTAGGATCTGTTTTCCAAGACAGTCTTTTTCAGTTCCAGCTCCCTATAGAAATACCATGTTGACACTGGAGTCTCCCCTACCCCCAAAGCCCTGACCCCTACCATGGGAGAAAGACTTACCTCCTACTTCCAATAACTAGGGTCCATAGGTAAACTGAGAGATGCATAACCCCAGGCTTTGCTTTTAATCTTTCTGTAAGTTCTAAAAGTGCTATGGGAGAGGAGGAGGTAGATTGGAAATTTTTCCCTCCCTCCTTCCCTCCTATTTTTGGCAAAACAATAAATTCATCTTGTGTGTGTGTGTGTGTGTGTGTGTGTGTGTATTCTAGTTTGCTTTCAATTGCTATGACAAAACACTCTGATCAATACCAACTTGGGGAGGAAAGGATTTATTTTACATCTCCCAGGTTACAGTTCATCATTTAGGGAGCCCACGGTAGGAACTCCGGGCAGGAACCTGGAGGAATGCTGCTCACTGGCTTGCTCCCCTGGCACTGCTTTCTTATACAGTACACAACAACCTGCCCAGGGGTAGCACCACCCACAGTGGTCTGGGCCCTCCCACATCACTCAATGATCAAGAAACTATTCCACAGACATGCCACAGGCCAGTCCAAAGGAGGACATCCCTCAGTGGAGGCTCCTTCAACCCAGGTGTTTCAAGTTGACACTAAAGCTATCCAGCACAGTGCGTGTGTGTATTCTCATTCTCTTTTAATTTGGGTATTTGGATCCAGAGCTAGGCCTTGTGGCTAGACTCTCCAGTAATAACCTCTCCCTAGACAAACAATATACCCCTAACTTTAAAACATATCAAAGACACAGACAATTGAACTCAGACAAGTCATGTGTCATTTAGTAGTGTTAAAAGAAAAGGTTTAGAGAAATTATATTTTATGTGTATGAGTATATTGCCTGCATGCATGTAAGTACAATGTTGTGCAACCCTTGTGGTGGTCAGAACTGGAGTAATATATAGACAGCTGTTGGTCACTATGTAGCTGCTGGGAATCCAACCCTGGTCCTCTGCAAGAGCAGCTAGTGCTCTTAACCACTGAGCCATCTCTCCAGCCCCTAGACAAATTAACAGCATTTAACTGAGTGGAGAACTATTTGCAAACTGGGATGCTCCCAGAAGCAGCAGAGACCGAGGCTCCACTCTACAGCATGGACAGCAGGATGTGTGGATAGCGAGGAAGGGCGACACAGCAGCTATGGCTCCTGTCTCACTGAGGCTTGGTCCCCTGCCTGCAATTAGCAGAAGCTTTGCTGCTGTGACTGGCTGACAGCTATTTGTTACAAGAGTACATTCTAAAATCAAGTTTTTAGTTTGTTTGCTTTCCAAGGTGGCAGAAGTTCCCTTTATATACAGGGCCTCAAAGCATAGAGGCAGGTTCAGCCAAATTCGGTTTAATAGAAATGTAGGAAGATCCAGTTTGAATTGGGAGCTAGTTCTCAGCTAGCATCCCTCAGGGCACCATGTGGATGGGAGTCAGGGGATTTCTCTGACCCCACCCCAAGGAGGAGCAAACAACATGGCCTAGGTGCGTGATGTTGGGTGGGGTGGCAGTGTGCAGTGGCGTGGAATTCGGGGGGCCTGTGATTGGCTCTGGAAACTGACGTCATTTGGCTTATAAAAGCAGGCTGTAGCGGGGCGTGGTGGCGCACGCCTTTAATCCTAGCACTCACGGGAAGCAGAAGCAGGCGGATCTTTGTGAGTTCGAGGCCAGCCTGGTCTACAGAGTGAGTTCCAGGACAGCTGGGAATACAGGGAGACCCTGTCTCGAAAAGACCAAAAAAAGAAAAGAAAGAAAAAAAAAAAAAGCAGGCTGTAGTGGGCAATAAATCAAATTCCCATTACCATCATTACAGAATCCCCAGCCGTCATTTTTATTTTTTGCATGCATACAGGCCAAAGCAGGCCTGCATTTCATTCGGGTGGCCACTGGGTTGGAAAGAGATTCTTGTTCTTGAACCACCAACCTGGATAGCTGGTGCGGTGAAGTGAATTGTGAGTGGACATAGGCTGAAGATAGGCCATCAGCCATCAGCCTGAATTCCTGTCCAGGGGCCAGCAGTCTCTGGGCAGGTGGGGAATCACAGCCAAGAGTAGGAAAACGTGTCTTGTCCCAGGCTAAGGGCCTGAGGTGGAAGTACCTTTCAGGTGGGGCTACAGAAGTAGCCAGCTGGTCTCTGTGCTAAGAAGCCGGCTCCCTACAGTGGCCATAGGCGGGTACTGTGTTCCTCTTCCCTTAGCAGGGCCACGTGGTACCTTGTGTGGAAACATTAAGGCCTAAGACCCTCCAGAGCCTGACCTCGATTTTCAAGTACTGACCCCCGCCCTTCGAGTAAAACCAACAGCAGGTCGACACTTCCGCATTCTTGATATGTTAAGTAGGTGAAGCATAGTACTAGGACAGGATAGGCTTAGGTTAAAGGTGCTTACTCCTCGCCTCCAACTGGAAATTAACATACCGCTGTGTAAGGATGTGCCAAACCCTATATAAGCCCATGTAAACCTACAATAAAGTTGAGATCGAGCTGTAACACTTTGACTCGTCTCCCTGCGGTGGTTGTTCTCGGTTCGACAGCGCTCCGGCTCTCTCCAGTCCCGCTCCGCCGCTGGCCGGTGGAGCGAAGACTTTCGGCGGCGAGGAAACTGGGAAAGGGTGGTCTCGGCATCGCACCCTCTCCACAACCCCCGCAGTACCTGCTCATTACAAAGACAGCTTCCTACACAGAAATTTAACAATCTGATGAAAAACTTCATACCATTATTAGTCTCTTTTTATAAATATATTTTACCAGTTGAAAGTGTTTACAACTTTAATCTTCGATATTTTTCCCATGGTAATAGGCCAAGTCTGACATATAACATATTAATTTAGACTTCAGAAATAGAAATAGTAATTTCAGAATAACTTGGATAAAACACTGTGCTGTCAGCCCAACTAAGTATGGCATTGCAATTTTGTGTACTGGATTGAGGGAATGACTTTTATAAAATGGACAGAATTGGGCTGTGGTTAAAAGCACTGACTGCTCTTGCAGAGGTCCCGGGTCTGATTCCCAACACCCACATGGTGGCTAACAACCATCTGTAACTCCAGTTCCAGGGGATCTGATGCCCTCTCTGACCTCCATGGGCATTGTACAACATAGGTGCACTTATATACATGTAGGCAATATATATAAACATATATAATAAATAATAATAATAGTAATAGGACAGAATCTAGAGTAATTACTTTTTTTTTCCTTTGGTCACTAAAATCTGATTTTTTTTCTTGTAATTACTTTTAATTAACCTTGGCAAACTCAGTGAACCATGTGCTCCTGTAACCTGGGCATCAAATATTGTTTCCTTGGAACTTCTATTTGCTATTCTACAAAAATATAATGAATGAATGTGGGTATGCTTGAGAAGTAACGTGGAAGCTGTGGAAGACAGCACACGGATCTTCATGGAAGAGATGAAGACAGGAGGCTTGACACCGAGTACAGGATGTTTTAGAACGAGGGATGGAAAGGCAAGACTGTCTGATAAGATACGGGTGGACCCAAACTTACACTTCCCCAGTCGAAGCTGGAGAAACCACTTTCAATAAACTCGAGAGAGGCCTCACTCAAGGACAGCCCCAGATACAATTTCAGCAGCACAGTTCCAGGGCATAGTGATATTTGAAGGAATGGAAGTCCTCCAAGTTCAGGCCCACTCTTAAAAACTAAATTTAAGAGTCAATTAGTGTCCCAAACTTGCAGCCAAAAAAAAAAAAAAAGAGTCAATTAATGGTAATGTTGGCATAGTAATATGACACTGGGTCTCAAGTCTACTTTTTGTGATCACTGGAAATTCACATACTGATCCATTCCAACTCACCTTACCTCGTTGGATGTGTGTTATAGAACCATGGCATAAGCAAACAAGGCAGCACCTAAACCCTAAGCATCACAATACTTCCAACCTGAATATTTCCTAAGTGCTATTACAACTTGAACATAACATACCACACACACACACCCGCCCCCGCAAAGGCTAGGCTCATATAAACTTCTGGTCTCTAGAGCAGCACTACTGAAAAGTGGGGGGTGCTAATCTCAATTATTATTATTTTTTAAATTTTTTTAAATTTTATTTTATTTATTTACGTGTATGAATGTACTGTTTGCGTGTAAGTCTGTGCACCCGTGTTGTGCAATGCCGCGGAGGTCAGAAAAGGGTCTCGGATTCCCCTGGAACTGGAGTTCTCCTGGAATTGGAGTTACAGACGGTTCTCAGCTGCCATGTGGGTGCTGGGGATCGAACCCGGGTCCTCTGCAAGAGCGGTTGGCGCTCTTAACCGCTAGGCCATCTCTCCAGCCCCTTATTATTATTATTATTATTATTATTATTATTGGTCTTTTTGAGACAGGGTCTTCCTGTAGCCCCAGCTGTTCTGGAACTCACTATGTAGACCAGGCTGGCCTTGAACTCACATAGTGCTGGGATTAAAGGCATGTGCCAACACGCCCAGCTTTGTTGTTGTTGTTGTTAATCTCATTATTTATTGATGTGTTCACTGGAGCAGAGTTTATTAGGAGCTTGGAGGAAGTGGGTTACTTGAGCATGTGCCTGAGCCCTATTTCTGTTTCCTGGTTGTAAATGAGTGAGCAGCTGTTCCCTGCCAATCCCTTCTGTCATAAAACTACTGCTTCCTACAGGCCCTAAAGCATGCAGCTCAGGAACCTGGACTGAAACACAAAAATGGTACTTCCTCTTTTGTTTTCCTAGGTACTTTGTCACAGCAATAGAAAAAAAAAATACAATGTTAGGTTCAACAAGATTCAAATCCCTGAGGGTAGAGCCCTGGGGTCAACTAGGCTGTCACACCTCCCTAGGGGGTTCTGTGCTCAGTTACTGTTAAGAGCCACCACATCAAAGCAGCTCCAGGCCTTTCCAACACCTGAGTTCTAATGCTAGTCACTCCTGAGTTTTATAAAAGCTTGATCCAATAAAGTAATGAGATGTAAGCAACAACAACAACAAAGCTTGGGCAGATGGTGGCACATGCCTGTTAATCCAGCACTATGTGAGTTCAAGGCCAGCCTGGATCTACTAGTTGGTTCCAGAAACAGCTGGGGCGACCAGGAAGACCCTGTCTCAAAAAAAAAAGTAATAATAATACATAATAATTAATAATAATAATAAGGGGCTGGAGAGAGTGGCACTAGCGGTTAAAGAGCGGCAACCGCTCTTGGCAGAGAGGACCCGGTTCGATCCCCAGACACACAATGGCAGTGAGACCGTCTGTAACTCCAATTCCCAGGAGACACTCCAGCTCCAGAGGAATCCGAGACCCTTCTGCTGACACTCCGGACATGCCACAAACACAGGTGACCAGAAAAACCTACATGCAGAAAAAAAAAAGACACAAGCAGAAGTAAAAAAAAAAAAAGTTAAAAAAATAATTTAAAAAAATTTAAACATATAATAATTAATTGAGATTAGCACCCCCCACTTTTCAGTAAGTGCTGCTCTAGAGACAGAAGTTTATATGAGCTAGCCTTTGCGGGGGCGGGTGGTGTGTGGTGGTATGTTATGTTCAAGTTGTAATAGCACTTAGGAAATATTCAGGTTGGAAGTATTGTGATGCTTAGGGTTTAGGTGCTGCCTTGTTTGCTTATGCCATGGTTCTATAACACACATCCAACGAGGTAAGGTGAGTTGGAATGGATCAGTATGTGAATTTCCAGTGATCACAAAAAGTAGACTTGAGACCCAGTGTCATATTACTATGCCAACATTACCATTATTGACTCTTTTTTTTTTTTTTTGCTGCAGTTTGGGACACTAATTGACTCTTAAATTTAGTTTTTAAGAGTGGGCCTGAACTGGAGGACTACTCATTCCTTCAAATATCATCTATGCCCTGGAACTGTGCTGCTGAAATTGTATCTGGGGCTGTCCTTGAGTGAGGCCTCTCTCGAGTTTATTGAAAGTGGTTTCTCCAGCTTCGACTGGGGAAGTGTAAGTTTGGGTCCACCCGTATCTTATCAGACAGTCTTGCCTTTCCATCCCTCGTTCTAAAACATCCTGTACGTCGGTGTCACACTCCTGTTTCATCTCTTCCATGAAGATCCGTGTGCTGTCTTCCACAGCTTCCACGTTACTTCTCAAGCATACCCACATTCATTCATTATTATTTTTGTAGAATAGCAAATAGAAGTTCCAAGGAAACAATATTTGGATGCCCAGGTTACAGGAGCACATGGTTCACTGAGTTTGCCAAGCGTTAATTAAACAGTAATTACAAGAAAAAATCAGATTTTAGTGACAAAGGAAAAAAAAAGTAATTACTCTAGATTCTGTCCTATTACTATTATTATTATTTATTATATATGTTTATATATATATTGCCTACATGTATATAGTGGCACTAGTGTTGTAGCAATGCCCATGAGGTCAGAGAGGGTCAGATCCCTGGAACTGGAGTTACAGATGGTTGTTAGCCACCATGTGGGTGTTGGAATCAAACCCGGGACCTGCTGAAGAGCAGTCAGTGCTTTTAACCACAGCCCATTCTGTCCATTTTATAAAGTCATTCCCTCAATCCAGTACACAAAATTGCAATGCCATACTTAGTTGGGCTGACAGCACAGTGTTTTATCCAAGTTATTCTGAAATTACTATTTCTATTTCTGAAGTCTAAATTAATATGTTATATGTCAGACTTGGCCTATTACCATGGGAAAAATATCGAAGATTAAAGTTGTAAACACTTTCAACTGGTAAAATATATTTTATAAAACGAGACTAATATGGTTGAAGTTTTCATCAGATTGTTAAATTTCTGTGTAGGAAGCGTCTTTGTAATGAGCAGGTACTGCGGGGGTTGTGGAGAGGGTGCGATGCCGAGACCACTTTCCCAGTTTCCTCGCCGCCGAAAGGCTTCGCTCCACGGCCAGCGGCGGAGCGGGACTGGAGAGAGCGGGCGCTGCTGACCGAGAACAACCACCGCAGGGAGACGAGTCAAAGTGTTACAGCTCGTTACTCGATCTCAACTTTATTGTAGGTTTACATGGGCTTATATAGGGTTTGGCACATCCTTACACAGCGGTATGTTAATTTCCAGTTGGAGGCGAGGAGTAAGCACCTTTAACCTAAGCCTATCCTGTCCTAGTACTATGCTTCACCTACTTAACATATCAAGAATGCGGAAGTGTCGAACTGCTGTTGGTTTTACTCGAAGGGCGGGGGCAGTACTTGAAAATCGAGGTCAGGCTCTGGAGGGTCTTAGGCCTTAATGTTTCCACACAAGGTACCACGTGGCCTTGCTAAGGGAAGAGGAAACACAGTACCCGCCTGTAGCCACTGTAGGGAGCGGCTTCTTAGCACAGAGACCGCTGGCTACTTCTGTAGCCCCACTGAAAGGTACTTCCACCCAGCCTTAGCCTGGACAAGACCACGTTTTCCTTACTCTTGGCTGTGTTCCCCACCTGCCCAAGACTGCTGGCCCCTGGAAGGAATTTCTTAGGCTGATGGCTGTTGGCCATTTTTCAGCCTATGTCCACTCATAATTCACTTCACGCACCAGCTATCACAGGTTGGTGGTTCAAGAGAAGAATCTCTTTCCAACTCCAGTGGCCACCCGAATGAATGCAGGCCTGCTTGTGGCCTGTATGCATGCAAAAAATAAAAATGACGGCTGGGGATTCTGTGTAATGATGGTAATGGGAATTTGATTTATTGCCCACTACAGCCTGCTTTTTTTTTTTTTATTTCCTTTTCTTTTCTTTTTTTTTGGGTCTTTTCGGAGCACGGGGTCTCCTGTATTCCCAGCTGTCTGGAACTCACGTTGTAGACCAGTCTGGCCTCGACATCAACAAAGATCGCGCTGCTCTGCTTCCGTGAGTGCTAGGATTAAAGCGGTGCGCAGCCACGCCACCGCTACAGTTACAGCCTGCTTTTATAAGCCAAAATGACGTCAGTTTCAAGAGCCAATCACAGGCCCCCCGAATTCCACGCCACTGCACCATGCCACCACCCAGCAACATCAGCACTAGGCCATGTTGTTTGCTCGATCCTTGGGGTGGGGTCAGAGAGAAAATCCTGACTCCCATCCACTTGGTGCCCTGACGGTGCTAGCTGAAACTAGCTCCCAATTAAACTGGATCTTCCTACATTTCTATTAAACCGAATTTGGCTGAACCTGCCTCTATGCTTTGAGGCCCTGTATATAAAGGGAACTTCTGCCACCTTGGAAAGCAAACAAACTAAAAACTTGATTTTAGAATGTACTCTTGTAACAAATAGCTGTCAGCCAGTCACAGCAGCAAAGCTTCTGCTAATTGCAGGCAGGGGACCAAGCCTCAGTGAGACAGGAGCCATAGCTGCTGTGTCGCCCTTCCTCGCTATCCACACATCCTGCTGTCCATGCTGTAGAGTGGAGCCTCGGTCTCTGCTGCTTTTGGGAGCTCCCAGTTTGCAATAAGTTCTCCAGCTCAAGTTAAATGCTGTTATTTGTCTAGGGGCTGGAGAGATGGCTCAGTGGTTAAGAAAGCATAAGCTGCTCCTTGCCGAGGACCAGGGTTGGATTCCCAGCAGCTACATAGGTGACGCAACAGCTGTCTATATATTACTCCAGTTCCTGACCACCACAAGGTTTGCACAACATTGTACTTACATGCATGCAGGCAATACACTCATAACAAAAAATAAATTTTCTCTACAACCTTTTCTTTTAACACTACTAAATGACACATGACTTGTCTGAGTTCAATTGTCTGTGTCTTTGATATGTTTTAAAGTTAGGGGTATATTGTTTGTCTAGGGAGAGGTTATTACTGGAGAGTCTAGCCACAAGGCCTAGCTCTGGATCCAAATACCCAAATTAAAAGAGAATGAGAATACACACACACGCACTGTGCTGGATAGCCTTTATGTGTCAACTTGAAACACCTGGGTTGAAGGAGCCTCCACTGAGGGATGTCCTCTTTGGACTGGGCCTGTGGCATGTCTGTGGAATAGTTTCTTGATCATTGAGTGATTGTGGGAGGCCAAGTGCACTGTGGGTGGTGCTACCCCCTGGGCAGGGTTGTTGGTGTTACTGTATAAGAAAGCAGTGCCAGGGGAGTCAAGCCAGTAAGCAGCATTCTTAGGTTCCTGCCCGGGTATTCTCCCTGGGTTCTTCTTGGTCCCTAAATGAGAACTGTAACCTGGGAGATGGTAAATAAATCCTTTCCTCCAAGTTGGTATTGACAGAGTGTTTTTGTCATAGGCAATTGAAAGTGCAAATAGAATACCACACACACACACACCACACACAAACACCAACACAAGAATGAATTTATTGTTTTGCCAAAAATAGGAGGGAAGGAGGGAGGGAAAAATTTCGCAATCTACCTCCTCCTCTCACTAGCACTTTTAGAACTTACAGAAAGATTAAAAGCAAAGCCTGGGGTTATGCATCTCTCAGTTTACCTATGGACCCTAGTTATTGGAAGTAGGAGGTAAGTCTTTCTCCCATGGTAGGGGTTCGGGCTTTGGGGGTAGAGGGCTAGACTAGTAGAATCACAACATGGTATGTTCATTAGAGCTGGACTGAAGAGAGAGATGTCTTGGAAAATTAGATCCTAAATATATAGGCCAGTATTACAATGTAATCCAGAGAGTATATTATAAAAGTGTTTAGTTATTTCATATATATATATGTGTAGCATATATTAGATGATGTAGGATAGATATCCCATGTCTCTGCAGTTCCTGATGAGGCATCAGAAAGAGGTGTTGAATCTGGAATGAGGTACTAGACAGTTGTATACGGCCTGCATAGATGGGTAATGGATAATTAAATGTACATTCTAAGCCTGAATCCAGAATATTTTAATGACATACTTTATGTTGTTCCACCAGGCTCCTTAACCTGTGTCACATAGTTTTATTTTTTATTAGTGATGCCTTGGTGCTACTAAGAATCATTTGTGGCTTATGATTAATTTAACCAGATCTACTATTAGTGATCTAAAATATAATATTTGATATAATAAAGATTATGGGTAATTGCAAGAACATTATTTTAATTGACTCCAAACAACTAGAACTGTTACCAATTTTAGAGAAGAATGAGACAAGGCCCAGATACCACATGAAACTGGCTAAAAGCATCAGATGGTAAAGTGGAATACTCAGGACATGAGACACTCTTTTCATCTTGACTCACACTTACTCCGTTCCTTTCAATGTGACAGGAAGCTGATAGTCTATCCTGACCTCTCTGCTTCTTCTGTCAGCCTTTACAGAATGCATCGAATACTCAGGAGTCTTGTAGGTAGCTGAACTCATTCCAGACTCAACGTATCCTCTAGGCCTGAATGGTATTTAAACAACACAGTGATAGGTGATTTAACTTTCAGCGATTGGCAGAAGGAGTATTCTGTCTCCTGTACTTAAGGTGGAAATAGAACTCCTGAAAACTGTCCTCATAGTTTTAAAGACATGAAAACGTGCTGATGATATTTTTTTAGAATTCTTTGGAGAATTGAAATAATAAGAGTATTGGGACCCAACTAAAATGAAGGTTTAGATGATTGTTTTAGGATGGGCTAGTCCTAGATGTCAAATAAATGGCTTTCTATCCTTACCTTCAACTATTACTAGGGACAGTTGCCCATATATACTGTAGTTTAAACTAAATACTTTTCTTAATTAAATGTACGCTGTTTCCTACATATTCTTGTAATTTTGTTGAAAAAGTTATCTCCAATGTGTTTTTTATCACATGTGAAAAAATAGATGAAGAGATTTTTATTTTAAACTTACATAGCTGGCATGTGCGCGCATGCCTTTTAATCTACACTTGGGGAGGCAGAGGCAGGTAGATCTTTGTGAGTTCAAAGCCAGCCTGGTCTAAGAGGAGTCCCAAGGAACAGCTGGGGCTACAGAGGAGACCCTCTCGAAAAAGACCGACACATAAATAAATAAATAAAAAATAAAAATTACACACTAATATTTTTGCGTAAGGAACCTCTCTGGTGAAAGTTAAGAGATGATCATCCTAAGTGTAGGGGTTGCGTTGAAGCGTGTCTCTTAGACTCATCGGGGACATATTCCTTATTGCAGATTATGAATAACACAGAAACCCCCAAGTGCCCAGCGTGCGGAGAACAAGAGGCTGACAGTGCTGGTATCCTTCTGCAGAGGACCCATTGTCAAGCACCTCTCGCCTCCCACGGGTCCTTGTGGAGGAAGGGTGGGGGAGATTGTGAGAGCCAAGGGAGTGGACGACCGCAAGGAGACAGTCCTCCAGGCAGCTGGTCGTTACTCGTATAAACTCATAGGCAGTGCTTACAGCACTGCAGGGCTCAAAATCCAGAAAAAACCCGCACAGAGCGGGGGAGTGGGTAGAATCCCAACACAAACTAANTTATTTATTGATGTGTTCACTGGAGCAGAGTTTATTAGGAGCTTGGAGGAAGTGGGTTACTTGAGCATGTGCCTGAGCCCTATTTCTGTTTCCTGGTTGTAAATGAGTGAGCAGCTGTTCCCTGCCAATCCCTTCTGTCATAAAACTACTGCTTCCTACAGGCCCTAAAGCATGCAGCTCAGGAACCTGGACTGAAACACAAAAATGGTACTTCCTCTTTTGTTTTCCTAGGTACTTTGTCACAGCAATAGAAAAAAAAAAATACAATGTTAGGTTCAACAAGATTCAAATCCCTGAGGGTAGAGCCCTGGGGTCAACTAGGCTGTCACACCTCCCTAGGGGGTTCTGTGCTCAGTTACTGTTAAGAGCCACCACATCAAAGCAGCTCCAGGCCTTTCCAACACCTGAGTTCTAATGCTAGTCACTCCTGAGTTTTATAAAAGCTTGATCCTGAAGGGGAATTTGCAACCACTGGTGATGTTCCTGTATTCTACAATGTACTTTTTTTTTTTTTTTTTTCTTGCTTTTTTGGTCTTTTTTGAGACAGGGTCTCCCTGTAGCCCCAGCTGTGCTGGAACTCACTCTGTAAACCAGGCTGGCCTTGAACTCACAAAGATCTGCCTGCTCTGCCTAAGTGCTAGGATTAAAGGCTTGCGCCACCATGCCCCGCCCTCTACAAATGTACTTTTATAAACATTTTTCAGAACTCACACTAAAGAAGATAATGAATTTGATGTTTAATTAGGGCCTTGTTCTATATGGACATTACATAAAAATATAAAGCAATTAGAAATTCTAGGTAAGATATTCATGTAAATACACTCATATACCAGAAGGAAAGGCAATAAAGAAGCCAGATTATTCAACTATGAAGCAGAGAAACAGCTTTCTGATGAGTTAGATGTCTGCTTCATTCTTTATCCTGCCACTCCGACTACCTGGAATTACCATTTCTGATCAGACTGAGATTAAAATGATAAGCAGGCCACAGTTTACATTCAGCATTGTCAAATGTACCAAAGGATCATAAATCAAAACCCTTAAAAATCATGTTTCTGTGAATATTTCCTAACAACTGTTTCCATACGTTAATGAATATCTTTAAACTATATATATATATATACACACATATATAATTTCAAATTCAATTCTATTCTGAGTTTATCAGAAGCCAAATGCTAGCATCAAAAATTTGTTTTGCCCAAGGGGCTGGAAAGATGGCTCAGCGGTTAAGAGCACCGACTGCTCTTGCAGAGGACTCGGGTTCAATTCCCAGCAGCCACATGGTGGCTAAGAACCATCTTTAACTCCAGTTCCAGGGGAATCTGACACCCTCTTCTGACCTCTGCAGCACTGCATGGCATGGGTGCACCAACATACATGCAGACAGTACACTCATATACATAAAATAATAAATAAGTAAAAAAGTAAAAACATTTGCTTTGCCCAGGAGAAGCAGTAACAACAGTTAGCTGTTAACCATGAATACATAATATGTTGGGGTCAGATTTGGTGCCTCTGTGGCTTTGCGTCGGCCGGCTCCTGAGGCACAGGAAACCGGAAATCTCTCCAGGCAGGTAGATTTGTCTCCTGGGCTTCTGGGAAAGGGTCCCAACTCTGAACCATTCTGTAGGGGATGGCAGTCTGGGTGGAGCCGCCCTTCACCTTTGCAGCCGGTGACTGGAGGGTTGGGTTTGGTGCCTCTACGTCTTTGTGCAGGCGGGCTCCTGAGGCACGGGAACCTGGAAGTCATTCCAGGCGTGTACCTGGGTGCGGGCTAAGTCAGGTATATACCCCCCCACCCCCACCCCCGCCAACTGGAATTGGTGAGAGCGTATCCATGTGGACGTTTTTTTGGAGAACCTTCAGAACAGGAAGAGAAGAGTGACTTAGGCTTCCAATATCCAATATATAAACAAAATTGAAAGCCTGAAACCTAGACAAGTCAATACTCCATAAACAAGGAGGAGGAAAGAAAAAAAAAAAAAACAGCATTGGAACGAGGCAAGCAAAACCATCCACTAACATAGTGAAAAGACATTTGTGATTTGAATCACAAAAGGGAAATCCACATGCCAAACACACAATGAAGGGACAACATGGGAAAGGCACAGGATAATCCTGCACCAGGCTCTACTAAACCTGTAGGAGACAGCTACAATGGGATCCCCCTGGAGGTGACCCAAGAAACAGATCTTAGAGGAATAATTGCAGACCTAGTGCAGAGA
Organism: Rhizomys pruinosus; assembly: GCA_009823505.1. Classification (NCBI taxonomy): domain Eukaryota; kingdom Metazoa; phylum Chordata; class Mammalia; order Rodentia; family Spalacidae; genus Rhizomys; species Rhizomys pruinosus. The sequence goes on from VZQC01014711.1 coordinate 1,402,770, forward strand.
AATTAAAGAAAACAAAGAAGAATTCAGAGAACTAAAGAGAGAGAATGAAAAACTCAAAAAGGACCTAGAGGGATACAATGACAAACTTCGGAAAGAACTAAAGGAACAGATTGACAAACTCCAGAAGGAACTAGAGGGAGAAAAAAACAAACTCCAAAAGGAAGTAGAAACACCGAAACAATTACTAAAATTAATTTTCTAAAAACGCACTTCACACCAACTTATCTCGTTGTAGTAGGCAGGTCCTACCGTATGTGCTATCAACAATCGGACTACTGACTTTATAAGGATTCTTGGATCGGCGCTTATTGTTTTAATCCGCAAGATGTCTGACCTACATTGATGCTTAGGCACCCTGGCGAGTTCTCCAGGCCAAACCAGTCCTTCGCGTCCTCAAACAATCAATCCTGGAACCGGGAGATTGAGGAGGACGGAGCGTTGAGATTTTTGAGGCAGAAGTTAAGGCCAACTTCTGGCATGGTGTTTGAGCGCGCTTCTTCCATTTACAGAAGGATTTTCCATCTGGTTCCCTTCGGTGTCGGAGGGTTCTAATTCGCAATCCCTTCAGTGCTTTTAGTCTTTACGTGGGGGTAGTTCGAGCCTTCCTTATACTTTGGCTATTGTATGGGTCAAATTATAAACTTTGAGTAGTAATGGTGTAAAAGTCTTTTTAAATATTTTCATAGAATTCTGACCGTAAAGCCATCTGGCCCTGGGCATTTTCACTTTTGAAGTTTCTGGCCATGCTGGCAGGCTCCTTGACCACTTCGTAATATTTCTTGATGACCTGTCTTGTTCTTCCTGTACTGGTTTTCAACTTGGTTGATACCTCAATTAATATGGGGTTTGGTTCTCTCGTTTGAATCCAATTTATCTCTACATGCTTTAATATATTTTCTCCTCCTGCTGTGAGGTCGACACTCGTCTCTTTCCCTCCTAGGAATATTACTCAGATGTGTTCTTCTGGTGGGCATTATTTTCTTATTCCCATCATCTAGTGGCTTGTCTTCTCTTTTATGCAAATTTGTGAGCAGAGTATAAGTCTTTAATATTCCCTGTAGATTGTGTCTTTCTTTTCATGTCGTACGTTGTGATTTCTCCCTTTCAATCACTATGATTATTATTGTATTTGGAGTTCGTCCTTTCTTCTTGGTTACTTGGGTTAGAGGTCTTCTTTGTTTAATCTCTAATTCAGAGATCCAAGCTTGCTGGGATTCATTGATTTCGATTTGTCTGTATTTTTTGTTTCTATTCATTGATGTCTCTGCATCTGATTTTGTTATTTCTTCCTGTCTGTGCTTAGGGTTTAAGATAGATATGTGTGCTACCGTCTACAGTTTTTTAACTCAAGTGTAGTCATTCATTGGGTCTTTCTGTTTTTTTAATGTACGACATTAGAGGCTATAAACTTCCCTCTTGGAACTGTTCTTAATGTATCCTATAGGTTTTATTGTGTTGTATTATCACTCTGCTTCACTCCAGTTCCGGAATGTTTTTATATTCTTTTCTAAATTATTTCTTCCTTGAGCCCATTCATTATCCACGAGAGTGTTGCTTAGTCTCCATGTGTTCTTGTAGGTTGTAAGGGGTTTATCCTGGTGTTGATATTGGTTTTATTGCACTGTGGTATACTGATAAGAATGCATTTGATTATTTTCCAATCTTTTGTATTTGTTGAGTTTTTTCCTGTGTATATGGTCTATTTTGGAAAATGTTCCGTGAGGTGCTGAGTAGAAAGTGTATTCTCTGGTGTTTGGGTGAAATAATTCGATAGATATCTGTGAGGGTCCATTGGTTGTATTGTATCATTCGCTTCAGATGTCTCTCTGTTTTCTTTCCTTTGTCCTATTTGATCTGTCTAAAGGACTTAGTTGGGGTATTGGTTGAAGTCCCCTACTATTGTGTGCTGGCATTAATCTTTGCTTTGAGATCATGAAGAATTGTATTTATAAAATTCGGTGCACTGGATTTTGGTGTGTATATATTCAATATCATGATAGCTTCTTGGTCAATTGTTCCTATGATAAAAAAGTAATGGCCTTCTTTGTTCTTTTGATTTCTTTTGGCTTTGAAGTCTATTTGTCTGGTATTAAAATAGAAACACCTGCTTTCCTTTTGGCTTACCATTTGCTTGGAATACTTTTCTTCATCCACCTTCACTGAGTTGGTGCCTATTCTCCTTGAAATTGAGATGGGTTTCTTGTAGACAGCATATATAGGTGGGTTTGTTTCCAATCCATTCTCCAGTCTATGCCTTTGATTGGGGAGTTGCCCCATTATATTTAAGGTTATACATTTGAAGAATGAATGTTGGCATTCTTTCACTTTTTATCGCATTTGGAACTTTGCTAGCCTCTTGATTTTAAACGTCAGTTTGTTTTTATTAGTTTTTTTCCTAGCTGTTTGAGGATTGCTGCTCTCACTCTTCTGTCCTTTGAATGCTTCAAGTATTTTTTTTTTTTCATGGTTGTTTTCGCGACATGTATTCTATCATCTTGTTTATTGTCAGGAAGATTTTTCTCCTCTCTCGTTCAACTATAAATCGACAATTTTTTGCTGGTAAAGTATTCTAGGGTTCGTCATCCATAGTCCCTTAACACGGATGCTTTGCTTCACATGTTCTTCTTGTTTCATGGTTTGCACCGAGAAGTCAGTTGTAATTCTGAATGGGTTTCCCTTTGCCATGTGACTTGTTTTCTTTTGTAGCCTTCAGAATTTTGATCTTATTTTGGGCATCTAGCATTTAACTATATATGGCCAATGGGGAGTTTTTTTTCTGATCTTGTCTTATTTGGATTCCTATGTGCTTCTTGTTATTTTGTATGGTCTGTCTAGTTTTTAGTTTGGGGAAATTTTTCATCTATTATTCTGTTGAAGATCTGTCAACTTTCCTTGAGATTCTTCTCTTCCTCATATTCCTTGATTCGGGGTTTGATCTTTTGTAGTAGTCCCATATTTCCCTGGTTGTTCCACTTGTGCATATTTTTTAATTTTTCATATTCTTTATTTCGAGCTTTTTAGTTGCTCTGGTATCTATCTTTCAAGATCTGATATTCTTTGTTCTGCTTCTCCATTCTACTTTCCTGTCTTGAAGGCTTTTTCCTTTCCTTTCTTTTTGATTGGATGAGTGTTCTATTTCCTTTTCATTTTCATCACTGTGTTTTCTTTTAGTATTCCTTTCCTTTTGGAGCTTCTCAGTCTCTTCTTTGTTCTCCTTATTCGTTGTTTGGCTTCCTTTTTCA
>VZQC01014711.1:1409012-1605657 GCA_009823505.1 Rhizomys pruinosus
TAGGTCTCCTTGAGTCAAGCAAGACTCCTCCGTCAGCACCAGCTACACCTCACCTGCCTGGAAATACTGTGCAGCAGAGGCAGCCATATGCCTGTATATCCCAAATCTAATTGGCTATTAGCTCTCTCCTTGGAGGAATAACCCATGGCTGATGCCACAAGCTTACATCCTCTTGTGGTTAGGAGATGTTATAAGCCACAGTAAGACCCTGTCATATTTTACAGAAAAAACGTAATTCATGGATTAACATACCATACAAACATCTGTGTCTATACCAAAGTAACCTACCATAACAATTAGTACTGTTTAAATACCTATATATCTAATTGCTTGTGCTTCATTAGTTGGATTGAAAGGTTATTCCTGTTCAAACTGTCAGCCCATGAAACGAAACAGCCAGAATTGACCAGAGTCCAAAACAACAGCTCTAGAGAAGGTAGACTGTTTTGCTTCTCGCCCACCTGTGCCCCTTTTCTAAGCCTAGGGAACAATCTGCAGAAGAGGAGGAGTGGTAGAATGTAAGGGCTGCGATTGGGGTGAATGGTGAAACTACAGCAATATATCTGGACACTTATTTGATCAACTTGATTGAACATACAAGCCCCCCCGCCCCAGCTGGATGGTGGGACCCTTGGGCTGTGTGGGTTTGGACACAACTGCTTGCAAATTGGTTTTATATGAAGGATGTTTGTATTCATAAATTATTACTTATTGTTAAAAAATGAAAAAAATAAAGACATAATAGAAAAAATACATAATATGTTTAGAAATTGAATATGTAGAGGGAAAAGTCTATTCATGACCAATTTACTTTTAAAGACATAAAATCACAATTACTCCATAGTTCTGAAATTGCAAAATTTGAGCCAACAAAGGTCTTACCCGGTCAGAATGGCCTGTGGCTGAGGCCAGAAGTTTTCCCTTCCTCCAGTCCCAAATGCAGACTGTGTTTTTGGCATCCAATCCTACAGAGGCTAAACGCTAAAAAGAGAAAGAGAAAGAAAAAAGAAAAGGCATAATTTCATACCTGAAAATGAAAGTGATGAGATGATTTCTTATTACCCACATCTACTTTCAGCAAATGGCTACTGATTATCTACTAGGGAAGGTCTAGACATTGACTACTTTATGAACAAACTGATGCCCCAAACTCCATTCTAATCCCCAAACTAAAGGTGTTACTACAGATGGCTTCCAATAGATTACGCAGACATGTAGTCCTAAAAGCTACTGCTCATGTGTTCCTTTTGAACACAGTACACAAATGTGCAAAATCTCATGTGGTTGCTGATCAGCCAGCAGAAGTCTAAGGAAGAGAGCTTGAAGACAGGGTTTGAGATTCATTTAAAATTTTAAAAATATTTTATTTATTTTTATGTGTATGAGTGTTACGCCTCATTTATGTAAGTGCACCCATGTTGTGCAATGCCCATGGAAGTCAAAAGAAGGTTTAGATCCCCTGGAACTGGAGTTATGGATGGTTGTTAGCTGCCATCTGGGTGCTGGGAATCAAACCCAGGTCCTCTGCAAGAACAGCCAGTGTTCTTAACTGCTGAGCCATCTCTCAAGCCCTGTAATTCATTTAAATTTTTAAAAATATTTTATTTGTTATTATTATTTTATGTATATGAGTGTATTTATTGCCTGCATGTGTGTAAGTGCCCCTATGATGGCCTGCAGAGGTCAGAAGAAGGCATCAGATCCCCTGGAACTGGAGTTATGGATGGTTGTTAGCTGCCATCTGGGTGCTGGGAATCAAACCCAGGTCCTCTGCAAGAACAGCCAGTGTTCTTAACTGCTGAGCCATCTCTCAAGCCCTGTAATTCATTTAAATTTTTAAAAATATTTTATTTGTTATTATTATTTTATGTATATGAGTGTATTTATTGCCTGCATGTGTGTAAGTGCCCCTATGATGGCCTGCAGAGGTCAGAAGAAGGCATCAGATCCCCTGGAACTGGAGTTATAGATGGTTGTTAGCTACCATGTGGGTGCTGGGAATTGAACCTGGGTCCTCTGCAAGAGTAGTCAGTGCTCTTAACCACTGAGCCATCTCTTGAGCCCTTCATTTAAAATTTTAATTTAAAATGTTTAAAGATAAAAGACAGGGATGGTGGCTCACATAATGTAATCTAAGCTCTCAGGAGGCTGAAGCAGGTTTATGACTCTAAAGTCAGCCTGGGATACAGAGTGAGTTCCAGGCTTGGCTAGGCTGTAGAGTCTGACTCTAGCAATAATAATAATAATAATAATAATAATAATAATATAATTTGAGGAAGGATCTCACTCTAGCCCAGACTGAGTAATGAATGTGCATGTAAGGCTCACTTTCTCTTTTTTATTTAGACCATGACCCTAGCTTATGGAACGGCACCAGGCACAGTTAAGGTGAGTTATCCCATTTCAGTTAACCTAAGTAGATAATCCCTCACAGGCATGCCCAGAAGCTTATAGCTTAGGTGATTCTTGAATGTGTCAAGTTGACAATACTAACCATCACTTCACCCCTTGTCAACCTGACCCCCAAACAAATCATTTTTAGGCCACAATCCTCCTCTCCTTGTCCCCATAGGTATGTAACCATCTCATAATACAAAATGCATTCAACTCAACATCCAAAGTTCTCATACTCTTCAACAGTTACAACACTGTTTAAAAGTGCTGAATCTCTTTTGAGATCCAAGCAATCTCTTAACTGTGAGTCCCTGTACAATAGAAAAAGTCACATACTTCCAACCTACAATAGCATAGAGTAAACATTCCCATTCTAAAGGGGAGGAATGGGAGCACAGCAAAGAAACATTGGACCAAAGCAGAGTTTTCATTTTCATAAGTTGGAGTCTTTGGTGGGTGGAGTCTTGTTCACAGGGCACATTTCCTATCATCCCAAGGCAGAGCATTAGGGTTCTCCCTAACGATCACAGCCACTTCTTCAGAACACAAGATGTGTTCTGAAGCAACGTTAAACTTCCTTGAGGTCTTTTTCTCATCAAATTGCACATTTTTCATGTCTTTCTGCTCCATCTGTTCCTCTTTTTCACTGGATAGGCCTAGATAGGAGTGGTGAGCAATAACCATGCCACAGCCTGAATATTATCCTGCCTTGAAATTTCCTCTGCCAGACAAATTAATCTATCACTCCTATATTCAGTCTCACTCAAGTTCTCAGGACACAGGCAGGAAACAGCCAGATTCTTTGCTAAAATATCACACAAATGGCCTCTAACCTAGTGGCCAAGAAAGTTCTTGTTCCCTTTTCAAGCTTCAAAAGCCACTGTCCATATTCCTCTCCGCATTCTTATCTTCCAAGCTGCCACCATACTGATACACTGAGTTATATTTACAGTATCTAATGGTTCTTCTAGCTCAAAGTTCCAAACTGTTCCACATTCTTCCTGTGAACCAATTCCAAAGGCCTTAGAACCATATGGTCAGGTTCATCATGGCAAAGGCTCCACTTCCCAGTACCAATTTTCTGTATTAGTTACTTGTCTTTTACTGTGACAAAATACCTGGAAAAAGCCAACTTAATGAAGGGTTTGTTTTGGCTCACAGTTCCAGGGGATAGAGTCCTCTACACTATAGAAGGACCCAGAGGCAAATGGTCACATTGTGTCCACAGTCAGTAAGCAGAAAACAATGACTGCTCATGCTCAGTTCATGTCCTCCTTTTTTCTCAGTCTAGAACATAGCCCAGGGAATGCTGCACCCATTGCTAAAGCAGGTCTTCCCATTTCAATGAATCTAATCTAGATTATCCCTTCTAGGCATGCCCAGAGATTTGTCTCCTAGGTGATTCTAGATCTTGTCAAGATGACACTATTAACTATCTCAGAGAAGATATGCATGTCCATAAACATAAAATAGCATGTATGGAATGACAGAGAACCCTAAAAGTACATGTATTGCTATGTAGGGATACATGTATTGCTATGTAGAAAGCCCTAAAAGTACATGTATTGCTATGTAGAGATCATTCAGTTTTCTTCATTAGGAATGGTTCCCATTAGGAATATTTTATATAAAAAGCATAGTTTCTGTGTTCATCACCATCTGCTGCATAAGGAAACTTCTCTGGCGAGAGTTGAGAGATGCATTCATCCTAAGTGTAGAGGTTGCATTGAAGATTTGTCACTTAGGGTTAAGTGTCTCACAGACACCTATTCCCTGTGTTTGACCAGTTCTGGAAGTCTGTAGTACACTCCGTCCATTGCAAAAAGAAGCTTCTTTGGTGAGGAGTGTAAATATGAGGATGCATATTTAGAATAAAGTAAATTACGTTTGTCTAAGGATGTGGCAAAAGTAGATATTTCTCTAGAGTCTATGACCTCTTGAGCCATGTGTATTTGGCTATGTTTACAGTACCACACATGAGTTCCCTAGGGAGTGGGTAAGGAATCTCAACCCAATCTAAAGAACTTTTGGCAACTAATGGCTGCTCGGAGGGAGCGAGACAGTGTTTTACAGAGAGGGAACTCTTGGTGGGCCCAGTGGATGGACCCACACTGAAGGATATCTGGGAACACAAATTAGACTCTATAAAGCATATTATCTATACAAGAGAGTGTATTGGATTGGGTAGGGGACATCGAGGGAGGTGCAGATAGGGGAGGGGATCTAAATACCATCAAACTATATTGTATAAAAACTGTAAAAATTGGGGCTAGAGAGATGGCTCAGAAGTTAAGAATGCCGACTGCTCTTGCAGAGGACCTGGGTTCGATTCCCAGCACCCACATGGCAGCTAAGAATTGTCTTTAACTCCAGTTCCAGGGGAATCCTATGCCCTCTCCTGACCTCTGTGCCATTGCATGACACGAGTGCACCAACATACATGCAGACGGTACACTCATACACATAAAAAAATTAAAAAATTACAAAAATCTAATAAAATTAAAACAACAAAAGCATAGTTTTATTACTAATTTTTATTTGTACCTTTATTTTTGTTTTTTATTTTTTATTTTTTTAAATAAAATATTTTTATTGGTGCTTTATTTCATACATCATTTCTCAGTCCAATTTAGACACATTCCCTTTTCCATGTTCCCACCCCACCTCAGTTCATACATTCTGCCATACATGTCTTGCATCTTTTTCTCAGTCTTTTTAAGTTTATCTCTGCAGAGGTTTATTGTTTGGACAGAAGTTATTTTTTGTAGTTGTTGTCCACTCCCATTTGTATTGCTCCAAAATATGCCTATATATAGGTCACATTTATACCAAGGCCTCTGAAAATAAACTGTATGTTACTTCCAAAATATGTTTAGGCGTTCACATATTTCCCATTAATTTTATATTACTCTAATGTGGTATATGGGTGAAGGGTATACCCTTCACCCATATACCACAATTACAAAGTCTGAAAATAAGTGGTAAGTTAATTCTAGAGCCTGTTAAGGGATTCACGTTATAAAAAGAAATATAACATTAACTTTGTTCAGCTTGCCTTTAAACTAGGGATTTGGTGCTGGCATCCACAAATGAAGGATACCATTGGTTGTTTGTTTTTCTGGGACTGTGTTACTTCACTTAGTATAATGGCTTCGAGTTCCATCCATTTACCTGCAAAGTTCATGATGTCACCTTTCTTTATTGCTGCACAGAATTCCATTGTGTAGATGTACCACATTTTCTCTATCTGCTTGTTGGTTGAGGGACACTTGGGTTGCTTCCAACTCTTTGCTATTGTGAAGAGTGCTGCAGTAAACATAGATATGCATGTATCTCTGCAATAGGATGAGTCTTGTGGGTATATACCCAGGAGTTGTATGACTGGGTCAGGTGGTAGGCTCATTTTCAGTTTCTTAAGAGTTGTCCACACTGCTTTCCATAGGGGTTGCACAAGTTTGCATTCCCACCAGCAGTGGATGAGTGTTCCCCTTTCACCACAACCTCTCCAGCATTTGGTATCCTTTGTTTTCTGGATCATAGCTAGTCTTACCACAGTAAGCTGAAATCTTAAGGTGGTTTTAATTTGCATTTCCTTAATTATTACCAGTTTTGAAAAGTTTTTAAGATGTTTCTCTCCCACCTTTACTTCTTCATTTGTGAAATCTCTATTCAGCTCTTTACCCCATCTTTTGAGTGGGTCATTTGTTTTCTTCCTCCTTTTTTTTTTTTTTTTTTTTTTGGTAGTTTATACACTCTGGATGTTAATGCTCTATCAGATGTATAACTGGTGAAAGTTTCCTCCCACTCTGTGGGTTTTCTTTTCACTTCTTTGGTTGTTTCTTTTGCTGTACAGAATCTCTTGAGTTTAGTAAGGTCCCATTTGTCAATTGTTGACCTTATTTTTTGCACAGCTGCTGTCCAATTTAGAAAGTCTTCCTCAGCCTATGTCTTGTAGGTTACTACCAACGTTTTCTTCTATCATTTTCAGGGTTTTGAGTTTCACATTGATCCATTTGGAGTTGATTTTTGTACATAGTGAGAGGTAGGGGTTTAGTTTTATCCTTCTACAAGTGGTGATCCAGTTATGCCAACACCATTTGCTGAAGATGCTGTCTTCCCTCCATTGAGTCTTCTTGGCTCCTTTGTCAAATATGAGATGGCTGAAATTGTATGTGCTCAGGTCTGGATCCACAATTTTGTTCTATTGATCTACAGGGCTATTTTTGTGCAAATACCAGGCTGGATTTTTTTTTATGACTATATCCCTGTAATATAGTTTGAAGTCTGGTATGACAATCCCCCCTGTATTGCTCTTTTTGCTCAGGGTTGCTTTGGCTATCTGGGATCTTTTGTTTCTCCATATGAACTTTAGGATGTTTTGTTCTAGGTCTGTGAAGAAGCTCATGGGGATTCTAATTGGGATTGCATTGAATCTGTATATTACTTTGGGCAGGATGATCATTTTTACTTTATTGATTCTTCAATCCCTCAGCATGGGAGATTCTTCCATATTCTAATATCTTCCTCAATCTCCTTCTTGAGGGATTTAAAATTTTCTTTGTAGAGATTTTTAGTGTGTTTGGGCAGGTTTGTTCCCAGATAATTTATTTTTTGGAGGCTATTGTGAGTGGGAAAGTCTCCTTGTATTCCTTCTCCAATTTCTTGTCATTGGCATAAAGAAAGGCTACCAATTTTTCTAAGTTAATTTTGCATCCCACCACTTTACTGAACCTGTTGATGGTTTCTAGAAGTTTTCTGGTGCAGTTTTTGGCATTCCTTAGGATGTCACCTGCAAAAAGGGATAGTTTGACTTCCTCTTTTCCAATTAGTACTCCTCTAATTTCCTTTTCTTGTCTTATTGTTCTCATGAGCATTTCAAGCTCTATATTGAAAAGGACTGGGTATAGGGGGCAGCCTTGTTGGGTTCCTGACCTTAAGGGGAATGCTTCTAGTTTTTCCCCATTTAGGATTATGCTGGCTGTGGGTTTGTTGTATGTGGCTTTGTGTTGAGGAATGTTCCCTCCAGTCCAATTCCTTCCAGGAATTTAGACATGAAGGTATGCTGAATTTTGTTTAAGGCCTTTTCTGCATCAACTGAGATGACCATGTGGTTTTTGTCTTATGTCCATTTATGTACTTTATGACATTTATTGATTTACATATGTTAAACCATCCCTGCATCTTTGGTATGAATCCACCTTGGACATGGAGGATAATCGTTTTGATATGTGCCTGTATGTGGTTTGCAAGTATTTTGTTGAGAATTTTTGCATCTATGCTCATTAATGAAATGGGTCTATAGTTCTCTTCTTTGGTTGTATCTTTGCCTGGTTTTAGCATTAGAGTGATGTTGGCCTCATAGAAGGAATTTGGGAGATTTCCTTCTGTTTCTATCCTCTTGCATAATTTGAGTAGCACTGGCTGTTGGCCTTCTTTAAATGTCTTATAGAATTCTGCTGTGAATCCATTTGGACATGGGCTTTTTTTAATTGGGAGTTTTTGTTGTTTTTTTTTTACTATAGTTTCAATTTCCTCCTTTATTTATCATGGATCTATTTAAGCTGTTGATCTCTTCCTGGTTAAGTCTTGGTGGATTCCATGATGTCAGGTATTCATCCATTTCTCTTAGGTTTTCAAATTTAGTAGAGTATACATCTTTGAAATATTCCTGTAAGATTGTCTGAATCTTTTCACTATCGGTTGTGATGTTTCCCTTTTCATCTCTAATTTGGTTGATTTGGAGTTGCTCTTTCCTTCTTTTAGTCAGTTGGGTTAGAGGTCTATCTATCTTGTTTATCCTTTCAAGGAACCAGCTCTTGGATTTGTTGATTTTTTTGTATTGTTTTGTTTCTATTTCATTGATTTCTGCTCTGATTTTTGTTATTTCTTCCTGTCTGCTGGGTTTAGGATTAATTTGTTGCTGCCTCTCAAGTGTTTTTAGTTGCAGTGTTAAGTCATTTATTTGTGTTCTGTTTTCTTAATGTACGCACTTAGGGCTATGAATTTCCCTCTTAGGACTGCTTTTAAGGTGTCCCATAGGTTTTGCTATGTTGTATCATCCCTTTCATTTAGTGTCAGGAATGTTTTTATTTCTTTATTTCCCCTTTGACCCATTTGTTATTTAGTAGTATGTTGTTTAGCCTCCATGTGTTCTTGTAGCTAACAGGGCTCTTTCTGGTGTCGATATTAAGTTTTATTGCATTGTGGTTTGATAAGATGCATGAAATTATTTCAACTTTTTTTAAAAATATATTTAAAAAATTTTTAAATTTTATTTCTTTCTGTATGTGTATGAATGTACTGTCTGCATGCAGGTCTGTGCACCCTTGTCGTGCAGTGCCGTGGAGGTCAGAAGGGGTCTCGGATTCCCCTGGAACTGGAGTTCTCCTGGAATTGGAGTTTTGGACAGTTCTCGGCCGCTATGTGGGTGCTGGGGATCGAACCCGGGTCCTCTGTAAGAGCGGTCAGTGCTCTTAACCACTAGGCCATCTCTCCAGCCCGAAATTATTTCAACTTTGTATTTGCCAAGGTTTGCTCTGTGTCCAGTATATGGTCAATTTTGGAGAATGTTCCATGGGGTGCTGAATAGAACATATATTCTTTGGTGTTTAGGTGGAATATTTGGTAGATGTCTATTAGGTCCATTTGGCGTATTGTATTATTCAGTTCAGATGTCTCTGTTTATTCTTTGTCCAGTTGACCTGTCCAATGAACTCAGTGGGGTATTGAAGTCTCCCATTATTAGTGTGCTGGGGTTGATCTGTGTCTTGAAGTCCTTCAGGATTGTGTTTATGAAGTTTGGTGCACCAGTGTTTGGTGCATGTATATTTATGATTGTGAAATCTTCATAGTTGATTGATCCTTTGATAAGGATATAGTGACCCTCCTCATCTTTTTGGATTAATTTTCCTTTGAAATCTATTTTGTCTGTTATCAAAACAGCAACTCCTGCTTGCTTTTTCATGCCATTTGTTTGAAAATATTTTTACCAACCTTTCACCTTACGATGGTGCCTGTTCTTGAAGGTGAACTGTGTTTCTTATAGATAGTAGAAAGATGGATTCAGTTTCTTAATCCATTCTTCCAATCTGTGTCTCTTGATTGGGGAGTTTAGACCATTAATATTTAGGGTTAATATTGAGAGATGTATATTGTTTCCTTTCAGTTTATTTTCTGTTTGCATTTTTGGTCTGTGTTTATATTTCTGGGTTTATACCTTCATTAATTACTCTCTCTCACCCCTTGGGGGGTATCTGTTCCTTTCCTGTCCTCTGAACTACTTTGAGTATTTCCTGGAGGGTTGGTTTTCTAGACATGTATTCCTTCATCTTGTTTATGTCATTGAATATTTTCCTTTCTCCTTTGAGTATAATTGACATTTTTGCTGGGTAGAGTAACCTGGGTTGGCATCTGTAGTTATTTAGTACTGGAAATACTTTGGTCCAAGCTCTTCTGGCTTTCATCATTTGCATTGAAAAGTCAGCTGTAATTCTGATGGGTTTTCCTTTATATGTAACTTTATATGTAACTTGTTTTTCTCTTTTCTCAGTATTCTGTCTTTGTTTTGAACATCTAGAGTTTTGATTATGATATGGCATGGGGAGTTTCTTTTCTGATTTTGTCTTTTTGGTGTTCTATGTGCTTCTTGTATTTGTATGGGTGTGTCTTTTTTCAATTTGGGGAAGAGTTCTATAATTCTGTTGAAGATCTGGTCCATACCATGGTCCTGGGATTCTTCTCCTTCCTCTATCCCTATGATGTGGAGGTTTGTTTTCTTCATGGTGTCCCACATTTCCTGATTATTCTACTCTTGTTTTTTTTTGTTTTTTGTTTTTTGTTTTTTAATTTTTTCATTTTTTAATTTTTTATTTTCTGGTTCATCCATTCTGTTATTGAGGCTTTCTCTTGCCCTTTTCTGTTGACTGGATGAGTGTTCAATTTCCATGTTCATTTTGACCTGAGATTCCTTTGGTGTTTCCATTTCCTTTCAGAGTTGACTATTATTCTCCCCTTTTAGTTTTTCAGTTTCCTTTTTCATTTCAGCCTGAGATTTTTTTCAGCATTTCCATTTCCTTCTGGAGTTGGTCATTCTCTCCCTTTAGGTCATTAATTTCTTTGAGTATATCTATGATTGTTCTTTTAAGATCTGTGTCCTGGGTTACCTCCAGGGAGATCTCATTGTTGGAGTCGTCTATAAGACTGATAGAGTTTGGTGGAGATTTCTTATTTGCTTTTCCCATGTCGTTGATTTTTCTTTGTGCTTTTGGCCTGTGGATTTGATTCCTTTTGTTGTAATCTGATGTGAAATTCAGGTGTTTCTTTGTTGCAACATAGGCCTTTTCCTTTAGTTTGAGTCGGGGAGGTGGGGAGGAGGCTGATTTGGCCCAGGAGCCAGCAACCTGGCTGCAGCCTCAGTGTCCCTAAATATCTGGGTTCCCAGAGGGGTGGGCTGGCTCTTATCCTGCCTGGGGTGGAAGCAGAGAGGCAGCTGACTATTGCCTCAGTGTTCCTGAAGACCCAAGCTCCCAACGGGTTTGACTCTTATCCAGCCTGCCCTGTGGTGGAAGCTGAGGTGCTGGTGGCTACTGCCTTAGTGTCCCTGAATACCTGAGCTCCCAATGGGGTGGGCCGGCTCTTATCCAGCCTGTGACAGAAGCCAAGGTGCCACTGGCTGCTGCCTCAGTGTTCCTCAAACATTTTTATTAATAAAATTAAAACAGCAACAACAAATGCAGGCTTTAAAATGCTTCCTTAAGGAATATTTTTCACTGAGAGTTCCAACAATGAAAATTATAAGACATTGTTTATATTTTTATCAATATAAGAACAGTAGAGTGGGTACATTCTGTTCAATTTGTTCTATTCAATTTATTTTTAATAGAAAAATCAGTTAAAAACATTGGCAATGCCGTTCATTTTTCCTGAATTAAAAAAAACAAAAAACAGCCAAAAGAAATCTGTTTTGTTCATTTGTTGTGGCAGACCCAAAACTACCTGGAAAAGCACTTCTATTGCCTTTGTCAATTATGAGGTAATGGGGAATTTGTCATTTTCTAAATATTAGTGGATTTCAGTGAACTTTGTCAAGGGAATATAGCAGATCTGAAGCAATAGCAATCAATAAGCCATGACATCCATCATGGCAAATAGGCTATTTTTCTCAATTGACAGCTAAAAATCATATAGTCCCCTCCTTCTCCACCTGTCCAAAAGGAAGCTCAAGAGAAATCGCTTTGATTCTATCATGAAATGGACAAATAACATGGCTAAAATAACATGACAAATAACTAATAGTTGAAGCTGGATTTCTCTACTATATCTCATTTTGGGGGGATACTTCAAAACAAAATTTGATATATTTTCTCAAATAGAGACTATGCATCTAAGTACACGTATATGCATACATTTATGCTTATACAACCATATGCATTCTAATATACTCATTTAATTTAACCTACATATAACAAGTCTAGTTCTACAAAGAACAATGTATAATGACCAATGTTCCCTCACAGCTTCAGAAAATAATAATTCAACGTTAATTATTTTAAAATAATTCAAACCAGGTCAACTCCCTTCAGCCAGAGAATTTCTTGTAAACTTAGTTTGGTTGAATCTCTGGGAAGAATTTGACTGATCTTTCTGTGACACTGACTTTGAGAATTAACACTGAAATTTGCCAAACACTGGATTGAAGGAATTGACTGACATATGGAGGGTAAAAGAGACAGAGGGAGAGGAGTATAGGAATTGATGAAGGCTAGTGACAAAAGCCTTAACTTTAGCAAAAAGGTGACTGCAACTGAGCCAGGACTAACGCCTTTGTGTTTCCATTCCTTTTCTAAAATACAGTAATCTCTTTTCTGTCAAGTGTTGCTCTATGTACAAGGAAGAAGAGGTAACTTTGTAGGAAGATTTCATGGAAGTCTTTCAAGTATCTTCAAAGAGTGTGTCTCTTCAAGGGGCAAAGCATGTGAGCAGGGTACTTTGGATGAGGAGTTTAGCATGAGACAGGCACATCTGGTAGACAAATTTTGTTAACCCATCCAATTTGACTAGATGGGAAAAATAGAGTCAGAAAAGTTGGCTAATTCAGAATGCCCACCTACTAAGTACAGACTTAATTCAGTGCTACATCAAGGTTTTGTTGGTTTTAAAGAATGCTTTGACATTTTGAGCTGGTAAAATGAATTATTAAGAAATTGAACCTGTGCATGGTGACACACGCCTCTAATCCCAGGACTGGGAGGCAGAGGCAAGTGGATCTCTGTGAATTCAAAGCCAGCATGGTCTACACAGTAAGTTCCAGGCCAGCTGGGGATAAAGGAAGACCCTGTCTCAAAAAGACAAAAAAAAAAAAAAAAAAAAAAAAAAAAAAAAAAAAGCAAGAAAGAAATACAAAGAAATTGTAAAGACATATTAGTTAAGACATTAAATTACATTAGACATAGTTCTGACTTAGAATTTAAAGGGCAGTGCTAGAAAATGAGAAGAGGACCCACATAGGAATTGTTATAAGGAAACATAAATATACAGTAATTGGTGACTCTTTGAATTGGAAGGAGGTAGAGAGAGGGGAGTTAGAAGTGACCTCAAGGTAGAGTGTAAAAGAATCTTCCTATTAGGAGTGATGTTACCGTATGGAAGTAAGGGGTGCAGCATAATGATCAGGGCTTGCGATCTGTGAGAATCTTCCTATTAGGAGTGATGTTACCATCCGGAAGTAAGGGGTGCAGCATAATGATCTGGGCTTGCGATCTGTGAGAATCTTCCTATTAGGAGTGATGTTATATGGAAGTAAAGGGTACAGCATAATGATCAGGGCTTGTGATCTGTGAAAATCTTCCTATTAGGAGTGATGTTACCATCCGGAAGTAAGGGGCGCAGCATAATGATCAGGGCTTGCGTTCTGTGACGTAGATTGGTCCCGTCCTTAATCCAAATAAGATGGTAATAATGGGTGACAAAGCAGAGTTGCTAAACCCTAGTGGAATGAACTTCATGACTTTTTTTTTTACCAAGGTCTTTGGCCAAATAGTGGAGTGGGTCTAGGGAAACCCAAACTGGAGCCTATTAAGGGCTGTGTACCACTAGCTTAAAAAGAGTTTAACAGGTCAGAAATTCCAGGAGGCTGTCAAGGGGAAGCAGTAAAAGTTAGTAACAATGTTACAATTTTAGGTTAATTGTAAGAAGTCATTAAAGAAAATATAAATGGAGAGATACACACCTGTCCATCTGAGTCGAAAGCCAGGCATGCAACTCCATGTGTGTGGACATCTTTAAGAATAGATACAGTCTGGACATTATAGGAATCCCATATGCATATATATGGCTCCTTTCCAACTTGGCCAGTTGCAATCAGAGTTTTATCTGGATGTAAGGCAAGGCTGCAAAAGAAAAAGGCCCCTGTTTATATCCTCTAATTGAACACAGTTAAGCTGTGGTGATCATCCTTTACCCAAATTTGTTTCTCATTTTAAATTATCAACTAAGATGACCTTAGAAGAATGCTGGGCATGGTGAGGCACACCTTTAGTCTAGTACACAGGAGGAAGAGGGAGGCAGATCTCTGTGAGTTCAAGACCAGTCTGGTCTATATACAAAGTTTCAGGACAGCCAGGGCTACAGGAAGACCCTGTCTCAAAAAAAACCCAGAAAAGAAAAAAAAGAATAAAAAATTATTTCAGAAGAGTCTAACTGTCCCCAAGGTAATTAATTGCCTGGTTAATCTAAATTAAAATGTTCATCTTTGAAAAAGAGAGGCTTAGCAAAGTTTGACAATTTTATCTAATCTTACCTGCTTAGTTAACTTGAAAAGTCAGGCATTACTGTGATTGTAATCCTCTAAGAAAATATTTTAGTCCCAGCACTTGGGAGGCAGAGGCAGGCAGATCTCTGTGAGTTCAAGGCCAGCCTGGTCCCCACAGTGAGCTCCAGGCCAGCTGGGACTAAAGAGAGATCCTGTCCCAAAAAGACCAAAAAGAAAGAAAGAAGGAAAGAAAATGTTTTATATGGTTTTGAAATTAAGTTGTTTTGTTTACTTACTAATTTTCAAAATATTATTGAGCTTCAACCTAACTTTTGGATTTTAATTTTTAAAAAATACTGTTTTAAAAAAGTTCACTTTTCAATTAAATAAGCCTGGTTGAAGAAGCTCAAGGTAGATATCATCCTCATTAGGATTTCAAAGCACAGAAAGACCCCAAGGTCAAGTACTGCTTCTATGTCTGTTTCCATAGATCATGCATTTTAAATGAAACTTTCTATTTTACATAAGTCACCATGACAACAAGCAAACTGCAAATTACTATTAGGTGGTTTGTGTAGCAATTTTCCTCTGTAATCCTATTAAAATAAAACTATGCCAAATACCAAGCAGCATTTCAAGCACTCTGTAGCAGGCAGGAAGGGAAAGGTTGTCATCATCATTTCTGGGTGAAAAGCCTCTATGTATTAAATACATTATGTAAAGAAGTCAAACCTTTCTAAAAATAAGTGTTAGAAATTTAAAAAATAAGGACAGAAAAAATAGTGATTTACCAGTTTAGAAAACTAGCAGATAACCCTGCTCACCCAGCAAACAGAAGTGGGATGTTTCCCAACTTCAATTTTCAACATCTGTGCACCCAGTAAAGAGAAGCAGACATTTTTCTCATTCTTTTTCAGCATGATATTAGAACCTAACACTTGGATTTGTCTTTCATATGCCCTTTACTGTTAGGCCAGAGGGTCGGGACAAAAGCCAAGATGCCATGGAACAGAAGGTCCTAGCCCAAGCAAACCACTGGAGGAACCCAACACCTACTTCTGGATTCCAAAGAGACCACTGGATCTGAGACCCACCCCAGGGCCCTGGCCTGGCCTAATTGGCCAGATTCCAATACCTGATTAACACGTGGCCATCTTCCCTCCCCTGCCCTAGGCCAGCCTTTCCCTTGGCCTTTCACCCAAGAGCCCATCGGATTCACCCTGGAGTACATTTTCCTGGAATAAAGCCTGCCTTTGTTTACTTTCAATTTGGGCTCATTTGGCCTCTCACATTGTCAGGAACCTTTCACTTACTACCCCTGCTGTTCTGGACCAATTATTTACTCTCATGTATAATGAATACAAAGCATTTAGTACATCAGCTGGCACAGAGTTTGCACTGGACACAAGTTTCATCACCATTTCTGTGACTGGCATTATATAGCTACAACCAACACGTGCCTGCCTGTGTGGACTACAGTACAGTGCAACTTTGAGAAAACAACCTTCGTGGGGCTTCAGAGACGGCTCAGTGGGTAGAGTACTTGATTCAGAAGTATGAGGACAGAGTTTGGCTCCCCCGGAATATGGTAGTGCACACTGTAACCCCAGCACTGAGGAGTGGAAACCGGCAGATCCCCAGGGGCACTGGCCAGCTACTCTAGCCCAAATGGTAAGCACTACATCCAATGAGAGACCCTGCCTTAAAAAATAGGGCAGAGAAGTGATTAAGGTGCCAAAGGACATTTATTGTGAAAAGACCCTCCACATGTGCCATCCGCACATGCCCCCATGGGTGAGCGTACACAGATGCTTACCAATATAAAATAAGTCTTTTTAAAATATGAGTTTGACATACAAGAAGTACCCTCTGTAAAATATATCCTCGGGTGCGATGGCTCTGATGGCAAAGGTGTTTGCCACCAAGCCTGAGTTCAATTCTTTGGATCCACATGGTAGGAGAAAACTGACTCCCACAACCTGTCCTCTGACCTCCACACATGCACCAGGACACCTGTGTACCCACATCCACACACACAAATAAATGCAATTTAAATCAATAAATTATGAACATTGTTTTAGAATATGTCTATATCTATTGATCTGTTTTCCCATCCATCCTCAGGAATCTTTATAAGGAATATAAAAAGACAACTCACGGAAAAAGAATCTTCTCACAACAGATGAATGCTAGGGAGTTTAACACTTTTTAAGTTTGTAGACCACTTTT
This sequence comes from Rhizomys pruinosus, assembly GCA_009823505.1. Classification (NCBI taxonomy): domain Eukaryota; kingdom Metazoa; phylum Chordata; class Mammalia; order Rodentia; family Spalacidae; genus Rhizomys; species Rhizomys pruinosus. The sequence goes on from VZQC01014711.1 coordinate 1,425,385, forward strand.
ACTTCCAGAGTTACTGAGAGATGACTTTTAAAAATATAAAAGAAATGTTCTAATCACAGTTTTGTCAGAATGTATCTGGTGTTTGATAGTATGTAGATGTGTTAATTGGCTTTCTGTTAATATCATAAGATAACCCTAAAAAGAAATGATTTGGCCTTAGATTTACTGCTTTCAGACCAAGCTCTGTTGCCCTACATCACAGGCAAAAATTGGGGCAAAAATGTTCATATCATTGCTGGGAAGGGAAAGGGAAAGGAGGAGTCAGGGTTCCATTAGCTCCTTCAAGGCCAATCACTACAGGTGTCCAGGCCCCAGCTCTTTAAGGCTCCACTACCTCCAATACCACCTACTTTGGAGACCAAACCTTTATTATATGAACTTTTGGAGACATGCAAGACCCAAACTAGTAGTAGATGTCACAGAAAACTGCCAAAAATTATGGAATGTCACATAGGTATCATTAATGAAGTAGACAGAAAATGTGTGAAAATCACATCTATGACATAGTGGATTATTTTAGCTAATTCATTCAATAAAACTTTAGGGATTTGATATGTCAAGAAGGAGCAACAGATACAAAAATAGAAATACATGTGAACAGCTGTCCTTGTTTCAAGGACAGTATAGTGACATGGAGAGATGGAGGACTGCCCAACTGCCCAAGACGACGCTGGGGGTATTACTTTACTTCATATAAAAGATAAGGTACCAAAGGACATTTATTGTGAAAAGACCTTCTTGACAGTCTGACTGACAAGGGGCCAGAAATTATATGGGTCCATCAGGCAGAGGCAGTTCATGAAAGCTCTTAACCAGGTCACCAAGTTAGGTTACTAACAGGACATAACATGAGATGCACTTGTGACCTTCAGAGGAAAGGAGAGATCTGTGAGATGTGTTAGCAGGAAAGGCAAGGAAGCCAGGTAAGTGCTGGGAGGGAGATGGAGAAATAAAACAGGCAAAGGATGGGTTGGGAGCTACTTTAGGGGAAGAGAAAGACAGGCGGGATGAGAGTTTGGGTGTGTCAAGCTCACAGGAGCTATAGTTTGGCTTCTGGATTTACAAGACATGGAACTTGTTTACTATAGATTTTGAAATCTGTGATCCTCATCTTGGGGAAAAAGATGCTCTTAATTCATTCCAGAGTTTAGTGAAGAAGCCCAAGAAACTGCTTAGGTTAGTGCCAGGCTTGGAGACCTATCAGCCATGAAGACAAGAACTTAACATGATTGTTTAATTAGGGCAAACGTTGTTTTCATTCCTCTCAACAGGTTCTGGACTATCATGGCAGAATAAGCACAGCTCAATGCTTGCTGAAAAGGGATTGAGTGACATCAACAATCCTGGCTGCCATATTGTCTCTCCCCTCTCCTACCGGTAACAAGTCCTGCTGAGGAACTAGAAAATAAAGAGGAATGAGCATGTGCTTTGTGAATGGCCAGCACCTCTTCAAGTGACATAACCTGACTGGCGGTGGTCATAGCTTTTATTTTAGTTTTTAATATGTCCTTATTGAATTTTTGTGTATTTCATACACAACATCTTAATCTTCTTATACCCTTCCATACTGGAACCCCCCCCCTCACATCTCCCACTGGATTTGCTGCATTCTGTCATTTATGTGAAGGTCTATCGAGTCAGGTTCGTACCCCCTGATGTCTTTCAGTGCAAGTCTATCCACTGGGGCCTAGTCAGCCTATCCAGACTCATTCTTTTCTTTTTGGTCTTTTTTGAGACAGGGTCTCCCTTTAGCCCCAGCTGGCCTGAAACACACTATGTAGATCAGGCTAGTCTGAATTCACAGAGCTCCACCTGCCTCTGCCTCCTGAGTGCTGGAATTAAAGATGTGCAACATCACGCCAGTCCTGGGCATACTCTCTTAAAGAAGATCAGTTCTTCCTCACCCTGTAGTAATCAGCCAGCCAATATTTCTTGGGCTAAGATTGGGGCCTGCTGCCCATTACCACAGTCCTCTGCTAGGCTTTTGTCATGCATGGGTCTTCTGCATGCTGTCACCATTGCTGTAGGTTCAAATGAGCAAGGTCTCAGGGGCCTGCAAGACTCTATTTCCATATGGTCATGCACCCCTCCCCCACTGCTCACAGTTTTCCACCCCTTCTTCCTCAATGGCTCCTTAGCCTTGGGTTCATTGCCCTCTTTTGCATAAGGAAGCTTCATTGATGAGATGACGTTGAGAGATGCATTAGGATTCTCTCTACCCCTTGTTGCACTAGTCTAAGGACTGGAGGTTCCACTGTAAATGTGGCACTTAGAGTAGGGCATTTCACACACTTAAGCTCTATGTGTGATGACTGGTGGAACTCTGTAATAATCTCCGTCTGTTGCAAAAGACGCTTCTTTGATGAGTGGTGACTGGCATACTTGTCTGCAAATATAAGGATCCATATTTAGCACATAGTAAGATATTATATTTGTCCAGGGATGTGATAGCTTTGGCAATTTCCTAAGATCTATGACCTCTCAGCCATGTGTATTTGTCTATGTTTACAGTACCATACATGTGATGTGAGCACAGTACCCCTCCCAGTGAATGGACTTTAGGTCCAATTAGGTAGCTGTTGATAATCCCCAAGACAAAAGTGCCACTACTGGCACAGTATAGCTCGCTGTGCAGGGCATTGGTGTAGTTATTAGGCCTTAAACCTGGGACAGGGCCTTCAGCTGATGCTCTTCCCTAGCAGCCTGCATAGTGTTCTCCAAAACTATGAGAGCTAGCCTTCGGGGTAGACTCCAGGTCACTTCCAGCTCCATTGCTCTAAGTCATATGTCCAAAGTATATCTTGTCTTCAGCAATAGGGTCTTACCTTCAAGTTCTGGGCTTCAAGGGCTGTGGCAATAGCTGTGTAATTTTGGGAGTCTCTTGGACTATCCTGGCCAGCAACTTGAAGAGAAGTTTCTCCTGCCTGGCACTGCTAGTTTATTATTATTTTTGTTTGCTTATTTGAGACAGCATCTCTCTGCAGGATCTCACAAAGACCTTCCTGCCTCTGGCGCCCCCCCCCCCCCAGTGCATAGCTTCTATTTTAAATCCTTGACACAGCTGGTGTATTCTTAGGATTCTGAAGTACCTAGGGCAGGGAGTGGGGGTCACTGTTCTAGGGTTTTGTTTTTCCTGTGAGATGTTCCCTGAGTTTTCTCAGATAGTTCTTAGAATGAGGAAGGTAATAGGGAGAAAAACATAAAACAAATCTTTAAAGAAGCTATTATGGTTTGGATATGAAATACCTGATAGGTTCATTTGTTAAAGGTTTGGTCCCCATACAGTAGTGTCAGAGGTTGGGTGTGGAAGGCTGATTGTGAAGGCTTTCACTTAATCAGTGGATTAAACCATTGATGGATTCTTCTTTGCCATTTGAGTACATTAACAAAGTTAACTATTTCTCCTCTTCTAATCCTAGAATCTTCAGGTTCACTCCCCAGCTTGCATGCAACACACTTGCCTAGATTACTATTTACCCATGTCTAATGTCAAGAAGAAAGAAAACAGGGTATGGGCTTTAGCTCAATAGTAAAGTGCTTACCTAGCATGTACAACATGCCTAGCATGTTGAGTTCAATCCCCAACACCAAACCCAAAAAGAATAGAGAGAACAGACAGATATAGCTCAGTGGTAGAGCATTTGCCTATCATGTCCTGAGGCCTTTGACCCAATTCCCAGCACCAAAAGAAAAAATATGAGCAAGAAAGAAACCTGTATGTACTTCCCAGCTTCCCAGAAACGCCTCTTTCACCTGGTTAACAAGATGACATCACCTGTGCATCCTCCAGAGCACAGGCAGGTCATATTTCAAATTTATTTTTATCCTACATTCTCCATTATTAGTTTAACAGTACTTTTAAATCTCAGGAGTTCCAACTACTGGATTTATAAGAACATAACATATGGTATTAGTAATTAGTTTAAGACAAAACAAATTTTTCAATAGGTTTAAGCCTCCAATGAGGTTTCTAGTACCAGTTCCCCCTGCATCTCTGCATTTATGGATTCAAGAACTTCATGGAGAATCATATTTAACAGGCTCTTTTTTTCCCTAATTCCAAAACATCCTAATGTCAGTCCAGAAGCATTTTATTTATTTCTTTATTTCTTTCTTTATTTATTTTTTGTCTTTTTGAGACAGGGTCTCCCTGTAGCCCCGGCTGTCCTGGAACTCACTCTGTAGACCAGGCTGGCCTTGAACTCACAAAGATCTGCCTGCCTCTGCCTCCCAAGTGCTAGGATTAAAGGCGTGCGCCACCACGCCCCGCTCAGAAGCATTTTAAAGGACAGGTATATACTTATGAATGGATTTCCCTCATATGAAACCAAACCTACCCCTTTACATCATACTTGGTTCCTTCTATAGAGTGTCCTGAGTCTAAGCAGCCACCCCATAGTAATGCCTTTAGACCAACAGCAGACTAAAGGATAGCTCTCTGTATCCAGTTAAGGGACTGACTATATGAAAGGTATACTGTCTCCTTAATTCCTGGACATGGGGTAAAATTTCATGAGATAAAGCCAAGTACTGTGTCTTCTCACTGAGGAAAGGATTCAAGTGGAAGTTACCACCATTCCACTGTTTTTCTTCCATGCTGAGCTATAGCGCTGTTCTGATTCTTCCTGTGACTAGAAGCCCTGTTGGCACTTACCTGCATTTCAAGTCTACCTGCCAGTCCAGAGTCCATAAATCTAACTCTTTGCTGTTCTAAGAAATCTTGTACTTCACCAGTTTTGCAAATTATAGCAACAACAGCAATGTCATAATATTAAAACTTTTGAAATGACTGCCTGTCATCAGAGGCATTAATCAAATGGAAGCCTCATTCCACACCCACAGCAAACAGCATGGTCACATTCTGTTTTTCTTTTGGTACTTGGTTTATTGCATCTATTACATTATACACACAGCAACAAGAAGGGGATCAAGCTTTGAGAGAACTGCTGTTCTCTGTGTATATATAAATCAAGTCCCCCTGGGAAATCCCATCTTCTGTTACCATAGCAATACAAAGCACTGCAGAGCAGGACTTCCACCAACCTATCCATGAGAAGAAATTGATTTGTTTCTACAGCATATCAGGAGGGAAAAAGCCTATCTTCCTGAGATCAAATGAGACAAGGATGATTTCCAAATATGTAGAGGAGGGGAGAAGATGAGAATTCATAGGGTTTTAGAGAGAGAAGCCTTGGACAAAATCCACTAATCAATACCAGTCAAACTAGACTCCCTGAAGTTAATATATATTATGTATATATGTGTGTACTTGTTCTGAATGCATTTTTAAAATGCTCTTGATTCTAACCTTACTTTTGAAACTTCACTTTATTGTTTCCCAGGCTGCTTCCGTGACTCTCTCAGTAATACTATAATTTTCATTTTTTCATGGTTTCATCAGGAAAGCATGGCGGTCTTCTCCCTTCTGTCCCTGAACATAACACTGTGCAAGGCTTTCCCATGTTTCAGGCAGACATGTGAAGGTCATTAGGCTGCACCAAGGGTGGAGGGGAGATTGATGCTTCGTGGGATCAAGGGGGAGCGAGTTGGTCCTGTGGATGTACATCTTCAAGGTAGAAGAAGAAAGGCGGCCTTAATCTAAATACAATGACCAGAAAGTAGCAGAGCCTTAGATAGGGAAGGTTATGATCTAATTTTAGTCCCCAGGGATGTGCTTGGCACTGGGCTACAGTGCCACCACCAGGACTCTGATGTCCTTCAACACCGTGGAGAGGGTCTTACCTTCGAGGTGGCCTGGATGGACTAGTGGGAAATAGTGTGAGAGATGATCAGATCCATTCCATTTTCCTGAGCTCCAGTGTGTAACTCATGGCTGAGCAGCACCCCACAAGCTGAACCTCCTGACAAGCACTAATGAGAATCTGTAAGTGACTAAATCCCTAATAAGCACACAGAGTCCCTAATTAATAATGAAGTTGGCACGCTTCCTGCTTCCTCTTGGTCTGAGACGAAGACCTGGCAGGCTTTTTCTCCCACTGACAGGGCCCCTTTTTGACTTGACTGGCCCACCAGTTTGGATAAGACCAAGGCTGCAGCTGTGACCTATGTTTAAGTTAACAAACCCGAAGTAAGGGGAGGGAGACCTGCCCCACAGTGGCAAAAACACTTACAAGGCCCAAGCCCTCCTGGGGGCTTTGAATTTTCAGTTTCTGAACCTCTCTGTGTGAGTGTGTGTATGTGAGTCTTCCTTTTTTCTTTTTTAAAAATTTTTTAAATTTATTTTATTATGTGTATGAATGTACTACTGTCTGCATGTAGGTCTGTGCACCCATGTCGTGCACTGCCGCGGAGGTCAGAAGAGGGTGTCAGATTCCCCTGGAACTGCAGTTAAAGACAGTTCTCAGCCACCATGTAGGTGCTGGGGATCGAACCCGGGTCTTCTGCAAGAGCAGTCGGTGCTCTTAGCCGCTGGGCCATCTCTCCAGCCCCCCCCCCATTTTTTTTTTTCTAAATCAAGTCTGTTTGACTGATGCCCTCTGCTATGTCTGAGAGTTGTCCTGGGAGTTCTAATTTAATTGGTGGAGAAAACGAACCCACCAAAGACCCCTAGATATCATGTAAGAAAACCACAATTTAAAAATAAACATAATGCACACTGAGTGCTGCTATGCCTAGAGCCATACTTGTGTTGGTATGAGCAATAGTGCAGGAGCACTACCATCCTGCATCAGGAGCAGTTAACATTGTGGCAGCTTGCTGGCCTGCGATCAGAGCATGCAGTGGCCTGGCTGGAGCCAGTTTTGACTGGTAGCAAAAACTGATAGTTGCATTTAATGATTTTGTGATTTTAAGCAGCTGCTGTTAAAAGTCCAATAAACATATAATTAAATAAAGCATATTAAAAACTAAGGTTATCTACTAAGAACTCATCAATGTCCTGAGGTTGCCTTCTGCTGTCCAGTCTGAAGGGCAGAAATGCTAAAGCAGGCTGTATGGCTGCAAGTCTCTCTGCATGTCAGTCTCACATTGGTGGCTTACAGTCAGATATGGTGGGAGTATTTACATTAGGGAAACCGACAAATGCTATAAATCAGAGCTTCATTTGTTGTTTCCTTGGTTATTTAGTCTTACAAAATAAAATGATAAGGGCTAGGGATACGGCTCAGCAGCAGAAGGCTTGCCTAGCATGCCTGAGGCCCCAAGGTCAACCCCCAACAATGAAAAAAGGAACAGTGAATAAATTTAAATGTGTGTTAGTTTATAGCTATTTCATTATGAAACACACACATACAACTAATAAAATGTTTCAGTGTTGAGACACAGTTTAGGGATAAAATGGCTCATATCACTAGCAAATGACTAATGTTTCAAAACATGTTTTGCTTCACCCTTGTCTTATTAACATAAATGGGACTAACATTCCTGTTAGAACTATTTTGTCAACAAAGCAAGGGCTCTGTGGGGAGAGCAGCTGATGGAGCTAGAACCCAGGGTTGAACATGCTAGCCAAACATATGACCAGTAAGATACTCTTCTAGTCCAGGGTTTTCCTGAATCAGACAGCAACAAAGCATTGATTTCTTATGTAATTTTGTTAAGCCATGGCTCAACTGCATCCACACGTTGACCACAATGGCAAGAGTTCAGCGAAAATCAATGGAAACATTCAATAAGAACGGATTGGTTGCACTGAATTCATAATAGTGTATTATATATTTTATTACTTGTAAATTGTGTACCATTGATCAGTAAAACTCATTAATAACTCATGAACATGTGTGCATGCCTGTTTTTCTTGGGAGCTGGCTGTCCAACAGCAACCAGAGCTCACTGATGCAGACCACTTCCTACTCAGGCGGCTACTCTCCCATCTTTGCACTTGACCTTTACCCCAAAAGGTTCTCTTGGAAAGAAGGGTACACAGAAATTTGTGGCCAAATTTAGCATAAAAGATAAGGCTCTAAAGTTGCGGTATGAAGTCAGAGTCCCTCTCCTTTCTTTGTAGAATTAGCATCGCTTTGCTTATAGTCTGAGCTAAAATAACTTCTGTAAAGATTAATCTCACTTAGATTTTTTTTTTTTAAGTATTCCAGTAGGCTCTGCTCCAGGGACGGTTTTGTTCTTTTGTTTGCTTATTTGAATTAACTGTTTCAAGCTTTGGATACTTCAAATGTAGTTTTCAATTATGTTCATTTTATCTCTTGAGTTTTGTTTTTGTTGTTTGTTTGGTTTTTTTTGTTGTTTTGTTTTGTTTTTGCTGTTTTTGTGACAAGGTCTCTCTATAGTCCCAGCTGGCCTGGAACTCATGCTGTAGACCAGGCTGGACTTGAACTCAGAGATCTACCTCCCTCAAATGACCTGGTCCCTTGCACTTACTGGCAAAAAGCACTTCTGCATAAGTCATCTTCTGTGAATTACTTAACCTCTTTCTGCCTCAGTTTCCTTTCTGTAACATGGGGATAATAATGCATCTCAAAGAAGAAATTATGTGACTTTAGCAAAAGCAGTAGTGAAACAGTAGTGCTTAAAACACAGCACAAGAAGGGGAGTGTGACTAATTAGCTGCTACGGGGCAGACACTCTGACACTCTACACTAGGAAACTGGTATAGATGGAAAGCTGTTGTGACCTATTCCCTCAAATTTAAAAATATCACCATCATTTCAGAATTAACCTAGAAAGCAAAAAGAAAGAAAAATGCAGGTTGTAAAAATGCCACACTAAGGAGAAAGCATCCAAAACAAACAAAAAAAAGAATGACAAGACTTAGAAATCTAATCTAACCACGAATGACAATAGATACTCTTGTGTGAACTACTGAAATCAATAAAACTGACAGAATGTGTGACTCAATGTGGAAGTAAGGCTGAAAGCCCATATAAAAAGAGTGAGAATTGCTAGGCATGGTGGCACATGCTTTTTAATCCTAGCACTTGGGAGGCAGAGGCAGGCTGATCTTTGTGAGTTCAAGGCCAGCCTGGTCTACAGAGCAAGCTCCAGGATAAGCTGGGGCTCCAAGGAGACCCTGTCTGGAAAAAAAAAAAAAAAAAAAAAATGAGTGAGAATTAAGGTGCCATTAGTACAAGGAAGAGACAATGTATATGACAGTATTAGCATAAGGACAGACAATAGATCAATAGTACAGAATTTAAATTGGAAACAGATCCCTGCTGACACTATACCATCAACGGATTCCCAATACAGGTGAGGAGTTAACTCAGTGGGGACAGAACAATTTCCAACAAAGAGTACTGAAACTGAGCATTACATAATGTGTATATGCACCAAACACTGTGGGGTGGGGGCTGGAGTGCAGCTGAAGGAAAGAACAACTCGGTGTGTTGATATATACTTATAAGCCCAGCACGTTGGAAGGTAGGGCAAGATACCTGTCTCAGAAAGTATATATTGGGACCAGCAAGATGGCTCAGCAGGTAAAGACAGATCACCTGCTGCCAAGCCTGGTAAACTAGTTTCATCCCTGGGATTCACATGGTGGAAGGGAAGAATTAACTGCCATGGGTTGGCCTCTGGCTTTCACATGTACACCATGGCATGTGTGCCAATGCATGCATGTATTCAGAGATGCACACACGCACACACATGCAATAGTTGTGCAATAAAAAATTTTAAGTTCGTGTTACCCCTATTAATATACACAACTTTTATGCTTTTTTGTGTGAATTTGCTAGAAATCAAAAGATAATGGGGGCTGGAAGCCGGCTCAGCAGTGAAGCACACTTGGTGTTCATCCAGAAAACTCCGCTTAGGTTCCAAGAACTGTACCTCCAGTGCTGGGGGACCCTAACCCTCTTCTGAACTCTGTGGCCACTGCACACAAGGGGGGGGCACCGAGACCCATGCAGACAAAACAAACACTCATACACCAAATAAAAATGGTCAATAAAATATTTTAAAATAGTGTTTAAGCTGGCTGTGGTGGCGCATACTTTTAATCCCAGCACTTGAGAGGCAGAGGCGGTGAGATCAAGGCTAGCCTGATCTCCATAGTGAGTTCCAGGCCAGCTGGGGCTATGTGGAGACCCCCTCTCAAAAAGACCAAAACAAAACCAAAAAAAGTTTTTGAACAATTAGCTATCCATAAAAGATCCTAACAACCTCAACCCTCAACTCAGCTCTGACCATACACAATAGTTCTCACAAATGGGCCAAGAGATAGGAGGTTAAATATAAATATAAGGAGAAAATGTAACAGAACAACTTTGTGACTTCTGAAAGACACTGCCTTTTAACAAAAAATAAGCATGAACCATATGGAATAAAAAACAGTAAACTCGGGCTGGAGAGATGGCCTAGCGGTTAAGAGCACCGACTGCTCTTACAGAGGACCCGGGTTCGATCCCCAGCACCCACATGGCGGCCAAGAACCGTCTGAAGCTCCAATTCCAGGAGAACTCCAGCTCCAGGGGAATCCGAGACCCTCTTCTGACCTCTGCGGCGTTGCACGACACGGGTGCACAAACTTGCATGCAGACAGTACATTCATACACATACAGAAATAAATAAAATTAATAAAAAAAAATTTAAAAACAGTAAACTCAACTTCAAAACTTCTGCTCATAATATGTAAACAAAAGTCACAAATTGGGAGAAAAGAAATCATCACAGACTTGTGCCCAGAACAGATAAAGAATGACTATAAACTAATAACAAGAAAGCAACCAAATTTAAAGTATGGCCATGGGGCTTAAACATTGTCAAGAACTATTAAAAAGATCAGTGAATGCTGCAAGGATGAGACAACAGGAACGTGTGACAATGCTAGCAGGGAGGTGGAACAGCAAGGCAGGCATTTCTGGAAGCTTGGCACTTCCTTAATATATATATGACAAATTCTACTCTCCAAAAGAATAGAAACAATCAACAAATACTTGTTTTTGTTTTATTCATGATAGCAATAAATTTGAAATAAATGACCATCAACAGGTGAATGGATAAACAAATTATTGTATAGTCACACAATTAAAACAGACTTGTTCTTTGCAATAAAAAGTAATGAACTGCTGATGTATGCATCCTGGATTAATCTTAAAAGGCTGTGCTGACAACGCAGATGCACTTACACACATGTAGGCAATATACTCATACTCATAAAAAATAAAATAAAAATTTTTAAAGTTGTGCTGAGAAAAAGACTACCAAAGCATTCCAGAGAATTCTTGAGTCACTAATATTATCACCATATAAACTCAGAAGCTAATAGACACTGTCTCTAGTTGATAACCCCTAAATATAGAGGTTAAAAAAAGTAATTTAGACTTCTGGGTAAAATTGCAACTGGAAGCTGCCCCTGTTTGACCTAGAGAAGGAGAACTATCTCGATTAAAAAAAAATAGACTGTTCCAAGGAGAGAAGAGGAAGAGCCTCAGAATTCACAAAAGGAGTGACAGGATAGGATAACTGAAAGCATGGTCAAACAGCAGAGAGAATCAGGCCCAGCCCAGCTCCAGCCCAGCTCCAGCCCAGCTCCAGCTCCAGCCCAGCTCCAGCTCCAGCTCCAGCTCAGCTCCACCTCCAGCCCAGCTCCAGCTCCAGCCCAGCTCCAGATCTGACGGCATGGAATGGCCGAGAAGATGGGCCTGAAGGACGAGGGGAAGCCTGTGCTGGAGTTTCGCGAACTCACCCCCACCCATCCGAGCAAGGAAGGCTAGCTTCCGTGTACTAACATGATAATTAGGGACTAGGCTAGGAAGGGAAGGGATTGGATTAATTAGGAACTTGTAAATTAAGCCTCCTAAAAGGACCAGTTGGGAAGGGACACGTGCCCGAGTGGGGAAGCCAGCACGGCTTATAAACCTCAGTGAACCTGCAATAAAGTGAATTTTGAGCTGTAACACTTTGACTCGACTCCCTGCCGTGGTTGCTTTCGGTTCAGCAGGGCACTTACTCTCCCCAGCCCTACTCTGTCGCAGGCCGACAGAGTGAAGATTTTTGGCAGCGAGGAAGCTGGAGAGGGTGGTCTTTGCCAACCACCTCTCTACTCCTCCCGTACAGCTCCAGCTCAGCTCCAGCTCCAGCCCAGCTCCAGCTCCAGCCCAGCTCCAGCCCAGCCCAGCTCCAGCCCAGCTCTAGCCTAGCTCCAGCCCAGCTCCAGCCCAGCTCAGCTCCAGCTCCAGCCCAGCTCCAGCCCAGCCCAGCCCAGCTCTAGCCCAGCTCCAGCCCAGCCCAGCTCCAGCTCCAGCCAGCTCCAGCTCCAGCCCAGCTCCAGCCCCAGCCCAGCTCCAGCCCAGGTCCAGCCCAGCCCCCAGCCCAGCTCTGCCCCAGCCCAGCTCCAGCCAGCCCCAGCCCAGCCCAGGCCCAGCTCCAGGCCCAGCTCCAGCCCAGCCCAGCTCTAGCCCAGCCAATCAACTCCAGCCCAGCTCCAGCTCAGCTCCTAGCCAGCTCCAGCCCAGCTCCAGCTCCAAGCCCAGCTCCAGCTCCAGCCCAGCTCCAACTCCAGCCCAGCCAGCCCAGCTCCACCCAGCCCAGCTCCAGCTCCAGCTCCAGCTCCAGCCTCAGCTCCAGCCCACCTCCAGCCCAGCTCCAGCCCAGCCCAACAGCTCCAGCCCAGCTCCAGCCCAGCTCCAGCCCAGCCCTCAGCTCCAGCTCCAGCATCCAGCGCCAGCTCCATCCAGCCAACCTCGCCCAGCCCAGCTGCCACCTCCAGCGCCAGCTCCCTAGTCCACAGCCCAGCCCGCCCAGCCCAGTTCCAGCTCCACCCCAGCCAGCTCCAGCCCAGCCCTCCAGCCCCAGCTCCCACTCCAGCCCATGCTGTCCAGCCCAGCCCAGCCCGCGCTCCAGCCCAGGTCCAGCCCAGCCCAGCTCCAGCTCCAGCCCAGCTCCAGCCCCAGCCCAGCCCAGCTCCAGCCCAGTTCCAGCTCCAGCCCAGCCCAGCTCCAGCCCCAGCCCAGCTCCAGCCCAGCTCCAGCCCAGCCCAGCTCCAGCCCAGCTCCAGCCCAGCCCAGCTCCAGCCCAGCTCCAGTTCCAGCTCCAGCCCAGCTCCAGCCCAGCCCAGCTCAGCTCCAGCTCAGCTCTAGGTTAGCTCCTGGGCTCCCTGGTTCGGGAGGATGAGTAGAGGTCTCATCCCAAAGCAGTTTGATTTCTCCTCTCTCTCCCAGTGCCACTGGGAATGAGCCCTCAAACGTGAGCTGCATGTGTTAAAAAGATCCGTAAACAAAAAGGGAAGAGATGGCCAAACTACAGTGAGTAAACTCCATTGTGAACTTGAGTAGATTTAGAATCACCAGGAACTACATCTCTGAGCCTGTCTGTGAGGTATTTCCAGACAGGGTTAACCGAGGAGTAAAAGCCACCTTGAACGTAGGTAGAGCCTTCTACTGACTGGAGTTCCAGACTGGATAATAGGAGAAAAGAACTGTGGATATAGTTCAGTTGACTAAGTGCTCAATGCAGAAGCACGAGGACGTGAGTTCAATCCCTAGAACCCACATAACAAAAGTTGGTGTGGTAGTGTTCTTTTATATTCCCTGCACTGGGCTGACAGAGAGGCAGGATCCCTTGGGCTACCCGGCAAGCCAGCCACTCCACCAATTATGGTGAGAGCTCCAGAGCAATGAGAAACCTTGTCTCAAAATACAAAGTAGGTGGTTGGAGAGATGGCTCAGTGGTTAAAGTACTTCCTAGGCAATCGTGAGGACCAAACTTCAGATACCAGAACCCATTTAACAAGCTGGGTATTACATTCACAGACATACAGACACACACACACACACACACACACACACAAATAGCATACATATGCATACACATAAACACATACACACATACTCAGATAACTTAACTGAGAAACAACACTGAGGTTGACCCTTGGCCTCCACACATGTGTGTAGTATGTGACTAGCTGCACACACATGTACATGCACATACACACACACACAAACACACATGCCTATACATACACAAAATAAAGCAAAAAAAGAAGAAAGTGAGCTCAGCACCAGTCTCTCTCTCTCTCTCTCTCTCTCTCTCTCTCTGTCTCTCTCTCTTTCCTAACAGCAGACAACATGAACACCCACTTAAGCTCCATTGTCATGTCTTCTGTGCCATGACAGACTATCCCCTCAAACCCCAAATCAAATAAACCCTTCCTTCCTTAGGTAACTTCTGTCAGGCAATTTGTCACAGTAACAAAAAAAGTAACTAGCCAGGTGTGGTGGTGCACACCTTTATTCCCAGAACTTGGGAGGCAGAGGCAGGCAGACTTCTATGAGTTCAAGGCCAGCTTGGTCTATATATAGAGAGTTACAGGTAGCTGGAGCTACAGGTCTCAAAAAAAAAGATAAGGAAAGGGCTGGAGAGATGGCCTAGCGGTTAAGAGCACTGACTGCTCTTACAGAGGACCCGGGTTCGATCCCCAGCACCCACATGGTGGCCAAGAACCGTCTGAAACTCCAATTCCAGGAGAACTCCAGTTCCAGGGGAATCGACACCCTCTTCTGACCTCCGCAGCATTGCACGACATGGGTGCACAGACTTGCATGCAGGCAGTACATTCATACACATACAGAAATAAATAAAAATTTAAAAAAATTTAAAAAAAGATAAGGAAAGAAAGAAAGAAGCAAAGAAATGAAGGAAAAATAATATCAAAATGAATAGATGTACAAATCACAACAAACATAAGAAACTTGAAAAAGGAGACATGACCCTCTAAAAGATCATAATTCCCAATAAATTGAAAAATACTGAAATAAGTAGAGTATCAGATAAAGATCCCGAAAGATTACAAATGGAGTAATCTATGACCTCAGAGCTGATACAAACAAGATGAAGGAAAGAAATCTGTCCACTCTCTGCTGGAGAGGGAAGCCAGCAACAGAAGAGAAAAGCAGCAAAGTGGGTCAGAAAACCAGCACTGCGGGTGAAAGGCCAAAACACAGAAGACAAATTCAACAAGGAAATTGAGATTCTGAGACACACAGTACAAACAGGAATGTTAGAAATGGGGGCTTGGAGAAATAGCTCAGTGTTTAAGAGTATGTACGGCTCTATTTTTAACTTTTATTTTATGTATGAGTGTTTGACTGCATCTATTTAAATGTACCACATGCGTACAGTGCCTGTCAGAAGAGGGTGTCAGCTCCCCTGGAACTGTGGTTACAGTGTTAGCTGCCATGTGGGTGCTGAGAACCAAACCTCAAGCCATCTCTCCTGTCCTGTGCTGTTCTTGAAGAGGATCTGGTTCAGTTCCCAGTACCATGTTGAGTGTCTCACAACTACCAGTAACTCTAATTCGAGGGGTCCTGCCATCCTTTTCTGGTCTCTGAGGGCATTGCATTCACACACACAACTCCTTCTCTACACACACATAATGAAAATAAAATCTTTAAAGAGAAATGTTGAAAACTGAAAACCCAACCAAACTGAAATGGCAACACTAACTCCATTTTGTGCTAGCTGACTTCTGCTTTACCCTGTGTTTTTGCCCAGCCATTCCCACTGCAGCCAGCCAGGCAAAACATCTGCAGCCAGTTTCAGGGAGTACATCGTTTCTACAGTACTGAGAAACTTACAAGTAGCCAGCTACTATGTCCAGATAGCAGGTCCTCCGTCCCAGCTATACCTGCATCTCCATGGAACCCACTGTTTCTGCAATTCTGAGAAACTTGCTTTTTCCTTATCAAAACGTTTTGTTAACTGACAACCTTTTGTTAACTGACCGGCCCCTGGTCTGGTGTAACTATGGTGATCTAATGTTTAACTATGGTTATTGGCTTTGCCCCTGGTATGAAGTGATTGTGGTTTTAGGCTCCATAGACCCTACCCCACTCCTCCTTGGGCCTGAAAGTTCTTTGGGGCCATTAGTCCCCTCTCTGACTACTGGCTATTAAGACAGGGCTCCTAATTCAATCATCACTATGTGCTGTTCCTCTGTGCATCTTGCTCGATATTACAAAATTTTAAAATAAAAATACTTTGGGCAAGCACGATTAATAGACTCAAAAAACCAGGAGAAAAAATATCTAGGATGGACAGGGAAATGCTCCATTCAAACATCATCAACAACAAAATTAGTGAGCTTGATGGGCATGGTGGCACAGGTTTTTCATCCCAGTATTCAGGAGGCAGAAGCAGGCAGAGCTCTGTGGTATCAGGACCACAGCTTTATCTACAAAGTGAGTTCCAGGCTAGCTGGGGCTACGGGGAGACCTTGTCTCAAAAACACATCATGAACAAAAATGAGCTTGACCAACATGTGTAAAAACTTTAGGATCTGATCAGGAGACCAAATTTAAGAATCCATGTGGTAGCAAAAGGAGCTGAGATAGAAACTTAAGGCACGGAGAATCTATTCAGTTAAATGAAAATCCCCCACATACAGAGGAAGAAATTAACATTCAAAAGGAAGCACAACTTAGAACTTCAAATAGACATGATCAGAGAAAAACCTTTCCATGGCATATTATAGCCAAGATGTCAAAACTATAAAGTAGGGCTGATGAGATAGCCAAGCCTGGAGTCCTGAGCAAGATTTCTGTGACCCACATCATGGAAGAAGTGCACAAACTCCAGCAAGTTGTCCTCTGACCTCCACATGCACCATCTCCCAAATAAATAAATAAATAAATAAATAAATAGATTCAATTTAAAAAATATATCAAAGCAGTAGGCAGGGTCTGCAACACTTTCACATTGCAATACAATATTAACTACAAAGCTCATGCTTGAGAACCTCATAACTGCAGTATAAAACAAAATCCTCAGAAAATCTTATAAGTACATTCTAAATTTTGTGTTGGGCTACTCTTTGGTCTGTGTGCCACAGGGTGAACATACTTGCTGGGGAAAATCAGCAACTTACCTAAAGACAAACACATCAGAATAACATCAACTCTCTCATCAACAACTGTAAAAGCTAGGAAAATATGCAATGAAATATTTGAGGCCCCAATTACAGGCAATTCTCAACCAAGATCATTCCATCCAGAAAAGTATTTTCTTCAAACTGATGAAGAAATAAGGACATTTCAAGACAAGTACAAATTAAGGCTTTGTGACTACCAAGCCAGCACTGCAGAAGATATTTAAAGGAATATTCACACAGAGGAAGAAGAAAATCTCAGTCATCAGAACACAGGAAAGAATAACCTTCATGAATGGAAGAGATGAACTGAGGTGAGACAGGAAGGAATCTGTCATTTCCAGCACAGTAAACCAATAAACCCTCAATACTAACAGCAGAGAAAGAAAAGAATAAATAACAATAATCTAAACAACCAGAAAACAACTAACAAAACTACAAGATTTTTCAAACTTCTCTCA
Source organism: Rhizomys pruinosus (assembly GCA_009823505.1). Lineage (NCBI taxonomy): Eukaryota > Metazoa > Chordata > Mammalia > Rodentia > Spalacidae > Rhizomys > Rhizomys pruinosus. The sequence goes on from VZQC01014711.1 coordinate 1,442,629, forward strand.
ATAATATTTTTTATTAAATATTTTATTTTATTCTATTTTTGGTCTTTTCAAGACAGGGTCTCTCTGTAGCCCCAGGTGTCCTGGAACTCACTCTGTAGACCAGGCTGGCCTTGAACTCACAAAGATCCTCTGCCTGCCTCTGCCTCCCAAGTGGTAGGATTAAAGGTGTGCGCCACCATGCCCAGCTACCTGGCTATTGTTTTTATGTGTATGAGTATTGTCTGCATGCATGTAAATGCATCCATGTCATCCAAGGCCCATGAAGGTCAGAAGAGGGCACCAGATCCCCTGGAACTGTAGTTACAGACCATTGTTAGCCACTGTGTGGGTGCTGGGAATCGAACCTGGGTCCTCTGAAAGAGCAGCCAGCACTCATAACTGCTGAGCAATCTCTCCAGCCCCTCAATAATAATCATAAATATCCTCAACTCATCAATAAAAAGATGCAAGCAAGATGACTAGATTTAAAAATAAGATCAAGAGGGTACTGGGCAGCATCTGGTAGGGGATTGTGGGGAAGAGAGGCTAGGCCTACCGGGCACACAGGCAGGTGACCTGGGCCAGACCATCTCAGCTGCAGGGTACTGGGGGGGGGTAAGCAGGTGCCCCCTGAACCTGGAATTCCGGAGGGAGTGTTCAGTAAGCCCTACAACCAACCTAGAGGAAGTGGCTGGCAGCAGCAGAGGGAGCACAGGGCTCAGAGGGTGTCATAACTGCTGCTACCTACCCAGTTCTTACAGAATAGAAAGGGCAAAACAAACAAACAAACAAACAAACAAACAAATATCCAGGCGTGGTGGCACACGCCTTTAATCCTAGCACTTGGGAGGCAGAGGCAGGCGAATCTTTGTGAGTTCAAGACCAGCCTGGTCTGGTCTACAGAGTGAGTTCCAGGACAGCTGGGGCTCAGGGAAACCTGTTTTGAACAGACAAAAAAAAAAAAAAAAAAAAAAAAGGGGAAGAGTGAGCTATACCTCCCAATATATAACCAAAATTGAAAGCCTGAAATCTAGACAAGTCAACACTCCATAAATAAAGAGAAGGAATCAGGGAAAACAATCCTTCAACACGGTGAAGGGGCATTTGTGATTCGCATCAGAATACAGGCAAAAGGAAACCCACATGCCAAGAGCACAAAGAAAGAACAATATGGGAAAAGAGCAGAATAATTCCACACTAAAGTCTATTGAACCTATGGAGGATTCCCACAATGGGACCTCCCTGGAGGTAGCCCAGGACACAGATCATAAAGCAATCACAGATATATTCAAAGAAATCATGGAACTAAGGGGAGAGAATGAAGAACTCAGAAAGATCTATGGGAAAAGAATGACAATATTTGGAAAGAACTAAAAGGAGAAAATGACAAACTCCAGAAAGAACTAGAGGGAGAAAATGACAAACTCTGGAAGGAAGTGGAAACACTGAAAATATCCCATGCTGAAATGAAAAAGGAAACCAACCAGCAAAGCAAGGAGTTACAAGAAGAGATTGAGAAGCTCCAAAAGGAAGTGGAAATAGTAAAGAAAGCACATGATGAAATAAAAAAGGAAATCAAACACTCATCCAATCAACAGGAAAGCATGGGAAAAAGCATCAGAAGTAGAATGGAGGAAGCAGAAAAAAGAATATCAGACCTGGAAGATAACACAGAATACCTAAAAAGCTCAAGTAAAGACTATGAAAATTTAAAAAAAATTAAAAAATTTAAAAAGGGGGGTAGAAAAAAAGGACTATGAAAATTTAAAAAATACATAAGAATGGAAGAACCAGGAAATATGGGACACTATGAAAAGATCAACCCTCCACATCTAGGGATAGAGGAAGGAGAAGAATCCCAAGAGAATGATATCGGTCAGATCTTCAACAGAATAATAAATGAAAATTTTCCCAAACTAAAAAAGACAAACCCATACAAATACAAGAAGCACATAGAATACCAAATAGACAAGACCAGAAAAGACACTCCCCATGCCATATCATAGTTAAAACACTAGACACCCAAAACAAAGACAAAATTCTAAAAGCCACAAGAGATAAACAACAAGTTACATATAAGGGGAAACCTATTAGAATAACAACTGACTTCTCAGTGCAAACTATGAAAGCAAGAAGAACGTGGACCAAAGCATTCCCAGTGCTAAACAACTACAAATGCCAACCCAGGTTACTATACCCAGAAAAAATGTCAATTCTAGTTGAAGGAAAGAGAAAAATCTTCCATGACATAAACAGGATGAAAGAATACATGTCCGGAAAGCCAAACCTTCAGAGAACACTTGAAGCAATTCAAAGGGCAGAGGAGAGGAGCAGCTATCCCCAGGCAACTTGAAAGGGAAATTATTAAAAGCAATTAACTGGAAAAGTAGAAACCTAGACCAAAAATGCAAATGGATGATAAGAGGAAAGGAAGCAACACACATCTCTCAATTATAACATTAAATATTAATGCACTAAACTTCCCAATCAAAAGTCATAGACTGGGAGAATGGATTAGGAAACAGAATCCATCTATATGCTGTCTGCAAGAAACCCATCTCACCCTCAAGGATAGACACCAACTGAAAGTGAATGGATGGGAAAAAATATTCCAAGCAAATGGTACCAAAAAGAAAGCAGGAGTTGCTATTTTAATATCAGACAAAATAGACTTCAAAGTAAAAGCAATCAGAAGAGACAAAGAGGGCCATTACATCCTTATCAAAGGGAAAATTAACCATGAAGACTTCACAATCATGAATATACATACGCCAAACTCCTGTGCACCAATCTTTATAAACACAACTCTACATGACCTCAAGGCACAGTTTAATCACAGCACACTCATAGTAGGGGACTTCAGTACCCCACTGAGCCCCTTGAACAGATCAATGGGACAAAGAATAAACAGAGAGACATCTGAACTGAACAATACAATACAGGAAATGGACCTCACAGACATCTACCGAACATTACACCCAAGCACCAGAGAATACACTTTCTACTCAGCACCCCAAGGGACATTCTCCAAAATTGACCACATACTCTGACACAGAAAAAACCCCCCTCTACAAATTGATATAATTTCATGCATTCTATCAGATCACAGTGTAATAAAGCTCAATATCAACACCAGAATAAGCCCTACTACCTACAAGAACAAATGGAGACTAAACAACACAGTCCTGAATAATGAATGGGTCAAGGAAGAAATAAAGAAATAAGAGCATTCCTGGAACTAAAAGACAATGACAGTACAACACAACAAAACCTATGAGACACTTTAAAAGCAGTCCTAAGAGGGAAGTTTATAGCCCTGGGTGCCTACATTAAAAAACAGAAAGAGCACAAATAAATGAGTTAACTCTGCAGCTAAAAACACTCGAAAGACAAATGAACCCTAAACACAACAGACAGGAAGAAATGACAAAAATCAGAGCAGAGATCAATGAAATAGAAACAAAGAAAGCAATACAAAAAAAAAAAAGTCAATGAATTCAAACGTTGGTTCTTTGAGAGAATAAACAAGATAGACAGACCTCTAGCCCAGTTAACCAAAAGAAAGAAAGAGCAACTCCAAATCAATAGAATTTGTGATGAAAGGGGAAACATCACGACAAACGAAAAGATCCAGGCAATCATATGGGAATACTTCAAAAACCTATACTCTACTAAATTTGAAAACCTAAGCGAAATGGATGAATATTTGAAATCCTGGGAATCACCAAAGCTAAACCAAGAAGATACTGCCAACTTAAACAAACCCATAATATTTGAGGAAATTGAAGATGCAATTAAAAACCTCCCAACTAAAAAAAGCCCGGGTCCAGATGGTTTCATGGCAGAATTCTATAAAACATTAAAAGAGGTCCTACAACCACTGCTACTCAAATTGTTCAGAAGGATACAAACAGAGGGAATTCTTTCAAATTCCTTCTATGAATCCAGCATCACTCTAATACCAAAACCAGGCAAAGATACAAGCAAAAAAGAAAGCTATAGACCCATCTAATTAATGAACATAGATGCAAAAATTCTCAACAAAATACTTGCAAATCACATACAGACCCACATCAAAAAGATCATCCATCATTATCAAGTTGGATTCATATCAGAGATACAGGTATAGTTCAACATACTTAAATCAATTAATGTCATAAAACACATAAATGGACTGAAAGACAAAAACCACATAATTATCTCAATTGATGCCTTCAACAAAATCCAACACCCCTTCATGCTTAAAGTCCTAGAGGGGAAATGGACTGGAGGGATCATTCCTCAACATAATCAAAGCCATATACAAGAAACCCACAGCCAACATGATCTTAAATGGAGAAAAGTTAGAAGCATTCCCCTTAAAGGTAGGAACTCAGCAAGGCTGCCCCTGTCACCACTCCTCTTCAATATAGTGCTTGAAACACTTGCTAGGGCAATAAGGCAAGAAAAGGAAATTAAAGGAGTACTAATTGGAAAAGAGGAAGTCAAACTATCCCTCTTTGCAGATGATATGATAGTTTACCTAAGGCATGCTAAAAGCTCAACCAGAAAACTCCTAGAAACAATTAGGAGTTTCAGTAAGGTGTCGAGATACAAAATTTACCTAGAAAAATCAGTAACCTTTCTTTACACCAACAACAAGCAACTAAAGGATACAAGGAGACCTTCCCAATAACAATAGCTTCAGAAACAATAAAATATCTAGGAACAAACCTAACTAAAGACATCAAAGATCTCTACAACAGAAATTATAAACCCCTAAAGAAGGAGATTGAAAATGACATCAGAAGATGGAAAGACCTCCCATGCTCATGGATTGGAAAAATTAATACAGTAAAAATGTCAATTCTACCCAAATTAATATACAGATTTAATGTAATCCCAATTAAAATCCCCAAGACTTTCTTCACAGATTTGGAAAAAATCCTTAAGTTCACATGGCAAACAAAAGACCCCGAATAGCCAAAACAACCCTGAGTGAAAAGAGCAATACAGGGGGAACCTCTATACCAGAATATAAACTATACTACAGGGCTATAGTCATAAAAAGAGCCTGGTATTGGGACAAAATCAGAACCATAGACCAATGGAACAAAACTGAAGATCCAAACTTGAGCACATAGAATTTCAGCCACCTCATATTTGACAAGGGGGCCAAAAAGACACAATGGAGGAAAGACAGCATCTTCAGCAAATGGTGTTGGCAAAACTGGATCACCACTTGTAGAAGAATAAAATTAAACCCCTACCTCTCACCCTGTACAAAACTCAACTCCAGGTGGATCAAAAACCTCAGCATGAAACCCAAAACTCTGAAGGTGATAGAAGAAAAATTTGGCAGCAGCCTACAAGACATAGGCATAGGAAAAGACTCTAAATCAGACAGCAGCTGCACAGGAAACAAGGTCGACAGTTGACAAGTGGGACCTTATAAAACTCAAAAGCATCTGTACAGCAAAAGAAACAATCAGGGAAGTGAAGAGAAAACTCACAGAGTGGGAGGAAACCTTCACTGCAGATACATCTGACAAAGCATTGATTTCCAGAATATATAAACTACTCAAAAAACAAAGAAGAAAGAAAACAAATTACTCAAAAGATGGAGCAAAGAGCTGACCAGAAGCTCCACAAGTGAGGAATTAGAGATGGCTGAGAAACATCTTAAGAAGTGTTCAACTAAAAAAAAAGGAAATGCAAATCAAAACCACTTTAAGATATCATCTTACTCCAATAAGACTGGCTAGGATCAAGAAAAAAAATGATACCAAATGCTGGAGAGGTTGTGGGGAAAGGGGAACACTTATCCACTGCTGGTGTGAATGCAAACTCGTACAACCATTATGGAAAGCAGTATGGAGAACCCTTGAAAGACTCAAAATGAGCCTACCACCTGACCCAGCCATACCACTTCTGGGTATATACCCACAAGACTCATCTTACTGCAAAGATACATATACAACCATGTTTATTTCAGCTCTCTTCACAATAGCGAAGAGCTGAAACCAACCCAAGTGCCCCTAAACCAATGAGTAGATAGAGAAAATGTGGCACATCTATACAATGGAGTTCTATGCAGCGGTAAAAAAAGATGATGTCATGAAATTTGCAGGTCAATGGATGGAACTAGAAGATATTATGTTAAGTGAAGTAACACAGTCCCAGAAAAACAAAGCATAAATGGTATCCCTCATCTGTGGTTGCTAGCACCAAGTACCTAGTTATAAGGCAAACTGAGCAACATTAATATTATATTCCTCATGATCTGAACACAACCGTGCTCTTATATTATGAATCCCTAGACAGGTCCAAGAACCAACCTACCATTTATTTTCAGATTATGGATTTTTGGTATATGATGGTGGGCATGTACACATATTTTAGAGTAGCATAAAGTTAAAATGGAAAAAGAAGAATCAAGAAATATGATATGGAAATAACACACAGTTTGTTTTCAGAAGATACAATTTTAGTATAGGTGTGATATATCAGGCTTGTATAACTTAGCCATTCTGGGTGCTTAATGACCATACTTAACACCCATACCAATTTGGCTGAGGGACCAAAGGGATAACTTTGTTCCTTGCCCTCAGAGGTCAACTAAGTTTCAGGAGAATATGCATGGGGTCATCTCTTGAAATGTCCTGCAAATGTGAGTGATCCAGTCTTCCTGTGCAAGGAGGTCTTGGAGATCCACTAATGGGACTTCAGCCAGTGTCCAGCCTATAAAGAGGAAAGTCTGCTCATGCTTCAAAAAGAGAAACCTGGTCTAGCAAGACCTAACTGTGTCCTCAAGTGGATGGAACTGGTGATTGAAAAGCCAAAAGGAGCCAGGGGCTCCCCCCCACACACAAAAAAACCCTGAGTGACCCTTGAGGACCAGATCCTCAACTGACCTTGAGAAAACAAAAACCTTGGTTAATCTGGGCTAACTGTGTGGCCTTAAGCATCCAAAAGGAAAGTATAACCAGAAATAAATAATCAGTAAGGTCTGAGAAATTGTACTTCAGATATAAAACTCAAGAATCCTCCAAACCTTCAATGCCAGATGGGGACTGAGCAGCTACTGGGATTTCAGCCACTTCAGAGTGTAGACTGCTGTTGTTGGACTACCCAGGCTGTATCATGGAGGCCAGTGCAGGAAGATCAAGACAGGATATATGCTTGCTGGACCTCATTTGGGTGACCATGAGGGGTAGAGACCCCAGTGTGGAGCACAGGGGCATGATTGATGATTGTTTGGGTTTGCCAAGGAGGAACCTTCAAGCACTTCCTTGGGGAAAACATGACATCTTTTGGTAAAAAAAAAAAAAAAGGATTATATTTAACAGTTAAAAATATTTTGTAAAATAATATTTTCTCTTTTTATTGATATATGCTACAACCATTCATAATTTATCCTTATGTAATCCTTTGGTGTGTTCTATCATATAGGAATACTAATATTCATATTCTAGAAAAAAAGAGAGAATGTAAGGTTATAGTTCTTTTTACTTGCATGCAACTTTACTGTTAAAATGTAAATCTCTAAATGTGCTTTGGAACTAACCTATAGTTTATTTTCAGATTTTGTAACTTTGATTTATGTGTGGAGTGTATGTAGGTATATTTTGGAATAATATAAAATCAAATGGGAACAAAAAAAGAGAACTGACCAAAACAGTAAAGCTGTGCACCGAAAAGGTCATAAAAGACTGAGAAAAAGATACAAGACAGGACTTGTGTATGACAGAATCCATGAGCTCTGACAGGGGAGAGGGGGGGACATGAGGGGTGGGCATAGATGGGGGAATGAGTCTAAATTTGATTAAAAAATGTATGAAATGTGCTCAATAAAAATTAAAAATTAAAAAAATGTGAATGTCTAAATGTGTTTTGGAATTAACCTATAGTTTATTTTCAGATTTTGTCATTTTAATTTATATGTGGAGTGTATATATGCATATTTTGGAATAATATAAAATCAAAGGGAACAACATAAAAAGAAAAACCTATTCAAAGAACTGACCAAAACAGTAAACTTGTGCATCAAAAAGGTTATAAAAGACTGAGAAAAAGATGCAAGGCAGGACTTAACATGTATGACAGAATCCATGAGCTCTGGCAGGGGGGGTAGGGAGGTGGCAGGGGGGAATGAGGGGTGGGTATGGATGGGGGAATAAGTCTAAATTTGATTAAGAAATGTTGTATGAAATGAGCTCAATAAAAATTAAAAAAATAAAAATAAATAAAATAAAAATAAGATTGAACTGTCCATGGTGTCCAAGAAATGCACATCACTTGTCAAGGTGCCTATAGACTGAGAGATAAGGGACAGTCAGTTTATCAAGTGAATGAAAGCTGAAAACAAGCTAGCACAGCTGTTATGATTTCTGATAAGGGAGCCTTCAAAATTACTCAAAAAAACTATGAAGGTCATGATATACTAATAAAAATAATTCATTAAGAAGCCATGATAATGCTAAATAATAGGCTCAAAATATTGCAAAACATAAAGCAAGCATTACTGACCACAAAAGACCGGACAAGTTCTTATACAAAAGTGGATGACTTCAATACCTCATTCACATCTTTAATTTTTTTTAATTAAAACTTATCATTGTGTATGTGTATGGTGTGTGAGTGTAGGTATACCATAGTTGCCATTTGGAGGTCAGAGGACAACTTTATGGAGTTGGTTCTCTCCTTCTACCCTTACATGAGTTCTGAGATTGAACTTTATCCTCTAAGCCATTTCACCAGCCCCATTCTCATCTTTAGATAGATCATCCAAACTAAAAATCAACAAAGAAATCACAAAGTAAAACTAAACCACAGAACCACAGAATATATCCATATATCTATATATATCTATATCTATATAATCTACAGAATGTTCCGTCTAACTTTAAGTTTGCTTCTCTATTGCTGTGATAAGACATTCTGACTAAAAACACCCTGTGGGGGGGGGGGAGACTTTATTGTATCTAACACTTCCAAGTGACGGTCCACTTTTGAGGGAATTCAGGCAGAAACGCAGGCAGGGACCTGGAGGCAGGAGCTGAAGAATCCACTGCAGAAGCACGCTGCTTATTGGCTGGCTCTTCTGGCCTATGCTCAGCTGCTTTCTTATATAACCCAGGCCCACCTGCCCAGCACTAGTACTCCTCAGTGAGCTGGGGCTTCCCATATCACTCAACAATCAAGAACGTGCCTCACAGACAGACATACAGGCCAATCCAGTAGAGGAAATTCCCCAGTTAAGATTCCTTCTTCCCAGGTGTGTCAAGTTGATAACCATTGCCAACCACAACACCAACAGACCAGACTACATGTTCTCAGCAGCCTTGGTATCCTCTCTAAAACAGACGACATTCACTGGGCGTGGTGGTACATGCCTTTAATCCTAGCACTTGGCAGGCAGAGGCAGGNTCACAGAACCTCCTCCTGCTGCACAACCTCAGTGCTCACTCTCAATTGACAGCTCAATACTGCTCTACTGCAAAGGGTTGTTTCTAGGGCAAAGCTACAGGATTACAGAGCAGGGCAAAAAAGAGTGGACTTGGAGCTGGGAGAATAATCGATAATTGATTTTGGGTCCTCTGCATCTTTTTTTGCTCTTTGTGACAGGGTCTCCTTGTAGCCTCAACTGGCCTGGAACTGGCTATGTAGAATTGGCTGGTCTTGAATTCATAGAGATTCGCCTGCCTCTACCTCCCAAGTGCTGGGACTAAAGGCATGCACCATCACGCCTAGCTAGAAAGTCTTAGAAATACAAAAGAAATAATCTCTTGTGTGTTATCAGAGCACAGTGGAATAAAACTAGAAATAAGTAGGAAGAGAAAGCATATAAGCTATAAAAATACAAGGAGCCCAAATAACACATTGAATGGCCAATGGGATATTGAAGAAATTGAAAAAAAATGTAAATTCCTAGAATCAAGTGAATATAAAAGTACAATTTACCAGAAACTTTGCTAAGGCAGTTCTAAAAGGAAAGTTTAGAGCTATGAGTGCTTCCATTAAAAAATATCATGAAGCGGGGCTGAAGAGATAGCTCAATGGTTAAGAGCATTGGCTGCTCTTACAGAGGACACTGTTCCCAGAACCTGCACAGTGGCTAACAACCATCTGTAACTCCAGTTCTAGGGTATCTTGTGCCCTCTTCTGACCTCTGCAGACACTGCATGCATGGGTGCACTTACCTGCACACAAAACACTCATACATATAAAATAACAAATAAATCGAAAGAAATTTTTTTTAATCATAAAGCCAGCTAGAAGGCTCAGAGAGTAAGGGTAAGGTGTTTCCTGCCAAGTCCAATGACCTGAGCTCCATCCCTGGTACCCACAGAGTGGAAGGAGAGAATGACTCCTGCAGGTCATCCTCAGACCTTCGTATGTCACCATCAGAAATGTGTGTTGGAACATATACACAAAAATGAAATAAATATTTAAGTTTAACCAGGCATGGTGGTGCACGCCTTTAGTCCCAGCACTCAAGAGGAAGAGGCAGGCAGATCTCTGTGAGTTCAAGGCCAGCCTGGTCTACATAGTGAGTTCCAGGACAGCTGGTACTAAAGGGAGACCCTGTCTCAAAAAGACCAAAAAAATTAATTATAGATATCTCAAATAAATTAGTGATGCACCTAAGGCCTTACAAAAATAAAAGCAGGTCAAAACAAAAATGGAAAGTGGCAAGAAAAAAAAATCAAAGGCAGAAATGAAAAGGAAACTAAAAGAACAATATATAGGATCAATCAAACCAAAAGTTGCTTCTTTGAAAAATATACAAGTTAGACAAATGCCTAGCCAACATAACACACACACACACACACACATACACACACACATATACAGAGAGAGAGAGAGAGAGAGAGAGAGAGAGAGAGAACAAATAGTATTAAAGATGAAAGAAAGAATAGACTCTAATGTAATCCAGAAGATAGTTAAGGAATACTTGGAAAACATATTTCAAAAAACTGAAAACATCTAGATAAATACGAAGTTAGAATGGCCTATAAAACTAAATCAAGAGGATACAGACAATTTGAATAGATCCACAACAAGCAACAAGACTGAAGCAATATTAAAGACTCTCCCAACAAAGAAAGTCTAGATGGATCCTTGGTGTGTTATACCAAACCTGTAAAGAGTTAACAGCAGTACTCCTCAAATGTTCCACAGGGCAGAGAGTGGAGGAACATTATTCAACTCACTCTACCAAGCCAGAATGACTCTGATACAAAAAAGAAAACTGAAGACCAATTTCCCTGACAATATAGGTGTAAAAATTCTCAATAAAATTCTGGGTGTGGTGGCACATGCCTTTAATCTCAGCATTAGGGAGGCAGAGGCAGGATGATCTCTGTGAGCTCAAGGCCAGCCTTGTCTACACAGCGAGTTCCAGGCAGGCTGGGGATAGCGAGACCCTTTCAAAAAAAAAAACACCTCAAACCTCAGTAAATAACTGCAAACCAAGATTATATATCATGACTGAATTGGTTTTATTCCAGAGATGTAAGGATGATTCAATATACAGAAATAAAAAAATGTAATACAGGACTTAAATAGATTTAAGGACAGAAGCCACGTAATCATAGCAATCAATGTAGAAAAGGCCTTTGACAAAGTTCAACTTGTCCTCATGATAACTTCATGAAACTAGGAATAGAAGAAGCTTAGCAGAAGATAATAAAGGCTATGTGACCAACCTATAGCTAACAGTACACTAAACGGGGAGAACTAATAGTGTTTCTTCTGAAAGTCAGAAATGGCACAAGGGTACCCACTCTCCACATTCTTGTTCAATATAGTGCTCCAAGTCTCAACTAGAACAGTAAGGGAAAGAAATAGATTCAAGTAGGAAAGGAAGAAGTCAGCCCTTTTGTGAATGGCATGATCCTATACTTAAAGACCCTAAAGACTGTACCAAAAGCACTCTTAAATCCAATAAACATTTTCAACCCAGCAACATGACACAAAATCCCATTCACAAGAGTTTCCAAAAAGAAAATGTAGCTAGAAATAGGCCTAACCAAGGAGCTAAAAGGCTTCCACGATGAAAAATTTAAAACTCTGTAGAAAAAAACAGAAGAAGACACTAGAAAGAGGACCTGTAATGTACATGATTTGGTAGAGTTTGTATTGTAGAAATGGCTTTCTTACCAAAAGATATCTATAGATTCAATGCAACCCCTATTAGTGTCTCAATGACATTCCTCACAGAACTAGGAAAAGCAACAAAAAACAAACTCACAGAAACATAAGACTCCAAAGGGCCAGAGCAATCCTAAGCAGAACCAATGTTGGTGATCTCAAGCTTCATTACAGAGCCACAATAACAAACAAACAAACAAACAAACAAGCAAACACAGCATGTTATTGTCACAAAAGCAAAGAAGCAGACTGATAGAATAAATAAGCCCACATAGCTACAGCCACCTAAGCTTTGATAAAGGCCTTAAAAATACGCATTAGAAAGAACTGGGAAAAAAACTCTGGAAAGACTCAGAAAAAGATGCAACACATGTATGGTAGAATGCAGGGACTCAGATGGGGTGGGGGCCATGGAAAGGGAAGTGACTCTAAATTTGATTGAAAAATGATGTATGCCAGGCGTGGTGGCGTACGCCTTTAATCCTAGCACTCGGGAGGCAGAGGCAGGTGGATCTTTGGAGTTCAAGGCCAGCCTGGTCAACAGAGTGAGTTCCAGGACAGCTGGGGTTACAGGGAGACACTGTCCCGAAAAGACACACACACAAAAAAAAAAAAAAAGAAAAATGATGTATGATTGGCCCTAGGAAGACAACATATCACATTTTAACAATGAAACTAAATCCATATCTCTTATCCTGCACTAAAAACAACTTAAAATGGAGTGAAAAATCTTGATATAAAACTTGAAACTCTGAAATTTCTAGAGGAAAACATGGGTAAAACACTTTGAGATACAAGCATAGCCAAGCACTTTCTGGAAAGAAGCCTGATTGCACAAGAAATAATCTCAAGAGCTGAAGCATGGAATACCAAACTAAAAGTCTTCTGTACAGCAAAGGAAACAATCAGTAGAATGAAGAAACAGCCTACAGAATGGGGAAAATCACTGCCAGCTACACATCCTACAGAGGATTAATATGTTCTATAAAGAACTCAAAAAAATAAATACCAAGAAAACCTTCCCCAAATCATCCAATCAATAAGTGGGCTAATGAACTGAATAGACAGCTGTCATACCCCACCCCCAAAATTGGTCAATAACTATCTGAAAAAAAGATTCAACATCCTTAGCCATCAGAGATCAGACAACTGCAAATGATCTGTGTTGAGATTCCATCTCATGCAACTTACAATGACTATCATTAAAAAAAATACTGGAAGGGATATGGAGAAAGAGAAACTCTTATTCACTGCTGGTGGAAATGTAAACTGGTGCAGTGACCACAGAAACAAGTTTGGAGGTTCTTCAAAAACCTGAAAACAAAGTGCTGGAGAGATGGCTGGGTGGTTAAGTGTGCTTGCTGCCCTTGCAAAGGACTGGCATTCAATTCCCAGCACCTACATTGGGTGGCTCACAACCATCTGTAAATTCTACGTTCACTGGATCTGATCTCTTCTGGCCTTCACATGTGTACACACACACACACACACACACACACACACACACACACCTCACATCAAAATAAAATAAATCATTTATCAAAATCCTGAAAAGAGAACTAGCATATATTCCCGGGTATATACCCCAGGATTCTAGGTCAGCATCCCACAGTGACCCTTGCACAACAACAGTCAAGGCATGGAACCAACCACTTCAACAAGACGTGAATGGATAAAGAAAGTGTGGTGTATGTACACAGTGCCATTTTATTCAGCTGTAAAGAACAATGAAAACACAGCATTAAAGGAAAATGGATGGCTCTGGAGACCGTTATGTTAAGCAAGGTAAGTCAGACTCGGAAAAATAGGTCACGTTTCCTCTCATATGTACAATCTGGATTTCAATTTGTGTATTTCAGACAGGAAAGTAGAAAGGGGAACGTGAGAAGGAAGAATGAGGTTAAAGGAGGAAAGAGGGAGGGGCAAGAGAGAGTAAGAGAATACATGTGTCATGAAGGCTGGAGGGAAGAAGGAAGCAGAGGGGGAGAGGAGGGAGACAGGAGGAGGAGGGAGACAGTCAGGGGGAGGAGTGAGACACTCAGGAGGAGGAGGAGGAGGGAGACAGGAGGAAGAAGGAGACAGTCAGGAGGAGGAGGGAGACAGGAGGAGGAGGGAGACAGTCAGGAGGAGGAGGGGGACAGTCAGGAGGAGGAGGGAGACAGTCAGGAGGAGGAGGGAGACAGTCAGGAGGAGGAGGGAGACAGTCAGGAGGAGGAGGGAGACAGTCAGGAGGAGGAGGGAGACAGTCAGGAGGAGGAGGGAGACAGTCAGGAGGAGGAGGGAGACCTAGGAGGAGGGAGACCAGTCAGGAGGAGGAGGGAGACAGTCAGGAGGAGGAGGGAGACAGTCAGGAGGAGGAGGGAGACAGTCAGAAGGAGGAGGGAGACAGTCAGGAGGAGAAGGGAGACAGTCAGGAGGAGAAGGGAGATCATTAGGAGGAGGAGGAGGGGACAGTCAGGAGGAGGAGGGGGACAGTCAGGAGGAGGAGGGCGACAGTCCCAGTAGGAGGGAGACAGTCAGGAGAGGAGGGAGACAGTCAGGAAGGAGGAGGGAACAGTCAGGAGGAGGAGGGGGACAGTCAGGAGGAGGAGGGGGACAGTCAGGAGGAGGAGGGGGACAGTCAGGAGGAGGAGGGAGACAAGTCCCAGGGGAGGAGGGAGGAGTGAGGAGGAGGAGGGAGACAGTCAGAAGGAGGAGGGAGACAGTCAGAAGGAGGAGGGCAAGCAGTCAGGGAGGAGGAGGGAGAACAGTCATGGGGGAGGGAACAGTCAGGAGGGGAGGGCAGGAAGGAGGGAGACAGTCAGGAGGAGGAGGGAGACAAGTCAGTGAGGAGGAGGGAAGACAGTCAGGATTGAGGAAGGGAGACAGGAAGGAGGAGGGAGACAGTCAGGAGAGGAAGGGAGACAAGTCAGGAGAGGAGGGAGACAGTCAGGAGGGGGAGGGAGACAGTCAGGAGGAGGAGGGGAGACAGTCAGGAGGAGGAGGGAGACCGTCAGGGGGAGGAGGGAGACAGTCAGGAGGAGGAGGAGACAGTCAGGAGGAGGGGACAGTCAGGAGGAGAAGGGAGACAGTCAGGAGGAGGAGGGAGACAGTCAGAAGGAGGAGGGAGACAGTCATGGGGAGGAGGAGGAGGAGACAGTCAGGAAAGGAGGAGGGAGACAGTCAGGAGGAGGAGGGAGACAGTCAGGAGGAGGAGGGAAACAGTCAGGAGGAGGAGGGAGGGGAGACAGTCAGAGGAGGGAGGGAGACAGTCAGGAGGAGGAGGGAGACAGTCAGAAGGAGGAGGGAGACAGTCAAGAGGAGGGGACAGTCAGGAGGAGGGGGACAATCAGGAGGAGGAGGGAGACAGTCAGGAGGAGAAGGGAGACAGTCAGGAGGAGAAGGGAGACAGTCAGGAGGAGGGGGAACAGTCGGAGGAGGAGGGGACAGTCAGGAGGAGAAGGGAGTACAGTCAGGAGGAGGAGGGAGACAGTCAGGAGGAGGGGGACAGTCAGGAGGAGGGGGACAGTCAGGAGGAGGAGGGAGACAGTCAGGAGGAGAAGGGAGACAGTCAGGAGGAGGAGGGAGACAGTCAGGAGGAGGGGGACAGTCAGGAGGAGGAGGGAGACAGTCAGGAGGAGGAGGGAGACAGTCCTAGGAGAGGGGGAGGGAGACAGTCCAGGAGGAGGAGGGAGACACGTTCAGGAGGAGGAGGGAGACAGTCAGGGGGAGGAGGGGGAGAACAGTATGGGAGGAGGAGGGAGACAGTCAGGAGGAGGAGGGAGACAGTCAGGAGGAGAGGAGGGAAAGACAGGAAGGGTACTGGGGCAAGCATGCAGGACAAAGTATAATGACATATATTTATGAAAATGTCACAATGAAGTCCATTTCTGATAACCAAAGAATTGTTAATAAAAAACAAAGCAGAAGGAAATGAATCTAACTTAAAGCCACAGAGGTAAATGTTGAAAACTTTTCAAATTTTCCCTTTGTGGAACAGAAAGAAAGGTCCTCATGTAATAATGGAAAGGAATTATAGAAGAATCAGTAATTAACAGATGTGGGCCTGTATTTCATCTGGCTGGAGCATTAAGGGAGCTGGCTTTTTGCCCAAATAACCTGCAAAGGCCGGGGGTCAGGCCAGCCCCTGCTCACCAGTTGATAAGACCAGCCCTGCACCCCTGCTTTCAGGATTCAAGCAAAAGGCATTATCTGGAGAGCACATCTTGGTTTTGCAAACGAACTGGAGCCTCTGCCGGCTTGCACCTTCTGTAGAAAACACACTGTGGTGGGAGGCAGAGGCAGGCGGATCTTTGTGAGTTCAAGGCCAGCCCCTGGATCTACAAAGTGAAGTTCCAGGACAGCTGGAGCTACAGAGAGACCCTGTCTCGAAAAGGCTCAAAAAAAAGAAAAAAAAAAAAAAAAAAAAAAAGAAAGAAAGAAAGAAAACACACTGTGGACTTCCGGTGCATCTCCTGACCCGCATTCTTGCCAGAAGCCCAACAAACGTCAGTATATAAGCCCCCCAAACTCCTAAAATAAGTTTCGGTCTCTTGCACCAACTCCCAGGTCTTTTGACCTGCCGGCTTTACCCGCCTCCACCTCTGTTCTAGTTTGTCTTCCATTGCTGAGACAAAACACTCTGACACCAACTTGGGGAGGAAAGGGTTTATTCAGCTTACATCTCCTGGGTCACAGTTCATCACTCAGGGAGCCCAAGGCAGGATCTCAGGGCAGGAACCTGGAGGCAGGAGCTGAAGCACAGGCCATGGAGGAATGCTGTTCACTGGCTTGCTCCCCTGGCTCATGCCCAGCCTGCCTTCTTATACAGTACGCAAAACCTGCCCAGGGTGGCACCACTCATTGTGGGCTGGGCCCTCCCACACTGCTCGATAATCAAGACAATACTCCACAGATGTGGCCACAGGCCAATCCAATGGAGCCAATTCCCCAATTGAGACTCCCTCAACCCAGGTGTGTCAAGTTGACACTAAAGCTATCCAGCACAGCCTCTGAGTCCTTTCTCCCCTCCCCCATCCCTGCGGACCTGGGAGGTTAGTGCCAGCGTCCCTCTCAGACACTGGGAACCCTGACCTACGTGCATGGGCACCCGGGAACCCCACTGCCCCACAATTAACCAGATAGGTAGAGATGTAGAGGTTAGCACCAAAAAAAAAGTCACAAAGAATCAAATGTTTCATTGGAATGGTGGGTTGGTGATAGGAAAGGGTAGTGCAGGGTTTCTGTAATTGTTTTAGTTCTAACTCTATATTGCTTTAACACAAATAAAAATTAAAAACAAAATGGGGAACAAAAAACAACATACATGCACAAAAAGAAGGCATCTGCTGGTTCAGAAGTCTTTCACAGAGACAGGAAGCAGGAAGGGAGGTCTAATGATTATCAGATTTACCAATGTCCAGATGCTCTCAACAGTGTAACTGTTACTGATAACATGTATTTGATCAGCATGGCTAGTCTTACAGTGCATTCTTCGAAAAAGGAGAAATACTGCTGAGGACTATAACACAACAATTTACTAAGGAGAAGTTTCACTAATGAGAGGTGTCTATGCAAAACCCATCTTTCTAGAGCTATTCATCCTTTTTTACCCCCCTTTAAGCAAGAAGCATGACTCAAGCACTAAGGATTGTATCTGGCAGAAGTCCTGTTAATTGAAGATAATTAAATATGCCAGTCATGTTTTTCAGTAAGGTCTGATTAAATACTTTAGAGAAGTCATTAGTGAATCCATCTGGACCAACAGCTTTGCCAGATGGCAGAATGTTACTATCTCTATCTAGTCTGTTCTTGGAATGTTCTACCTCTACTGTAGTTTAGCATGTAGTTATTTTCAAGAGGAGTTGTAATTTGCTTGTTTGCAGTATCTAGGGACTTGGAAAGAAGGCAAGCTGAACAACTGTGTTCCACACACTCAGTAAGCCACAAGATCTTAAAGCCATACTAAATCATCCACTGTTGATCCAAAGTGATCTCATCATTTCTGCCTCTGCAAAATGTTCTGCCAGACATCGCAAGTAGGTGGCCGCCTGTGAATGGAGTCAGAACCACTGGGAGAGGTGACCACCTATATTTCACACCCATGAGACTGTAAGACTCCTCAACTGAGAAGAACCTTGGAAGAAATTTTCTTCCTGCAGATGGTCACTTAAATACAATAGTGCCCAGGTTTCAAGTTTTTAAATCACCTAGTTGCATTGCCTGTGAAGGTGCATAAAAATGACAATCACAGTTGTTTCAGTAGTTTGATTAGAGTTAACCCTGGACTTACCAATTTCATAATCATGGTAAAAATTCAAGGTTCTCTCCAAAGCTTGGACAATGGCAACTTTAACATGATCATATCACCAAGTGGTACCTAAGCTAAATGCTAAGGCCCAAGTGATAAATGTGTGTTTAAAGCTTCTAGAAGAGTCTTGGGAATCTTATGGTATGTGGCAAAGATGGTGCTTAGAAAAGAGCCTGCATTTTATTGTCACCTACACCCTCGACCCCGAGACTACAGCTGACTTCAAATGAGGTTAAATTATAGCCCTATTCTTTTCTAACAAAGCTAGGTTTAATTAGCTTTTTTGCCTTACTTCACTGTGACCAGACAATTCAGTCAAGGGACTGTCTTCCAAGAGTACCCCTGACCTAGGTACCCAAGGATGCCACACTGCAGCAGCCACACCTAAAGCCTGGCAGTCTGGGGTGGGTTTGGTAATCTCTTTTTGTTCTTGGCTGACAGCAGAGCAGCACCCCTTTCTTTGTTTCCTCTCCATATGGCTCTGTCTTTACAGGGGGAATTCTCTTTTATCCAGCAGTTCCCTGGCTTTGGAGAAGAGTAGGGAAAGTCGAAATGTTTGCCTATGTCATCCATTCTCCCAAGTTTCCTACTGGAAATCCATGTTTCGCCTGACCACCTTGATTCTCAAAGATTGAATTCAGTCACAATTGAACTATCATTGTGAACTTGGCATAAGTGACTATGGAAACCCCCTCCCTTAAAAAAAAAAAGATTCCATATGTGCAAGAGAACAAGTGTTTCCACTACACAGAAACAGTTGTAATTTTCTACAACACAGGGTCCAAGACAGGATAAGTGTAGAGTGTATATATATATATAAGTATATAAGTATGTATATATATATATATATATATATATATATATATATATATATATATATATATATATATATATATATCTCCCCATTTATCCCTCATTAAATGAGTCTGCAGGAGCTCGCAATCTGCCTGCTTTTCACCCAACTCTACTCACCCCCATTTCTCGGCTGTGACCCAAACTTTTCCTGCTGACCCGGAGGAGGTTACATCTGGCACCCATGTGATCTGCAGCCCTCCGTTGTTTGGGAGACACTCCCACATGTTTATAAAATGCCCCTGCCTGGTGTTTGCGAGACACCCCCTTTGCGATTCAGTGAGTAGACCCCACGTGGTCTATGATCCCCCAATGTTTATTAGATGCCCTTTCTGTGCTTCCAGTGAGTAGACCCCTTTTTGTTTTATGTGCTATGGCCATGCACTCACTCTTGCGTGGCCCCCTTCCCTTCACTTTCAATTCATTTGTCATCCAGTTTGTTCATTATAGGGAGGTACATACTGCTGCACCATGCTGTGCTGAATAGCACTGGCTGCTCCACCTCTGAGTTCATCCCGGCAAGTCCACATAAGAGCTGATCCACTCAGGACTCGGAACCTGGCCCTCTGTATATAAAGAGACACCACTCTGGAGACACCGTGCAGATATATAGCCAAGGGGGTAACAGCCCCTGGAAGTTCTTTGCTAAGCACATGACACTTTCAGATCTAACACACACTCTTTGTCTATCCTAGTTGTCCAGGCTCTTGCCTGCGCAGCCCCTTCCCTGCTGTCATGGGCAACCTCCTCGCCATAATTGTAAGCCTTTTTAAATGCTCCTCAGCAGAGGACGATCTACACGAACATAACTACAAAAACACCAAAGAAAAACTGGCTCTCCCCTGTATACCTGATTTCCAATCGAATGAGGGGAATTCCCCTCCTGCTCCCAACTCACAAAAACTACCTACAGCTGCCCCTGCTAGGCCAGTACACCCTCAGAGGGAGGCCCAGGAAGCTCTCTCCCATGTTCCCCCTTTTCCCTCAGCTCCCCCCTTTACCCCATTCCTCTCAGAATCTATTCCCTCATCCACCCTCACACTCGCACGCATTCCCTGTTAATGTGGGTGCCGACGCTGCTGCTCGGCCCTGGATCCCCAGCCCCTTTCTGACCTATCCCTTATCTCTAAAGCAGCACAAGAAGCTGGCCCCGATTCCCCTTATTTCAAACAGGTTCTTGCCCAATGGGCCATTAACCTTCAAACACATTATGACTGGTACACCTTGCTTAAGGTGGTCCTTGACCCTGCAACATCCCTTCAATGGAAGGCAGTGTACGATAACATGGCAGAAGGTCAGGCCCGCACTAACATTATAACATAAACTTGGACATGCTTACCGGTCATGGTACAGTACCCTATTTCAAATCCTTATGTGGGGTTACTCTGGTATTCTTGACAGCCATTTTCCATGTGATAAGAGATTGCAGGTCCTTCCATTGCTTACTGTTGATGTCCAATCACACTCCTTCCCTAAATCCTCGCGTGTCCCCCACGCTCCCAGCAGCCTTTACAAACGCCAACACAAACAACTTCTGGTTTATCCTCTACTCTGACAAAGACCCTGTTTGCTTTCTCCACCCTAATCCTAGATCTGTTCAACTGGGCGAGCTCCTTGTGATCACCCAAACCATCTCGGCACAAGACATCCCTTTGAATGTTTTCTCTGACAGTCAATATGCAGTACAGGCTCTCAAGTCCCTCCCTTTCTCCACCATAAATGCCTCCAATTCCCCATTGGATGTCACTGTGTTTGCTATCAAGGATCTCTGTGGGCACTGTGCCTATTCTTGGTTCATTGAACATGTTCGCTCCCACACAGGCCTGTGGGGTGCCAGTGCTGAGGGCAATGCTGGGGTTCATTCCCTTATCTTATCTGCCCATCTACACCCCCTGGAACAGGCTCGTGCCCTCCATCAGCGTTTCCATCTCTCCCCACAGTCGCTTCATCGTCCGTTCCCCAAGCTCTCCCTCTCCCAATGTAAGCACCTTTCCCGCTCCTGCTCGGCATGCGCCCCATTGGTCCAACTGTGGCCCCTCCAGCACGCCGGGGTTAACCCGCATGGTCTCGGCCCCAACTCTTTATTGCAAATGTGCGTCACACACATTCCAGCCTTTGGTAAACTTAAATACGTCCATGTAACTGCTGACACTTTCTCCAGGTTTATTTATGCTGTTCCTCTGTCAGGTGAAACTGTGTCCCATGCCATCAAAGCGTTAAAAATGTCCATGCTACTCATCGGGGATCCTTGGGAACTCAAAACTGACAATGGCCCAGCATATACTTCTAGTCCCTTCAATGCCTTTCTTTCCTCTTAGATTTTAAACACTCCACTGGTATTCCATTTAATCCTCAGGGCCAGGCCATCACTGCATGATTTAAGTGCTCCATCAAGGAACATCTCTCTAGACTCAGGCCCTTCCCCTCCCCTATGGATCCCCACCTCCTCCTTACAGAGACTCTCTTTACACTCAACTTCCTTACGTTCAACCAGCATGGAATTTCACCAGCTTATAAGCACTGGGGCTCCCTTCCCTGCCCCACCCACTCCCTCTCGTCAGATGGAGTGACCCTTTGTCCTTACAATGGAGGGGCCCTGACCCCCTATTAACACAAGGCCGAGGCTTTGCTTGTATCTTTCCAGAATCCTCCGGGAAGCCACTGTGGGTGCCCTCAAAAAACATTCTACCCTGTTTGGACACAGACACTTGATCCCTGTGGCAGCCATGATTTGCTACAGGAGAAGAAAGGGATCCTCCAGTAAGCTGCTGTGGGTGCCCTCAAACAACATTCAAGAAGGAGGGGATCCAACCTTTTCATGCTTTGTGTTCATGGTGACTGTCCTTCTGTGTGTCTAAGATTCATGTAGTTGTGTTCTTCATGTGTCTAAATTTTTGTGTGTAAGGTGTGTCTAGTGTCCTCTCAGTCTAAGTTTTTGTGTGTTTGTCAGACATTGTAATTGTCTCAGGTCGGTTCTGTCAAACAAAGTGGCCACTTCAAGTTTCCATCCTTTATGTGCACAAAATTATTCATTTTGGCATGCTAGACTACATATGCACATGCAAACTTTAAAATATGGATATTTAAAAATTCATTTAAAGGCCAAAAATTTGGATACAGTATATATCTTTTTATCAAATGTTTACTACTTGTTTTGCATGCTCAACTAAAGTCCTAGGCAGTTGAATACTTGACCAGTCTATTTAAATGATTTTTTGTTACCTAGGTCTGGTCCAAGATGTGGGCTATCCTTGACCCCTCAACCCTTGTCACTTGGGGCCTTCTTCACCTTTTTGCCCTCCTCTGCCTCTTTAGCATGTCCTGCCGGTATGCGCCACCACCACCACCGGCCTCTGTCTTCTCCTCAGGTGCCTGCTGCATTTTTCCCGTGGCCAGTAAGGAGTTATTGAGACCTTGGCCCAGGTCCTGACTTTTGTCATCAACAGAGGCTCTCGTCAAGCCTTCCTGATGATGTAGTTTGTGTTTGGCTCTCTGCCATTTATGACTTGTGGGGGTAAACCCCTATGCCTCTACTCCCACCCAGACTATTCCTAGATTCTTCCTTGGTGGCTGGTTAGCCAATGACAGGTAAGATCCTGTTAATCAGGACAACCTAAGACAGGCACAGTCAAATGTCAGAATGCTAGAGGTGAGGCCAACAATGTCTGAGTTATGCACTCAGGCTCCCACTCTTGTTTGTTGCTCCCTTTAAAAACAAAGGGGTGGAAATGTGTAGTGTTATGCACACCTGCGCACCACTTCGCTTGCCGAACAGGAAGTTAACCATGGCAACAGCTGAGACAGTGACCTGGGCCAATGACCAACACCTGGCACGTTCGTGGAAGGAGCAGAGATTTTTTTCTTTTTTTTTTTTTTTTACTATTATTTTTTATTTTCTTTTTTTTAAGTTTAATTTTTATTGATGCTTTGTGCATTTCATACATCATTTTCCAATTCAGATCAGGCATTTTTCCCTTTCCCTTCCCCCCCACCCCCACCCCATCCCAGACCATGCATTCTGCCATAACTGTCTTGCATCTTTCTCTGTTTTTTTTTTTTTTTCCTTTTTTAGCTATAAGTGATAATCCATGAGTACAAGCATCCTTCGTGCAAAACCAATCTACAGGCTGTTATGCCCAAACCCCCACAGCCCCACCATCCAGTGGGGGGTGACATGTTGTTTGTTCAATCAAGTTGATCAAATGAGTGTCCAGACTACATTGCTGTAGTTTCACCATTCACCCCAATCGCAGCCTTTACATTCTACCATGCCCCCTCTTCCTCAGGTTGTTCCCTAGGCTTATAAATTTTTTTCTTAAAAAGCTAGAACTAGATCTACCATATGATCCAGCCATACCATTCTTGGTTATACACCCAAAGGACTCTATTTCTATTACAGAGATACCTGTTCATCTACGTTCACTGTGGGAAGATCCAGTTTGAATTAGGGGCTAGTTCTCAGCAAGTACCCCTCAGGGAACCATGTGGGAGTCATGGGATTCCTCTGACTCCACCCCAAGAGGGAGCAAGCAACATGGCCTAGGAACATGATGCTGATGCTAGGTGGAGCAGCAGTATACTGTGGTGTGTAACTGGGGGCCTGTGATTGGCTCTGGGAGCTGACATCATTTTGTTTATAAAAGTGAGCTGCCGCAGGCAATAAAATAAATTCTCTATTACCATCATTACACAAAATTCTCGGCTGGTATTTCTGTGCACATACAGGCTGAAGTAGGCCTGGATTTTGAGTATTGTGGCCAATGGGTTGGACAGTGGTCCATCAGATCACCAACTTGGTAATCTGGTGTAGGGCTGGACGGAGACCTATCAGGTCACCAGCTGTGAAGTGAATTTGAGTGAATGTAGGCTAAAGATGGGCTATCAGCCATCAGCCTGAAATTCCTGTCCAGATACCAGCAGTCTTTGGGCAGGTGGGAAAGCATGGCTAGACGGGAAATGTTCCATTTTTCCCAGGACCTGAGTTGGAAGTACCTCTCAGGTTGGGTTATGAAAGTAACCAACTGACCTCTGCACAGAGGGGTCAGTTCCCTACAGTGGCCATAGGTGGGCACTGTGCTCCCCTTCCCTTAGCAGGACTACACTGTACCTGCTCATAGTAAGAGAAGCTCCCACAGTTTATTGCTGCCCTAATCACAATTGCCAGGAAATGGAAACAATCTAGATGCCCATCAATTTATGGATGGATAATAAAAGTATGGTAAATTTACACAATGGAATATTATTCAGCTGTTAAGAAAAATTAAATTATGAAATGCACAAGTCAATGGATGGAACTGGAAACAATCATTCTATGTGACATAACCAGAAAGACAGATGCTGAATATTGTCTCATAACTGGATGCTCGTTTTGAATCTTTTGGTTTGTTTTTTGTGTTTTCCTTTTGGTTTGGGTTTGGGTTTGGGTTTTTTTGAGACAGTGTCTCTTTTGGAAGCCCCTGGAACTTACTAGGTAGACCAAGCTGGTCTCAATCTCACAGAAATCCTCCAAGTGCTGGAATTAAAGACATGTGCCACTACTACATCCAGCCTAGCCCAGCCCAGCTTTGAATCTTTAGATTTGCCTGTCTCAGGTGGGATATCCATAGAGGTAGGAAACCAGTAGGTGCCAGAGGGGGAAGCTTCATGGGAGGGAAGATAGAATACAATGATATAAAGGGGGAAAGAGGAATAATGGTATAGAAGGGTTAAGTGGCATGGGGAATGGGAGGGCACGGTAGAGGAGAGAATATGGGGAGGGATAACTAACACCAAAGGTCTTTAGAAAAAGTTATACAGGGCCAGGTGTGGTGGCACATGCCTTTAAACCCAATACTCTGGAGGAAGTGGTAGGCAGATCTCTGGGAGATTGAGGCCAGCCTGGATTACATAGTGAGTTCCAAGCCAGTTGGGGCTACAGGGAGACGCTGTCTCAAAAAGACCTACCCCCAAAAAAGAGAAAGAAAAGAAAAAGTTATATGGAGACCTACCACTACTGAAGATTCTTAAAGCATATACATATACAATATAAAAAGAGATTAAATAGAGGTTGCCTCTGCCAGACCACAGGCTAGCAAATAAAAAACCATTAAAATCATGGTGCTGGAGACCCAATACAACCCCCCTAGCAGAGATCATTACATTTTGGAAACACCAACTATGGTTAACTTTGTGAACTTCCTTCAAGGATTTGAAGGCCCCTGGTCACAACAGTTTATTAACTACACCTTCCTAGGCCCCCTGCTTATCCTTTTATTGATACTCACCCTAGGTCCTTGCATCCTAAACCAACTGGTGGTCTTTATGAAAGAATGATTAGGAGCCATACAACTGATGGTTCTCAGGTCAGACCACCTCAGACTTGACCAAAATGGTATAAATAATAATTAATCAGATAGGAAGCTATATGATGATGTCATCCAAATGGATTAAATATCTTAAAGAGACCAAGATTGGTCTCGAGGGTACCCACAGGAATGGGGGAATGTAAAGAGGGCCCAGTTATAAGGGAACAAGATAGAGTCCATTTTTCTATTTTGTGGAAATACACCATCTGAGAAACAGCCCCTGCCCCCTCAGATTCCAGGAAAAAACCACAGAATATCTCAATAGCTAGCAGGGGAGGACCAAAGGTTGTTTGTTGAAAATTAGCTAGCAAGGAAGGGCCAAAGGTTAAAAAAACAGGTTTGTTCTTCTGCCAGGATGTACTCAGTGAGTAAAATCTCCCCCCACAGTGTATCAGTTTAAAAAATCATGCTTCCTCAGTCACTATGAATCAATAACAAAATGCCAAAACTGAAAAATTCCCCATTTGCGGTTTTCCCCTTTTAAAAACCCAACTCCCCTAGACCAAGGGCCGCTCTTTCGTCTCTGCTGCATCAGACAGGATTGCAACCCAAGCTTGAGCTTAAATAAAGACTCTTTGTATTTGCATGAGGGGGGGCCCAATTCAACGATTGGACTTTGACTTCTGAAGCTGTTGACCAGGGATCTCATAGACCCTTAAACAATACTGGTCATTGCTCTTCCATCAGACTTGACAATAAGACCCTATTGCTGAAGACGCTACATACATGAGCTAGAGAGAAAACAAGGAGACATCAAGCTGGTGCTGACCTCAAAGCTTCATCTTACTGGCTAGTTTGCATAGTGCTGGAAGGTGCATGCTATAGGAAAAGAAAACTAATCATCAACCTTGCCCAGCTGTGAGTCCTGTGAGCTACAATAACAAGTGCCCTACCCAGACACACCCACTGGTGCAATAGTACATCAGAGTTATGGAAGCAACCAACTACTTTTCATTTGGATTTAAGGTCCACTTCAAAAGATGGAACCCATGCCTGGCACTGTTATCAAGGCTAAGAATCTGGGGCTAGACAGGTCACAGGCCATAGGAGTACTATTATTATTCTGCTAAAAATGGACATAGTATTAAACCAAGTCCTAATGAATTGTTATACTCACAGATTAATGCACCTCTCAACTCTCACCACAGAAGCTTCCTCATGCAGCAGATGGTAATTAACACAGAGACCCATGTGCAGGGAACACACTGGCCAATGTGAAGAACAACAAGAGACTGCAGAGTACTTAGCCCTGAATGGGACAGCTATATCAAACCTCTGCTTCCCAAGGCCCAGGACTCATTGCATAAAAGGTTACGGAAAGATTGTAGGAGCCAGAGGTGGTGGACGGCCACAAGGAAACAGCATTTTCCTGATGGCTAGGTAGTTGCTCTTATGAACTTACAGCAATTATGACAGCATGCATAAATGCAAGCCAGACAAAATTCCAGCATAGAGTTGGAGAAGTGGGTTGGAAGCCCCAACCCTAGCTGAGGAACTATTGGGAACTGTTAAATGCTGGGAAAGGAAGCGTCACAGTGAGTAGGCATAATCAGCCTCCAGTGGATGGACCAGTACTGAAGGGCATTTGGAGGCCCAAATTAGACCCGATAGCCCTTAAAATAATAATAGACTACATAAAATAAGGCAGAGATACAGATGGGGAGGGGATCTAGAGAGAATCAAAATACACTGTATGAAGTTCTCAAAAAGTCAATAAAAATATTTTTATTACAAAACTTTAGAAGTATCAGATGAGTTACTTATTAGTTCTAGACATGAAAAATGAAAATCAAAACAATTATTTTTTTCCTTCATTCTTTAAATTATTGGGAGCATTAGCCCTAATTCTGCCTCTGATAGTATTTTTCCTTTAATTTTAGGTTAGAATTTTAGTCTTTTCCACTAATGACATCTAGAATAATACAGTGCCTGACATCAAATGAATGCTTTTTACAATACATGCTGACTGAGTAAACACAGAAGCACACAGAGCTCTTGGTTCTGAATGCAGAAACAGGTGAAATAATCATGAATAATACAAGCCTCCTTGCGCACAAGATTCTTATTGTGAATTCTAGAGACAGGAAAGATCATGAAAATAAACACCATTTGCTTCCCTGAAAATATCTGAAATTATCCAGGAGATCAAAATCCAATTTTTGAAGTGTCAGAAAAGAAATGGCATGACATTTTAATTCACAGGGCCTCAGACTTCTAACCTAATTAAATCCAAAACAAGAAATAACTAGGTTTGTTCTATTGGATTTGAGAAATTGCATATTAGATTCCTTATAATGATTTGTTCAGGGGGAAAATGTTAAGTGTAAATGAAGAACCTTGAAAGTCAAACACACTGCAAACAAGCATAACTCAAGGTCACTGATTTTCCTTTGTATTTTGGCTTAGCACAAGTGGTTTCCTGGGGAAACAGAACTTCATTTATATTCCATTAATACACACAAAAAGGAGAGTGTGTCCTCCTCAGAGCTGGGGCGCACAGTGAGGTCCACCTCAGTCCCTGGCATCACACTGGGAAGTCAAGCATGAGTAAGTACCCAGTTGCAAGCAAGCATCCCAAATTATGGCAATTGATCTGAATGTCACTTCAGTGCCCATGCAGACTGAGCCCACTTCATAGTCCTAGACATGCTGTAGGAAATTAATTTCAAATCTAATGAAAGAAATTTTGAGACAAAATCTCACCTCTAACTCAACATCGATTGCTGAATACAGACATATGCCACCATACCCAACTGAGAAACGTTTAAAGAGCGGAAATTAACGTCAAGGCTAAGCAAATTCAGACACACAGGACATGAAGGAGAATATTCTAGCCCTCTAACCCCTAGTGACAGAGCCAGCCAATCCGTGGTCTTCTCATCTCAGCACTGATGCTAGTCTAAAGCAGGCTGGATTTCCACTGAGCAGCTTCTCCCTGGAGAAAGCGACCACAGATACAAGCATCATGTAAACGAGAATCCATCTGAGTCACAGACAGTAACAGACTCTGCTACCGCCAGTCTTTGGGATCATCTCAGGAGATGGCTTTTATTCCCTTTCTATAAATGAAGAAAGTGATGTCCAAGAAACTAGGCAACTTGCCCAAACAGTCCTCAGACACGCTATCCAATGTGAATACCGTAAGCTTGCAAAGAATAAAGAGAGATCTTTCTCTAAGCCAGAATTTTTACCTGAAAAGAAAAAAGTCCCTAAGGTGTACCCTTCAGTTTGTTAGGGTTGTTGCTGTTATTGTTGTTTATTTTGTTTGGATTTGGGGGGTTTTGAGACAGGGTGTCACTGTAGCCGCTGCTGATCTGGAACTCACTATGTAGATCAGGCTGGCCTTGAACTCCCAAATATCTACCTGCCTCTGCCTCCCAAGCACTAGGATTAAAGATGTGTACCACCAAATCTGGCTATTTTTTTAAGGCCTACCAGGTCTAATTTGTGTTCTCCTAATGCTCTTTGGAGTTATTTTTATTCACTGTCTAAATCCTACTGAGGGTGAGAAAACTCCTTTCAGTAAGGACTTGAACAAAGATTCAAACTGTTTGGATGACTCTGGGATAATTTTACCTCTCTAACTTGAGTTTCATTTCCATTATATTAGGGGTCAGCAGTAAATAGTTTAGTCTTTGAAGGCCGGGTGGTATTACAGCGCTGCTGACAAAGTGCCCGTGGAAACCAGGAGAATGATGAACACATCCATTCGCTTCATAAAAACCCAATTTATAACCTCTGGAGTTTCAATTTCATGAGTTTTTACATGTCATAAATATTTTCTTTGGATTTTTTTCAACTAAAATAAATTTTAAAATGAAAAAAAAAACACATTCTAAGCTCATGAAACATATAAAGTAACAGGCTGGTAGATTTGGCACACATGCCATCATTTGTGGCTCCTAAGGAGTACCATATATTTTAGCATCTACCCAATGCCAACAGTCAACTGAAAAGTTTTCTTTAAAAAAAACAGGGCTTTAGGGCTGGAGAGATGGCCTAGTAGTTAAGAGCGCCGACCGCTCTTACAGAGGACCCGGGTTCGATCCCCAGCACCCACATGGCGGCCGAGAGCCGTCTGAAACTCCAATTCCAGGAGAACTCCAGTTCCAGGGGAATCCGAGACCCTCTTCTGACCTCCGCGGCATTGCACGACACGGGTGCACAGACTTGCATGCAGACAGTACATTCATACACATACAGAAATAAATAAAATTAATAAAAAAAAATTAAAAAAAAAAAAAAACCAGGGCTTTAAAAAATATGGCTCAGAGAATAAGAACACTTGCTGTCCTTCCAGAGGATCCTGGTCAGAGTCCCAGCACCTACATGGCAGCTAACAACTGTCTGTAACTCCAGTTCCAGGGGATCCAACACCTTTGTCGGGCCTCTGCAGGCTTTGCACAAACATGGTGCACTTATATATATGCAGGCAAAACATGCACACATAAAATATTTTAAAAATCTGTCTGTCACAATATCACAAGGTTATTTTATTTCCTAGCACTGATATCCAGGATTTTGACTAAGAGATAACATGCCTATCCACAGGAGAGTGAACGGCATCGTAGTGATTCATGCAATGGAATAGTATGTACTAGTGCATTGAGTGTAAAGATAACTACTCTTCTAACTTCTGATTTCTAAATAAAATTATAAACTGGATTCTTTTTTGTATGTGGTGATGTGTGTTTGTGTGAGTGTGTGCACACGTCCATGCAGGTGCACATGCACGTAGGGGCTAGAGGTCAATGTTGAGGTCTTCTCTCTCCAACTTAGTTCACTGAGACTGAGTCTCTCACTGAACCTGAAACTCATCAGTTCAGCTAGGCTGGCTGGCCAGCGAGCTCCGAAGAGCCACTTGTCACTGCTTCTCCCATATCGAGGTTGTAGGTGTGCGTCACCATGCCCAGCTCCTCCACGGGTGCTGGGGATTCAAACTCAGGTCCTCATGCCTGCACGGCAAGCACTTCACTGACTGAGCCATCTCCCCAGCCTCATAAATTGGCTTTCTAATAAAGAATCTATTAATGTTTAAAAGTTTAAAAATAGACACCAAAGTCATTTGATTAGAAAGTACCTCAGTGAATCACGGACTTGACTGGGAAAAATCAAGAGGTTCCATCTTCTTTTCAGCTAGTGAGATGAATAGTTTTTGAATATTATTGAAATGCACCATAAACTTTCTAATCAGAATGACTCAATTCTGTGGAAACAGCCAGAATTGACCAGAGTCCAAGACAACAGCTCCAGAGAAAGTAGGCCGTTTTGCTTCTCATCCACCTGTGCCCCTTTTCTAAGCCTAGGGGAACAATCTGCAGAAGAGGGGGCGTGGTAGAATGTAAGGGCTGCGATTGGGGTGAAAGGTGAAACTACAGCAATATAGTCTGGACACTCATTTGATCAACTTGATTGAACATACAAGCCCCCCCTGCTGGATGGTGGGACCTATGGGCTGTGTGGGTTTGGGCACAACTGCTTGCAAATTGGTTTTACATGAAGGATGCTTGTACTCATAAATTATCACTTATTGTTAAAAAATGAAAAAAACTGAAAGATGCAGGACAGTTATGGCAGAATGCATGATCTGGGATGGGGTAGGGTGGGGTGGGGGGAAGGGAAAGGGAAATATGCCTGAACTGAATTGGAAAATGATGTATGAAATACACAAAGCATCAATTAAAAAAAAGTGAGCCGGGTGTGGTGGCGCACGCCTTTAATCCTAGCACTTGGGAGGCAGAGGCAGGTGGATCTCTGTGAGTTCAAGGCCTGCCTGGTCTACAAATGAGCTCCAGGCCAGCTGGGACTAAAGGGAGACCCTGTCTCAAAAAGACAAAAAAAAAAAAAAAGTTGCTTCTATAAGTCGGCTCCTGGGCATTCGGGGTTGCACTGCACTGGGCTCGGGCCTGAATGTGGTGTCCATGCCACTCGGCTTTTGAGCTCGAGTCACAGGTATTTCTTTTTTATTTATTTTTTATTTTTTATTTATTTCTGTATGTGTATGAATGTACTGTTTGCATGCAAGTTTCTACACCCGTGTCGTGCAATGCCGCGGAGGTCAGAAGAGGGTTTTGGGTTTCCGTGGAACTGGAGTTCTCCTGGAATTGGAGTTTCAGACGGTTCTCGGCCGCCATGTGGGTGCTGGGGATCGAACCTGGGTCCTCTGTAAGAGCGGTCGGTGCTCTTAACCGCTAGGCCATCTCTCCAGCCCAAGTCACAGGTATTTCTGGGAATTTGCCTGGCGCCCCCCCTGGGATGGGTGTCTAGGTGCGCTGGAGTCGAGGCCACCATGCACTACAGCCAGCGAAGGTGGTGTTTTGAGAGGAAAGCTTAAGCTTTTTTTAGAGCTTCTGCCTTTGGAAGAATCGGAATTAATTGTTGGTCCCTGCCACTGGCCCTGGCCTCGGAAATTGAACTTGGGGATTGGTCCCCGGAAGCCATCTTTTTGTCGCCATCGCTTGTGGGTGACGCGGCTTCCAAGTGGCTAGTTAGGGCTCCAAATACAAAAGTGATGTGCTAAGACTTTCGGTCAGTGCAAAGATCAAAATTTTAAGTTAATGTGAAAATATACACTTCACTACTAAATCCAGGAAAAGGACACTAATAATCACAGTAATGACTTTAAAATTCATTACAAATCTCTGACTAATGAATGAAAAAATAATACATTTAGAAATAAAAAAGCAGTCAGGCACAGTGGTGCATGCCTTAATCTCAGCAATTTGGAGATCGAGGCCAAACTGGTCTACATATAGAGTTCCAGGCCATCTGGGGCTACAGGGAGACCCTATCTCAAAAAGACCAAAAAAGGTGGTGGTGGCAGTGGTGGTGGGGGGACAATGGGGTGGTGGTGGTGGTGGTGGTACTACTGCTGCTGCTGCTGCTGCTGCTGGTGGCAGTGGTGGTAGTGGTAGTGGTGGTGGTAATATACAGCAAGAGATTGAAATATGGTGTGTACATAACCTCATGAAAACCATGCTAAGAGAAAGTTAAAGCTCCAGCATCTTTCTAGAACCAGCCTGCTGATGTGAAAAAAACACAAAGCCAGCAGTACCCCAGACGGCAGGTGAGCAGACCTGCCGGCAGTAGCTAACCTCTCTCCGTGCTGTGCCTGTGAAACTTCTCTCCTCCCAACCTTTTTTTCCCTTTAAGGGTCTAAAACAGAATATTTACTCCAATGTGAATAATGTAGTCTTTATAAAATACTACTCACTTCCAGCTCCTCCCAAATCAGTATTATTCCACAATATTCCAGGAGATTCTAGTAAAATTATTAGGAATAACTGTTAAAGATGGGGAGGTTTGAAGGGGTGTGGACATAGCTAGACATGACATCTTCTCAGGCATTTAGAACCCAGCAAGAAAGACATACAAATCCAGAGCCACATAAACTTGACAAGGCTCTGCTGCACTGAGCAAGAGCACTGCGGTGTCCATGGCTCATCGCTTCCTTATGCTACCTGTCACCATAG
The DNA here is from genome assembly GCA_009823505.1 of Rhizomys pruinosus. NCBI lineage: Eukaryota > Metazoa > Chordata > Mammalia > Rodentia > Spalacidae > Rhizomys > Rhizomys pruinosus. The sequence continues at coordinate 1,475,700 of VZQC01014711.1, forward strand.
CTCAACACAGAGGCTCTCTCAGGAACATGGACTGCTAGGGTGGGAACCTTCTTGTATGTGCCAAAGAACAATAAGATCATGGTTAGATATGCACTTATGCACACTGGTTTCCAAAGCTCAAGCAACAGGTTACTATTTCTTTTTTTTTTTTTTTTTGTCTTTTTGAGACGGGGTCTTCCTGTAGCCCCAGCTGTCCTGGAACTAACTCCGTAGACCAGGCTGGCCTTGAACTCACAAAGATCCACCTGCTTCTGCTTCCCAAGTGCTAGGAGGATTACTATTTCTTTAACTAAGGTAAATCATGGGGTCTCACCTCACCCCAAATGAGCAGGGAGATGCAGTCCCATCATGTGACGAACACACTGTAGTACCTGTGCAAAGCCTTAAAAACAGCACAAGAACCAATTACTGTATAAAAGACAAAACAAGAAGATGAGAGAGAATAAAATGCTTCCATCTGAGAATTGAGACATGGGTGTTGTCTCTTGAACTGTCCTTGTGAGGACTGCAGTAGGTAAAGAATGTGATATGGGAAGACAGCACAGCTGAAGAACACAGTAGATAAAGGTGCAGCAGCAGCATGTGCTGTAGGGAGTATCCAGAAGGCCCAAGATTCAGAAACCAACAAGTATGAACAAAGTCCTGAGGGACACAGGACAAAGAGCCACCCACATAGTCATATGGCATCAAGCAGCTTCAATTCAGAAAGCAGAAGGCCACTATAAAATTGGTCTGTGCACTGATAACAATTTTAAGCATCATGACTTTGAGTGATATAATCTACATTAAATCTTCATCCCAACCCTATAAAACCCAGTCACCATAATAAATATGAGTAAATTGAGGCCCCAGCACTAGGAAAGACTGGGCTTTGATCATGTGCTATCTTCAATAAACCATATTACCAACATACATATGATTCAACCTATGTGTTATTTTGGTTGATTGTTTTTTTTTAATTTTTTTAATTTTATTTATTTATTTATGTGTGTGAATGTACTGTCTGCATGCAGCTTTGTGCACTCGTGTCGTGCAAAGCCACATAGGTCAGAAGAGGAACTGGAGTTCTCCTGGAATTGGAGTTACAGATCAGCACACTGAGAACACAGTAGATAAAGGTGCAGCAGCAGCATGTGCTGTAGGGAGTATCCAGAAGGCCCAAGATTCAGAAACCAACAAGTATGAACAAAGTCCTGAGGGACACAGGACAAAGAGCCACCCACATAGTCATATGGCATCAAGCAGCTTCAATTCAGAAGAGCAGAAGGCCACTATAAAATTGGTCTGTGCACTGATAACAATTTTAAGCATCATGACTTTGAGTGATATAATCTACATTAAATCTTCATCCCAACCCTATAAAACCCAGTCACCATAATAAATATGAGTAAATTGAGGCCCCAGCACTAGGAAAGACTGGGCTTTGATCATGTGCTATCTTCAATAAACCATATTACCAACATACATATGATTCAACCTATGTGTTATTTTGGTTGATTGTTTTTTTTTTTTTTTTTTTTTTTTTTTTTTTTTTTTTTTTTTTTTTATTTTTATGTGTAGTGTTTTGCCTTCATCTGTGTAACTGCATCTGTTTTATGAAATGCCCGCAGAGGTCTNGAAGAGGGTCTCGGATTCCCCTGGAACTGGAGTTCTCCTGGAATTGGAGTTACAGACGGTTCTCAGCCACCATGTGGGTGCTGGGGATTGAACCTGGGTCCTCTGTAAGAGCAGTCGGCATTCTTAACTACTAGGCTATCTCTCCAGCTCCGGTTGATTGTTTTTTGAGACAGGGTCTCATGTGGCTGAGGTAGGCCTCAAACTCCCTGTGTAGACAAGGATGGAGGATGACCCCATGAACTCTTGCTCCTCCTGACTCCGCCTCCCAAGTACTGGGATTGGCCTATACCACCACGCCCACCTTTGAACTTTGCCTATTCAACATTTCCTGAATGCGCCTGTGATAGGTGCTGGACTTATACTAACAAGTAGGGCACTGTTCTCCCAGGAGAGTTGAAATATCCTCGAGGAGTTGGATAAGAAGGGAACATAATGAATTTTGAGAGGCATGCGTCAAAGAGGAGCCAAGAGCATAAAATCAAGAGAATGAATGCTGAGAATGTTCTGGAAGCTATTGGGAAGCCACTGAATTAAGTCAGTGTGGCGAGATATTCATAGACAAGACAGGGAAACGAATCAAGAACATGCAATTGGCCATCTGACAGGCTAGCCGGAGCTGTGTTTAAGGGTCAGGGGAATGGCTCCCAGGGGGCGTGGGAAAGAGGAAGGAAGGAGCCCAGTAGAGTATTATGAACTGTAAATCGCCGAGCACAGGGACAGCACATCCGACCAGCGTGACGTGGTGCACTCTAATAAGGAACCCTTCAGCTAGTGAGCATCTCCATCCTAGACATGCTGAGTTGGGGAAGCCTCAGATGGACAGAACGGGTTGGGAATCTCAGTCTGTGTTCTGGAGAAGGTGAAGGCTGAGGACAGATTTGGAAACACAAGGAAGGCCACACTTGCCAAAGTCAAGAGCTTCATCTTTACTCGTGTCTGCTTGCCTTCTAGGCTCTGGTACTTGCAGTAGCCCCTAAATTCCTGGCTTCCTGTTCTCCTTCCTTGTCATCTAGACAATATTCTCAGGTTATTGCATAACAAGTGTTCTTCCCCACTGTGAGATGCCTTGGGGCACTGGTCTGTCCGCCCACGCACCCACACAGAGGCACGGCTTCTGCGGCATGTCCCTCCTCATTAGCCCAGGAAGGTGACACTGTGTCCTCAAATGGCAATGTTTTCTTCCCTCACCAATAATTAACATATATGGATTGATCAATTCTTACCAATTAGCTCCATATTACCTTACATGTTACAAACTTGGGTTACTGAAGCGTAGCCTTGAAAAGACTAGAATATTGTGTTTAATACTTGTACTATATTTTTTAAAATAAATATGCAAAAATACTTATGAAAAAAGGATTTATCATCTAATCCAAATCCCTGAGAGAGTTTTATCTCACATAATAAAAAATTAGAATGAACAATATTGATTTAGTGCCTCTGCTGGGTACAGATATAAGATACTTATACACATAATTTATTACAATTAAATTCAAACATGCAAGATTACACAGAACTAGTATAATACTTTTAAATATTTGACAGATTTTAATTTCAAAGAGTACTACTAGATTTCAAAATTCTAGGTTGTACCAAGAGTTTAGAACAGTCTTTTTTTTTTTTTTTTTTTTTTTTTTGTCTTTTCGAGACAGGGTCCTCCCTAGCCCCAGATGTCCTGGAACTCACTCTGTAGACCAGGCTGGCTTGATCTCACAAGAATCTGCCTGCCTCTGCCTCCTAAGTGCTAGGATTAAAGGCATGCACCACCACGCCCGGCTAGAACAGTCATTTTTTAAAGAAACTTCTTTTTAAATTTTTTATTCATTTTTTATTTTTTTGCATAGAATGTATTGCCTACATGTGTGTAAGTGCATCCATGTTATACAATGCCTCAGCGGTCAGAAGAGGAGTCAGATCCCCTGGAACTGGAGTTAGGACTTTTTGACATCCCGTGGGTGCTGGGAATAGAACCTGGGTCCTCTGCAAGAGCAGCCAGTGCTCTTAACCTCTGAACCTATCTCTCTAGCCCCTGGAAGAGTCATTTTGCAGAATGTGGCAAGGAAGCACCATTTGCCTGAAATGAAGGAAGGCTGCAGATAGGTGTGGGCCAGCAAGGAGCTAGGCAGACCATTGGAGACTCACAGTGCAGGCCAGACAAGCAGGCTGGAGAGGAGACTTGGGTTCTCTCGGAACTGCCATATAGCACGTCCGGAGATGATGGCAGAACGGTCAGGAGTGCTGCCTAGCTTCACAGCACACAGGCAGGGCTGAGGAAATGAAAGAAACTTTCCAAGGCCTTAGGGACCAGGCGAGATGCAGGCTCTGTATTGAAGTTCTCCAGAAATCTTGGAAGACCTTAAGGGAACTTAAAATTGGACCACACGATAGCAACCAAAATTCATAGGCCTAGAAGAGGGGAAGAATCCAGGAGTCCACAAATGGAGGCTAGAAATCCAAAGAGGCTAGAATGATCTGTGAAGCCGCTAGGTGGGTAGCAGCAGGCTTGATCATTGAGAGTAGATCATTCCTCGTAATCAGTAGCTTGTAAACCAAGAACTGAAACTGCAAGACTTTGACTACAGGTCAAAAGAATGGACAATGAAGTATATTTCTTCTGGTCCTGATACGACATGATATACCTGTCCCCTCAGCTCATCCAAAATGAGTCTGTCAATCACCTGGACAGAAAAACATCGTTTAGGAAAGAGAGCTAATTGTTCTAATGGCTTTAGAAAACAGTACATGGGGCTGGTGAGCTGGCTCAGTGATGAAAAGCTCTCACTGCTCTTCCAAAAGACAAGTGCTCAACTCCTAGCACGCAATTTGGAAGTTCCACAACCTACTGTAACTCCAGCTCCGAGGGAGCCAATGCCCTCTTCTGACCTCTGCAGGTGCCTGCACACAAACAACTTAAATTTTTAAAAAAAATTGTATAAGCCTGGCGTGGTGGCACACGCCTTTCATCCCGCAACTTGGAGGCAGAGGCAGGAGGATCTTCTGTGAGTTCAAGGCCAGCCTGGTCTACATAGTGAGCTCCAGACCAGCTGGGACTAAAGGGAGACCCTGTCTCAAAAAGACCAAATAAATAAATAAATAATAATAAATAAATAAATAAATAATAGAATAAAACCCACCTAAAGCATGCAGGTTTGCACAATGGTCCACTTGTCGCTGGCTGCTGTCACCCCTTGAGAGTGTGCCCTACACAATGGTCTCTCTGGCCATTGTGCACCTTACTCCTACAGTCCCTCTGGTGACTGCCCACTCTTATCCTTGGGTATGCCTTGACTCATGCACACTCTCCTGCATGTTCTCTACACTATGCTCTGTGTTTCACCTGACATCACTGGATGGAGACCAAAAGGGCCAGGCAGCCAAGGGGAGGTCAGAGCAAGATCCAGCTAGCGTGTCTGTCAGAGCGTTCTGGGGAACTGGACCAGAACGAAGTCTGCAAGTAGAGGAGATGGGGATTTAGAGTTGGTCCATAATTATGTACTACAGAGGCTGGGAAAGAAGGGCTGCCAGGAACTTATAAAATAATGGTTTCTAGATTAGTGCTTTAGGTCAGACAATAACAATTAAAATATGTGAAGTATTTTATGGGTTTTTTTTTTTTTTGTCTTTTTGAGAACAGGGTCTCCTGTAGCCTCAGCTGTCCTGGCACTCCCTATGTAGACAAGCTGCCTTGCAACTCACAGAGATCTGCTGCCTCAGCCTCCAAGTGCTGGGATTAAAGGTGTGTGCCACCACACTGGGCCCCAGGTTTTCCAAATTCTTTTCACACATACATATGCAAATAGTTAAATTATTCATGTTGAGATAATTTTTTATTTACTTATTTAGAGACAGGGTCTACNTCCAGGTCCTAAAGATGAACCACATAGTCTTTTTTTATAAACTGTTTATTTAATGTGTATGAGCGCTTAACCTGCATGTATGTTTAAGTGCACCTGTGTTGTGCAATGCCCACAGAGGCCAGAAGAGGGCACTAGATCCCCTGGAACTGAAGTTACTGACAGGAGTTACTGGTGGTTGTTAGCTGCAGTGTGGAACCTATGTCTTCTGCAAGAGCAGAAGTGCTTTTGCCCACTGGCTGTCCCTCCAGCCCTAGAAACCACATATTCTTAGACTCTAGATTCTTTTTTTTTTGTCTTTTCGAGACAGGGTCTCCCCTAGCCCCAGATGTCCTGGAACTCACTCTGTAGACCAGGCTGGCCTTGATCTCACAAAGATCTGCCTGCCTCTGCCTCCTAAGTGCTAGGATTAAAGGCATGCACCACCACGCCCGGCTAGAACAGTCATTTTTTAAAGAACTTCTTTTTTAAATTTTTTATTCATTATTTTATTTTTTATGCATATGAATGTATTGCCTACATGTGTGTAAGTGCATCCATGTTATACAATGCCTACAGCGGTCAGAAGAGGAAGTCAGATCCCCTGGAACTGGAGTTAGGACTGCTGTGAGCATCCCTGTGGGTGCTGGGAATAGAACCTGGGTCCTCTGCAAGAGCAGCCAGTGCTCTTAACCTCTGAACCATCTCTCTAGCCCCTGGAAGAGTCATTTTGCAGAATGTGGCAAGGAAGCACCATTTGCCTGAAATGAAGGAAGGCTGCAGATAGGTGTGGGCCAGCAAGGAGCTAGGCAGACCATTGGAGACTCACAGTGCAGGCCAGACAAGCAGGCTGGAGAGGAGACTTGGGTTCTCTCGGAACTGCCATATAGCACGTCCGGAGATGATGGCAGAACGGTCAGGAGTGCTGCCTAGCTTCACAGCACACAGGCAGGGCTGAGGAAATGAAAGAAACTTTCCAAGGCCTTAGGGACCAGGCGAGATGCAGGCTCTGTATTGAAGTTCTCCAGAAATCTTGGAAGACCTTAAGGGAACTTAAAATTGGACCACACGATAGCAACCAAAATTCATAGGCCTAGAAGAGGGGAAGAATCCAGGAGTCCACAAATGGAGGCTAGAAATCCAAAGAGGCTAGAATGATCTGTGAAGCCGCTAGGTGGGTAGCAGCAGGCTTGATCATTGAGAGTAGATCATTCCTCGTAATCAGTAGCTTGTAAACCAAGAACTGAAACTGCAAGACTTTGACTACAGGTCAAAAGAATGGACAATGAAGTATATTTCTTCTGGTCCTGATACGACATGATATACCTGTCCCCTCAGCTCATCCAAAATGAGTCTGTCAATCACCTGGACAGAAAAACATCGTTTAGGAAAGAGAGCTAATTGTTCTAATGGCTTTAGAAAACAGTACATGGGGCTGGTGAGCTGGCTCAGTGATGAAAAGCTCTCACTGCTCTTCCAAAAGACAAGTGCTCAACTCCTAGCACGCAATTTGGAAGTTCCACAACCTACTGTAACTCCAGCTCCGAGGGAGCCAATGCCCTCTTCTGACCTCTGCAGGTGCCTGCACACAAACACATTAAATTTTTAAAAATAAAATTGTATAAGCCTGGCGTGGTGGCACACGCCTTTCATCCCAGCACTTGGGAGGCAGAGGCAGGAGGATCTCTGTGAGTTCAAGGCCAGCCTGGTCTACATAGTGAGCTCCAGACCAGCTGGGACTAAAGGGAGACCCTGTCTCAAAAAGACCAAATAAATAAATAAATAAATAAATAAATAAATAAATAAATAATAGAATAAAACCCACCTAAAGCATGCAGGTTTGCACAATGGTCCACTTGTCGCTGGCTGCTGTCACCCCTTGAGAGTGTGCCCTACACAATGGTCTCTCTGGCCATTGTGCACCTTACTCCTACAGTCCCTCTGGTGACTGCCCACTCTTATCCTTGGGTATGCCTTGACTCATGCACACTCTCCTGCATGTTCTCTACACTATGCTCTGTGTTTCACCTGACATCACTGGATGGAGACCAAAAGGGCCAGGCAGCCAAGGGGAGGTCAGAGCAAGATCCAGCTAGCGTGTCTGTCAGAGCGTTCTGGGGAACTGGACCAGAACGAAGTCTGCAAGTAGAGGAGATGGGGATTTAGAGTTGGTCCATAATTATGTACTACAGAGGCTGGGAAAGAAGGGCTGCCAGGAACTTATAAAATAATGGTTTCTAGATTAGTGCTTTAGGTCAGACAATAACAATTAAAATATGTGAAGTATTTTATGGGTTTTTTTTTTTTTTGTCTTTTTGAGACAGGGTCTCCCTGTAGCCTCAGCTGTCCTGGAACTCCCTATGTAGACCAGGCTGGCCTTGAACTCACAGAGATCTGCCTGCCTCAGCCTCCCAAGTGCTGGGATTAAAGGTGTGTGCCACCACACTGGGCCCCAGGTTTCCAAATTCTTTTCACACATACATATGCAAATAGTTAAATTATTCATGTTGAGAATATTTATTTATTTACTTATTTAGAGACAGGGTCTCACTAAATAGCCCTGGCTGTTCTGGAGCTTGCTATGTAGATCAGGCTCACCTCACACAGAGCTCCATCTGCCTCTGACTTGTAAGTGCTGAGACTAAAGGAATGTGCTATTTTGACATTCTTATTTTGTTATCTTTTCATCATTTAAGTAAAGACCCATGGAATTTTTGCTTTAAAATGGCAGAATGAGCTTCAAGCAGCAGCCTCAATAAAAGCACGGATAAGTGCTTCCTAAAAGAAGAAAAGCAAAATCTCTTAAGTGCTCATATAGGGTGTGGTCACTGCTAAACCAGCAGCATCTCACCTGAACTATCCCCAATTACAGTGAAGCAGCCATTACTTGCTCTCAACCAGTGTGGTCTCAGCTTGTAAGATGTCACACATATAAAATGCCAAGGGTATTATTTAACTTATTTCACTGGACATATTGGGTAGCAACCAGCAGCTTGAAAACACTCCTGTGTAGTAAAGAATGTGGCCGTGCCCTCCACTTCCAGGGGTTACTGTCTGCGAGTCTCTGGAATATCATGCCTGACAGGAATGTCTCTGCTTGCCTGTGGGTCTTAAGTCACAGTCTCAGAATGTGACTCAGGATGGGAGATATCTATTCCTTATGAACTCAAAGTGGGGATGGTCACACCAAAGACACCAACAATGTGGCTTTGATTCACCTAGTATCTGTGGGTCCTAAGACTGGTATTACATGTCTGGATAATCCATCACAAAGCCCTATTACAAACTCCAAACATGAACTGCTCTAAGCTTTCCAGTTGGCAATAATGTCCTACATGGATTCTGGGAGAGTAATGCATCCTGACTCCACTGAAGGGACAAAGGAAGCTCTGAATCTAGAAGCCTCCCTAACTCTGCCCTATAGTAATCTGCACTTTCCTTGCAGTAAGTATAACTGTGTGAATACTACCTGTTAGTGAGTTCTGTGAGGCTTCTAGCTAATACTCAAAACTGAAACTAATATGGGGAACTTTTGGACTTACAGCTGGTGTGAGTAGAGACTGTACCCTCCAGCTGTACAGCTCTTCCCTCGCTCCTTGATCACAACACAATTAATAATTTAATCAAATGTAAACATGATGAAAAAATCCTGAGACAGCCACCAAGAAACTTAAACACACTGACAGCAAACTCTAGAACCACTCTGGAAAATTCTAAGTCACTAAATGGTTTCCTATATGCTTAAAGATTCAAATTCTCCAGTCATTTGATTAGATTAGTATTATGTGGATGACAAATGTAGATGTAAGCTGACTGACAAACAGAGGCTTCAAAAATCTTGGGATTTTGGGCTGGAGAGATGGCTCAGTGGTTAAGGGTACCTGCTGCTCTTGCAGAAGATCTGGGTTTGGTTCCCAGCACCCACATGATGGCTCCATCACCCTCTTCTAGCCTCTGTGGGCACTGTACATACACATGCAGGCAAAACGCTTATACATGTAAAATTTAAGAAAAATGTATCTTCCTTTAAAATGGGAATTTGGAGATAGGAAGATGGTTCAGTAGATAAAAGCACCTGCTACCCAGGCTGATGACCTTTCAATCCCCAGGACCTACTCAATGGAAGAAGAGAACCAATTCCTGAACTTAAAATTGTAATGGGAAAATCAAGGTGCCATTATTGTTTATAAAAGTGATTCAGAGTATGAGATTCACTTTGATTCATACCTCTCCCAAACCTAGGGGAAATAGTCCTTATTTCAGAGGAATGTTACTAAATTTTTACTAAAATATTACAGAGTTAGTCTCTAAAATTCCATTTACAGTACTCCCATTTATCCATGGCTTATTTTCCAGTTTGTTACCTTAATTGGACAGTTCCAAAAAATAACAATTACCAAGTTTTATACCACGTGCGACTTTGAGCAGTGCAAGGAAAACTTACACAGTCTTGCCTGGTATATAGTCAATCAATCACCATTTTGTCCGGGTATCCAGACAACACAACTATACACCCATTAGTCATTCAGCAGCCTGATCTGGCCTGGTGGTGCTCTAACTTGTAGTTTTCACTCAGGTGGCAATAATATTTAATAGAATAGGTTTTCCTTCTAAGTAAAGGCTGGAGTGGTCACTATACCTTTTGCTGGAGGCTTACGTCCCCATTACTAAGACTTTGGGCACTGAGCCAGTGCCACCCTCTTAAATGTCTGTGCAGCCAGGCATAGTAGTACAACAGTGCAATCTCAGCACTCAGGAGATCGAGGTAGGAAGATCGTAAGATCAAGGCCAGCCTTGCCAATACACAATAGCATGTTCCACAGCAACCTGTGCTACAGAGTGAGAGTGTATGTCCAAAAACGAAACAAAAAAGCCTTAAAAATAAAACAAACAAAAGTGTGCATATGTATGCACAGTAGATCCAGTTTTTATTATAAAGGGATTTAGTGAAAGTCCTTTGAAAGTTGTAAACTCTCTCCGAGTGTATTTAACATGGATTAAACTTACCAAAACTACCCACCAAAAGAAAAAACAAAATCCTTCCTTTACTCAGTGCTATTTGAAAAGACATAAATCACATAAAGTGGGAATATTTTCATTTTTCTTTAAGAAATAGATTCTTCAAAGAATTAGGTCAATTAACTTCTTTGTGCTCCTATTGTGTTATTTTGGGTGTAATGAGTAAAGATGGAACAGAGCAGGGAAATTCAGGAAAAGATATTTTCTCTCTCATCAGTCAATTTTAGAAGCTATTAATCAGACTCATTCCCAGAGTGATTTCTTTTGGCTAAAATAAGACACACAGACAGAAAGCTGTCATATATGGATATGATATCTCAGGGCTTTATTTATATATTAGTCAGGTTTTGAATCATCCCTGCCTTTTATTTCCCTCAGAAATCCTTTGAAATCTTTGTCTCAAATTTTCTCACACAGAAAGATTATAGTTTCATTCATTTGTATAGTTTTATCTAGTACTCAATGTTCTTAATAAATATGGATTTATTGTAATCACTGGAAAGTATGCTCAGGAAGCAGAAACCATCCACTCTCCACAGAAACAGCTTCATCTGAAGCCAGATGAGTAGCAGTCACTTTATATTTTCAAGGCCCAAACTACAGCTCTACATGCCTCACAGGACAAAGGACCAGATACTCAGATGTACTCGGTTATCAAATGGTGACTATTAGGAGTGGCGCTGGACACTAGGGAGTGGATTCTAAAATCTGCTTGCAGTGAGCTCCTTAGTTCACTCTCAGGTACAGCAAGGCGCATGAACTTTGTGGATAGAACTGATACCCAGTGAGGAGATTAGATATTTCCTTGATACTCTTTGCAGCATGCTTTTTAAATTGGTCCCCCTCTGCCTCTCTCTGAGGTTCATGAGGTAGAGGATGTTTCATAGCCTTCACTTCGTGTTCCCAAGATGCTTACAGTCTATTTCAAGAAGGAAAACCAACCTAGGGTAACAACTGGGAATGGAAATATACAAGAGTGAGCTTTAAAAGAGAGGGTGTCAGTGACTGCTAGATTAGTTGAAGGAGAACAAATCGATGACTTCTAATGAAATCACCATCTTGGAAATGTCTAGTTGCTATGCTACAGATGAGGCCCAGTTTCAGTACCTCAATATACTGGCTGCACATCTACCTCCTTCAGCCATTTACAAAACATAATGATTACATTTGCCATGTAAGAATGTTTAGAACCCTTTACCATTTAAAGTTAATCCCTGAGCTCACTTAACAATTACAGATAGCCAAGACTTTCTTCTACTTAGAGGAAAAGGAGCATTTTTCAGGGGTTGTTGGCCTCAAGAAGCTTTTATAGAAAAGACATTAATTAGGCAGACAAGGTCCTTTGGGACATCATCAGAACCAGTCAGTTTAGGGGACTCACAGGGGTATAGTGGAAGGGGTCTGAACCAAGGGAACCTAGACGAGCCTTGCACTCCTCCCCATCCACAGTCAACAGACTTCTGCATGTGCGTATTCCACGTCTACAAGTTAACCAAGCACAAAGAGAAAATACTTGAAGAAAACATTGTGTCTATATATTGAGCATGTGTAGACTTTTATCATTATTCTCTAAGCAAAACCCTGCAACTACACAGCATTACCTTGTATTTGGCATTACAGATAATGCAGAAATAATTTAAAGTGCATAGAAAGATATAAACAGGCTAAATGCAAATATTTTATTCCTGTACACATGGGACTTGAGCATCTATAGATTGTGGTATCCACAGAGGGTTCAACTGATCCCCTGTGTATAGCTGGGGATGACACACTCGAGATGTTTCTTCCATAAGAGCATGAGAACTGATATTCTAATAACAAAATGGTTAACAAGTGGTCAAATTAATCCCTGTGTTATGAAAAACATGTGTAATATAGGAAAATGATATTTAAGAATAAAGAGGGGCTGGAGAGATGGCCTAGTGGTTAAGAGCACCGACTGCTCTTGAAGAGACCCGGGTTCGATCCCCAGCACCCACATGGCAGCTGAAAACCATCTGAAAATCCAATTCCAGGAGAACTCCAGTTCCAGGGGAATCCGACACCCTCTTCTGACCTCTGCAGCATTGCACAACACGGGTGCACAAACCTGCATGCAGACAGTACATTCATACACATACAGAAATAAATAAATAAATAATAAATAAATAAACAAAGAATAAAGAAAATGGTGGTGGTTAGGAGACCACAGTGCTATATTAATTATCTCTGAATAACCTGTAGCATTTGAATGAAGATGAATGGGCAGCATGATGTAATCCCCAGTCTGGGAGAAAAAGGCTTCACTCGGCTTCTTTTGTATGACCAAGCACTAGAATCAGCTACCCAATTCATCCCAGCCTTCTGATACCATTATCAGTGAAATGTCAGAAACATGAGGAACTTCACAGAGACAGGAGATTTCTTTTTTTTTTTTTTAAGGGATTCTACAATATAATGACACAGTTGTTTGCAGATAACATTGATGTTACTCAGTATGGAGACAGGAGATTTCTATGAGAAGATATAGAAAATGCTTAGTGTACTGCTGGAAAATGGAAATGTTCTGTAAGAGTGGACTTATGCTTCCTGGACAAAGTAAATCAAGTCTCCTGATCAAAGCACCATTTCAAGGAAACTAAAAAGCCATTCTCTTAGGGGACAGCAGAAGTGTCTCACAATGAGTTACTGAGGTGGTGGCAAAGAGAACAGGTCCAAGGTCAGAGCTCCAGCCGCCATGGCTACATTCCTAGCATGAGGATGTGTAGGGGACACAGGTCGTCCCACCACCACTACTACCTCAAATGAGCCAGCTGCGTCCAGCACTACACAGCGACCCAGCCACATCTGACTCCAGAGAAAGCTGGGAAAAGTGGGATTCTACTACTAAGGAAGAGAAATATTTAATGTCGGAAAGTCTCTTCCACCACCCTTAAAATGACAATTATCTGTGTAGGATATGTGAAGAAGTTCCCAGGATTCAATGATCATAAACATTTTCCTTCCCTGAACTGTGCAGTAAAAGTAAACATACAGATATGCTTGCATAAGGTGTATGCTTTTTGAGATGGGAACTGTCAAAAGTAGTTTATCTGAGAGGGCTTTATTACTTAGTTTTCCTCCTCTCTATTCCCTCCCTAAATCAAATACTATAAGTTATATTGTTCATACCTTGATTTTTTCCTTTTATAACTTCTATATTACTTCAGTTGTCTAATAAATGACTGCCTCTAACAATAATGATATTTTAAATAATGTCTAAAAATCTTAAATTTCAAATCTTCCTAAAGAAAGTTCATATGAATAATGTTTTATATTAATCTAATTTCTGTTTTATCCTAAAGTACCAACCAGAATATTAGGCACTAAAAGTATTTCAATAAATGCTTGAAATTTTGTCATGCAGATTACTATCATTATCATAAATACCTAGGCAGAGGGTGGTTTGTGCCTACAATTGCAGCATACAGGGGCTAAGACATGAAGACTGCCAGGAGTTCAAAGCCAGCCTGGGCAATGGAGGGGAGTCTGTCACAGAAAAGTGAGGAGTCTAGAGAGATGGCTCAGTGGCAAAAAGCACACATTGCTCTTGTGGAGGACACCAGTTAAGTTCCTAGTACCCACGTGGGGCAGCTCCATAATTACCATCTCCAGGAGACCCAATGCCCTCCTATGGACTCTATGGGCACTACACTCACATGCAGAAACCCATATACATATACGTAGATTTTTTTTTTTAATTTTCTTTATTTCTGTATGTGCATGAATGTACTGTCTGCATGCAGGTCCGTGCACCCGTGTCGTGCAATGCCGCGGAGGTCAGAAGAGGGTGTCGGATTCCCCTGGAACTGGAGTTCTCCTGGAATTGGAGCTACAGACGGCTCTCAGCTGCCATGTGGGTGCTGGGGATCGAACCCGGGTCCTCTGCAAGAGTGGTCGACACTCTTAACCGCTAGGCCGTCTCTCCAGCCCCATAGATTATTTTTTAAGGAAAGATTTGGAGAAAATATTGTGGACTGAGGTACGGGAGAAGACAGTGGCACGGCCACAGAAGCCTGAGAAATGGTGGTGGCAGTGGCAGATCTCTGCAACGCATTACAGGAGGACGTAAAACACGACACCAGTAAGAAGATATTTCATTACTTGTTTCCCCCCCGGCCATGGAGGAAGATGCGAAACAGCAGACATCAAAAAAAGCCAACTGAAAAAAAAGAGAAAGAGAAAACAAAACCCTCGATCTACCTGGTTTCCTAAGCAAAAGTAAAAATTATTTTCTCAAATATTGATGTCTCTTTAGTGAGAAATGCAAAACATCAAGTAAGTATTGTCTCTCTATGTTCCACAGAAGCCAAAATGTCCTTTTGTTGTTGTTGTTGTTGTTGTTCTTTTTGAGACAGGGTCTCCCTGTAGCTCTGGCTGTCCTGGAACTCACTCTGTAGACCAGGCTGGCCTTGAACTCATACAGATCTGCCTGCCCCTGCCACCTGAGTGCTAGGATTAAAGGTGTGTGCCACCACGCCTGGCAAAAATGCCCTTTCTCAAACACAAGTATAATCATGTGGCCAGAGCAATGGAGACAAGAAAATATAAGGAACCAGAGTGATTGAAATTATGACCCATTCCATGAGATTTGGTCCCCTCCTGTGAACCTGGAACTGTGGTCCCCTCCTGTGAGCTGGAGCTATGATGTCTTCTTATGAACCTGGAGCTGTGGTCTCCTCCTGTGAACCTGGAGCTGTGGTCCCCTTCTGTGAACCTGGAGCTGTGGTCCCCTCCTGTGAGCTGGAGCTGTGGTGTCCTCCTGTGAACACGGAGCTGTGGTCTCCTCCTGTGAACCTGGAGCTGTGGTCCCCTCCTGTGAACCTGGAGCTGTGGTCCCCTCCTGTGAACCTGGAGTTGTGGTCCCCTCCTGTGAACCTGGAGCTGTGGTCCCCTCCTGTGAACCTGGAGCTGTGGTCCCCTCCTGTGAACCTGGAGCTGTGGTCCCCTCCTGTGAACCTGGAGCTGTGGTCCCCTCCTGTGAACCTGGAGCTGTGGTCCCCTCCTGTGAACCTGGAGCTGTGGTCCCCTCCTGTGAACCTGGAGCTGTGGTCCCCTCCTGTGAACCTGGAGCTGTGGTCCCCTCCTGTGAACCTGGAGCTGTGGTCCCCTCCTGTGAACCTGGAGCTGTGGTCCCCTCCTGTGAACCTGGAGCTGTGGTCCCCTCCTGTGAACCTGGAGCTGTGGTCCCCTCCTGTGAACCTGGAGCTGTGGTCCCCTCCTGTGAACCTGGAGCTGTGGTCCCCTCCTGTGAACCTGGAGCTGTGGTCCCCTCCTGTGAACCTGGAGCTGTGGTCCCCTCCTGTGAACCTGGAGCTGTGGTCCCCTCCTGTGAACCTGGAGCTGTGGTCCCCTCCTGTGAACCTGGAGCTGTGGTCCCCTCCTGTGAACCTGGAGCTGTGGTCCCCTCCTGTGAACCTGGAGCTGTGGTCCCCTCCTGTGAACCTGGAGCTGTGGTCCCCTCCTGTGAACCTGGAGCTGTGGTCCCCTCCTGTGAACCTGGAGCTGTGGTCCCCTCCTGTGAACCTGGAGCTGTGGTCCCCTCCTGTGAACCTGGAGCTGTGGTCCCCTCCTGTGAACCTGGAGCTGTGGTCTCCTCCTGTGAACCTGGAGCTGTGGTCCCCTCCTGTGAACCTGGAGCAGTGGTCCCCTCCTGTGAACCTGGAGCTGTGGTCTCCTCCTGTGAACCTGGAGCTGTGGTCCCCTCCTGTGAGCCAGAGTTGTGGTCTCCCACCATGTGCCACAGTTCCACAACCCTCTGGCGTTGAGCTGATAGTAGAGCAGACTGCAGGATGGAGGACTTCAAGACATTGGGCACCAGTTTCAGCTTCTCTGAGTGGCTGCATTATGCACAACCCCTTCCCCCAAGGTCTCAGGTTGTTTATGGCACTGGTTTGCCTCTGTGTTGAGCTTATACTAGGTACAGGAGAGGTTCTTGTCACTTGCAATGTCTAGCCTAGGGAGAACTAATTCTCAAGAATAGACTTCCCACCTCCCTTGATGGCCATCTATGGTCTTGACTCCACACATGGTCCTGGGAGCCCAGGCCTTGACTTTGGATCTTTCCCATTCCCAGGCACCAAGAGGTTTTCCATTATTTTCCTATTACTCTTCTATGGCCCGGGACACTATCACCTGTGCCCTTTAGAAAATGCAAAACACAGCACTGAACTCGTAAAGATAAAATCATAGTCTAGGAAGTTAAAAATAAATTTAAAAAACAGGAAAGGTTTACTTGTGCGCATGATTTTGGAGTTCCAATCCACAACCACTACACTTGCTATTTGGGGTCTCTATTGAGGCAGCATATCATGGTAGCAGCTCATGGTAAAGCAAAACTTCTCATGTCATAGCCAGGACCCGAAAAGAGAGGACAGGGATGGGGTTCTACTATTCCCTTCAGGATCACATCCCCAGTGATTGAAAGATTTCTTTGTAGGTTTTCCTCTTAAAGTTTCTACCACCTCCCAACTATACCATACTAGGAATAACCAACCCTTTGCCCCATGGACTTTTCAAGGACATGTAAGAAGAAAACTATACTATAGTAGATATTTCCATTTTTAGAGATAACACCACATACTGGAAAACTGACCCTCTCTGGTGGCCAGTTTCTACTAACACCTATAATCATGTGACCACCACAACTATAATCCATACAGACAATAGTTCTACTAGCTCTAAAAATGCCCTGTATAGTTCTAATTACAAATGAAGTTGTTATAAACATTTGTGTACAGGTATCTGTGTGAACATGTTTTATTTCACTTGGGTAAATATCAGGGAGGATGACTGCTTAGTCACCAGATACATATACATAACTCCAAATCAAGAGTTAGCTTAGCTATCAACATTTTTTTCAGTTTTTTATGTGTATAAGTGTTTTGCCTGCATGTATGTAAGTGCATCCTTGTGTGCAATGGCTATGGAGGCAAGAGGGCACTGGATCCCCTGGAACCGGAGTTACAGATGGTTGTTAGCCATCAGGTGGGTACTGGGAACCAAACCCAGGTCCTCTGCAAGAGCAGCCAGTGCTTTTAACCACTGAGCCATCTCTTCATCCCCCTTCGCTATCAAGTTTTTATTAACCATCTTGGCAAGCATCCCCAAGGATCCTCATAATGACTTACTAAAAAGAGAGAAGAAATTGGCACCCATGCTACAGGAGACAATCTGGGGATTAATAATTAATAAGTAGCTAAAGCTGAGGTGACAAAACACACCAAGACCCATTTTCATTCTGCCCAACACAAAAGAAAGGCAAATTAGTTGTTGAAAAGGGACAAAGAGGGGGGCTGGAGAGATGGCCTAGCGGTTAAGAGCGCCGACCGCTCTTGCAGAGGACCCGGGTTCGATCCCCAGCACCCACATGGTGGCCGAGAACCGTCTGAAACTCCAACTCCAGGAGAACTCCAGTTCCAGGGGAATCCAAGACCCTCTTCTGACCTCCGTGGCATTGCGCGACACGGGTGCACAGACTTGCATGCAGACAGTACATTCATACACATACAGAAATAAATAAAAAATTAATTAAAAAAATTTAAAAAAAAGAAAAGGGACAAAGAGGAAGAAGGGGAACGGGAAAGCAATAGGGGTGACTAAGACCAAAGCATAGTGGCATATGTACACAAAAATGTCACCATGAAACCCATTAACTTTGAATGCTAACAAAGTAATTATAAATAAGGGACAAGGAAAATCTATGGTGTTATGATTAATATTTTCTGTTGCCTGCTGTAATTTATTTTAAATTATTTATAATATATTATAAATAATATATTATTTATAAAAATAATTTATTTTAAATTATTTCCCTTGTATTCCTCCTATAAACCACACTTCTGAACTTTAAAGATTGCTCAGTTGAGGGGCTGGAGAGATGACCTAGTGGTTAAGAGTGCCGACTGTTCTTGCAGAGGACCCAGGTTCGATCCCCAGCACCCACATGGCACCTGAGAACCGTCTTTAACTCCAGTTCCAGGGGAATCCAACGCCCTCTTCTGACCTCCACAGCATCGCATGACACGGGTGCACAAACCTACATGCAAACAGTACATTCATACACATACAAAAATAAATAAAATAAAAAAAAATAGATTGCTCAGTTGAATGTAGATGACTTTGGAGGTTCTGGTACATTTTTTAAAACCATTAAAAAAATTTTTTTTTTGTCTTTTTGAGACAGGGTCTCCCTGTAGCCCCAGCTGTCCTGGAACTTGCTCTGTAGACCAGGCTGGCCTTGAACTCACAAAGATCCGCCTGCCTCTGCCTCCCAAGTGCTAGGATTAAAGGCGTGCATTTTTGGTGTTTTTGAGACAGGGTCTCCCTGTAGCCCCAGCTGGCCTGGAATTAGCCCTGTAGACCAGGCTGGCCTTGAACTCACAGAGATCCACCTGCCTCTGCCTCCCCAGTGCTGGGATTAAAGGCATACACCACTGAACATAGCTTAAAGACAGTTCTTAGCTGCCATGTGGGTGCTGAGAATCGAATCCAGGTCCTCTGCAAGAGCAGTCGGTGCTTTTAACTGATGAGCCATGTCTCCAGCTCCCCCTCTACCCCCTGGTACATTCTAGTGTCTGCTTACATGAACACTCCTAAAGAGGAGTCTGCTGTAAAAAAATGCTACAAGAAACCAGCAGAAAGTTGGCGGGATTTTCTGAGTCCATAAGACATATTATGCCATCACTGAAATCAGAGATAAATGGAATCTCTAATGGAATCTCATCCCACACTTAGTTCACAGATTTGAAGAAAACCAAAACCAGGGACAAGAAACCCTATGGCCTATCCAGACTCTATAAGGGAGAGTAAATGGATGGACATTACTAAATCTTCAGAATAGTTCACCTGCATAAATCTTCAGTTCTCAATGGCTATAGCACACATGCTAATGTTACAAATAGGATGTTTACCCAGAGTCATGGAGAAGGAGGAGGAACAGGCTCTGTGTGGCTTTGTTTAATGTAAAGATTTCGTCATGGTACCTTGACAATTTTTCCTTCTAATTATGGGATGTATTGACTGGAATTATGAATGGGAATAAACTAATCAACTGCAGAGTTTGTACTGTTGAACTCCCATCAATGATCAAAAATCTACCATAGGTGTAAGATGGAGGGTAAAATTACTAGATTGCTTTTCTTTCTTTTTTTTAGATTATTTAAAAATTTGTACAAGTGTTTTTATTGCTGGTATGTTTATTGGTGTGTGCAATGCCTGTGAAGGCCAGAAGAAGGCGACAGAGCCGGAGCTGCC
The DNA here is from genome assembly GCA_009823505.1 of Rhizomys pruinosus. NCBI lineage: Eukaryota > Metazoa > Chordata > Mammalia > Rodentia > Spalacidae > Rhizomys > Rhizomys pruinosus. Next base: position 1,495,442 of record VZQC01014711.1, read on the forward strand.
ACTTGGGTGCTGGGAGTTGGAACCAGGTCCTCTGGAAGAACAGCAAGTTCTCGTAACTCCTGAGCCATCTCTCCAGCCCCTAGACTGCTTTTCTTTTTTGGAAGTACATAAATTTCAGTAAAAACTCAGAACCATTCTCATCATGATAAGTCACCATTGAAATCTCTAACTTGAGAAATATAGGCACCTCTGCAGTGTATTATCATCAAAGGAGATGAGAAAAAGATCCACTTGCATCCTGGTCAGATTGCTCACACCAGCTGTGTTCTCAAACACAACTCAGGAGGAGGAGGAAATAAAACTTTATGTCCTATTCTGAATTCATCTTTATGTACTTTGCTTTTGTAATTTTTATTCAGAAGAAATGCTGGTGATAATGCAACCATTTAGACATGTGGCAACTGTTCATGCAAAGTTTGAAAATTAAATTACAAATGTTCACTACACTCTATGAAGCTCAGATGCTAAAATAGATGTGATTTATCAACCATTATAGAAATCTAGTAATATATTAGCAATCTAGTAATGTTACCCTCCATCTTACACCTATGATAGATTTTTGATCATTGATGGGAGTTCAACAGTACAAACTCTGGAGTTGATCAGTTTATTCCCAGTTATAATTCCAGTCAATACATCCCATAATTAGAAGGAAAAATTGTCATGGTACCATGTTGAAATCTTTACATTAAACAAAGCCACATGGAGCCTGTTCCTCCTTCTTTTCCATGACTCTGGGTAAACATCCTATTTGTAATGTTATAAAAACCAGTTGATCAGTTTTTAAAATACTACTGATTTTTGGCTCCCACATCTTATGTCACAGTTCCCAAATGTTCCTATCTGAATCTCATTAGACAAGCTGAGAGGACTTTAGGCTTTGAAACATGTGGTGACAGTGAAGGGCATGTAGGAGTGAGTGTACTCAGATTCAGAACTAAACCATGCAAATGCTTCCTGCATATCCTTACTTATCAGAAGCTTACCCTGGTTCAGGGTACAACACACAAAAAAAGATGCTCCCTCACTTCCTAGCAACAAATCATAAATTAGCTGTTTGTGGAGTATCCATTTATAATATTCTTAATGAACTCAGTAACACATCAATGAGAATAATATAAATACATGTAGGAAACAGGTAGGAGCTAAAATACTTCTGGAGGATAAACTGCCTTTGTGCCCACAGCAAATTACAATTTTGTTTTCAATTACCTCAGATTTAACAGCTTGGTAGTCAATCTTTATTAGTAACCAATGAGTTTTATAATGAGTTAAGTCAATATCTGTAAATTAATTATCAATTAATATCTATTAAATATCTAGTATCTATGAATATTATCAATTCAACATCTTGAGAAGACATTCTTTAAACAGACATTTATTGAATCCTTACTATTCTTAGGGATCCCTCTGGTCAGACAATATACTGTACATTTATAGTTTTCATTACTTAAAAATACAAGTGTGAGGCTAGTGAGACAGCTCAGAGGCTTAAGGTGCTTGCTGCCTGATCCTGATGATCTGAGTTCAATCTCCAGAACATCATAAAAGTGGAAAGCAAGTATCAACTCCACAAAATTGTCTTCTGAACTCCACATACATAGCTGTGCTACACACACACACACACACACACACACACACACCAATAAATTTAAATGTTTTTTAAGCCAAACTATGTTTAAAATTTTGCAAAAAATGAGAAAAATACACATCATAAGGCTTATATTAGCTTGTGTATATAAGAGCCAGAGGGAAATAAATCAGTACTAATAGACAAAATCTTTTTCCTAGTGAAAACATCTAGGAAGAAGAAAGCCCTGGTAGAGAAAACAGTATGTGTACTGGAGTTAAGTAGATCTGGGCTCAGATTCCTTCTCTATTGCTAGTTATAGGACAGAGCTTCTGAGCCTTGGTTGGCTTATCTGTGAAATGAGAATGCCACTAACTTCTTTCCACATGGTTGAGAGCGTTCAATTAAATAAGATACAGTCTACAAAGCACCCAAGACACAATAGGACAAAAAAGCAATGGAATTATTGAAGATGCAACACTGGATAAGACAGTAATATTTACCACATGTCTATTTTGTTCTTTAGTTTGGTTTGGTTTGGTTTGGGTTTGGGTTTTATGAGACAAGGTCTTACTTTGTACCCTTGGCTGGCCTGAAATTCAACATATAGACCAGGCTGGCCCCAATCTCACAGAGATCTACCTGACTCAACCTCCTTAGTGCTGGGATTAAAGGCATGCACCACCATGTCCAGCTCCCATGTTTATTTTGGAAAGTATATGTCTTCAGTCTGCCATTAACACCTGTAAAAAATAATTTTTCCCTTAAGTTTAGGTATCTCCCAAAAGCTATTCATTGAAATAAAAATCACACCTCTGAAAAAAAATATTATAGAGAGAACACATTAATAGACAACAAATAAATGGAACAAATAGCATAACTAAAAACAAAAATTAAAGCAAAGTGGCCTGGTTTTATTCCAACATAATTGAAATGGCAAAACTAACTCCATTTTGTTCTAGACAACCTTTGCTTTGCCCAGTGTTTTTGCCTAGCCATTCCCACTGCCACCAGACAGGCAGAATGTCTCATGCAGGCAGTTTCAGGGAGTACCTTATTTCTACAATACTGGGAAACTTGCAAGCAGCCAGGTCGCACATCCAGGTAGCATGTCCTCCCACCTAGCCTAACCAAAACTTATTGTTAACTTAAAATCTCTTTGCCCCTGGTCAGGTGTAACTATGGTGATCTAATATAACTATGATTACTGGCTTTGCCCCTGACATGATGTTATTGTGATTTTAAGCTTTATAAACCCTGCCCTGATTCTCCTCAGAGTCAAGAGTTCTTTGGGGTGTTAGTCCTCTCTCTAACCACCAGCTATTAATAAAGGACTCCTAATTTGACTATTACAGTCCTCTGTGCACTACATTTGGAGGCCCCAGCGAGATTACCACCTGCAGTGAGGGGGGACTCAGCCTCCCTTCCCAACTTGATGAATTGTTCAGGGAAGGCGCTCCCTGAGACATTCCAGGATCCCATGACTCTCTCATTGGAGCTGGAGAGTCCCAGACTGACTGCTGCCTGACCCTGAAACCAAAACTGATGAATCTTTCTGGTCTTCCTAGGAGGCAAGTTCTGTTATTTCTGGTTTGGAGCTCCATTCTGGTCTGGTTTGCCCTGGTCTAGTATTTAATGAAGGGAATGTGATCCCGGTGGGGAACTTCCCAAGGCCTTTCTCAATAGCCAAGATGTTGGCTGAGGAGAAGATCTGGTAAACTGGTGCACCGCTGGAAATTGGTTACTCTGGTCTCCGTTCATGTCTGTGTTGTGTACATGAATACCTATATGACTGAACCAGTGACTGGGCAATCAAAGCAAGCTCTACTCTGGACAACACCTGTCCAGAGGGTCCTGTCTTTTGTCTTGTCTGTCATGGAATGAGAGTATGTCCTTGTTTGTTTCATCTGCTGCCTTATGACTTTCACCTTTTTCTTCATACCTAACTCTCACTGAGGATGGGGGACCCTCAGGAGCTTGAAGGAAAGTGGGAAGAGTAAGAATGGTGTGTTTAGGACTCATTTATAGAGGGAAGGAATGATATGGGAAAGGCCTCAAGTTTTCTAAAATTAAAATGCCTGATTGTATGATAATATAAAAGGAGATAGGAAAAGTTTAACTCGAGGATATACAGTAAACTCTAAAATGCCAGAGAAAATGTAAACTTTATTTGCTGTAGTTTAATTTTGGTTGAATTTCTTCATAAGAGGAAAAATTATGATTCTTTACTATAAAATATTTAAGTTTAAAATGGGATTATAGTCTTTAAAAGAAAGGTGAAGGAGGACTAATGCCCGGCAACATCCCAGGTTTATAATAGTGACTAATTCAAGTCAGTGTGAACCATTACATGAAATATCTGTCAGTAAATATAAAAAATTTTAAAGGCTGTAAATGAATCTCCTTACTAGATGGTGATGCATTGAGCAGTGGTTTTCCTGCCTTCCTTTACCCCCTCATCTTCTGATCTTGGAGGCCAAATGCTTCCATCTGTGCTTTGTCAGAGACTTTCTCACCTTGTAGTCTTGCTGACCTGATCGGGACTGACTGTGTAGACAATGAAAAGCTATGAAATGGGATAACATGGCAGACCTCAGATCCCCCTTGCTGTCCCTTCCTTTTCATCCCAGCAGTTTTCCCAGTCCTCAAGTTCCCATAAATAGATCTATAGTTGTTCAAAAGCTGCTGCTACTGCATCTGCATCTGTCTTCTGGGGGTGGTTGTCCCTTGGGTGCTGGCCTGCATCCTGACTTAAGCTTACTGTAAAGCTATGACAGTTCTTCAAACTCTTGTATGTAATGGCAGCTCCCTAAACTCCAAGATACTTGCTTCCATGTGGCCATTTTTCCTGCCACCCTTGTCTACAGCAGGCAGATCAGTGCCCTCGACCACCCCCAAATGAACTGTGAAAGAGGGCAGGGGTATCTCTGTCAGTGCCAGTTACTTAGTGCTGTGTTACTTACCCAAGATGCTATGAATGTGTACAGGTGTTCTGCCAAACTCTAGCTCTTCTGTCCATCTGCCTTTTACCCTCAGCCCCAGTCCTGTCAGGGCCCCCGCGGGAGAACATGCAGGACCTGAGTCTGGGGTGGTCTCAGAAACTGCTCTCCTGCTCCTCCTAGGTACCTTGAAAAGATGTCCACCACACTCATTCCTTTGAAATGATGGCTTCATTGTCTGTCTCCCACCCTGGGTTTCTCTCTTCTCTTCCTTCCCAAGAGCTGAGGGCCTCTCTGCCTCTACTGCCCCTGGCTGCAGTCAGTGACCAGGGGATCCAAAACCTGGGATCCAGGGTCCTTAATTGGACCTCTGGACAGGCACAAGGCCATGGGGCCCTGCATCTGGTCACTTCTCTGTTTTCTTTTTTTATTTATTTTTTATTTATTTTATTATTTTTGGCCTTTTTCGAGACAAGGTCTCCCTATAGCCTCAGCTGTTCTGGAACTCACTCTGTAGACCAGGCTGGCTTTGAACTCACAAAGATCTGCCTGCCTCTGCCTCCCAAGTGCTAGGATTAAAGGCATGTGCCACCATGCCCGGCTCACTTCTCTGTTTTCTAAAAAGTCTCAGGTCCTAGCTGCTCCTGAGCATTGGGCACTTTGCACCAGGCCCTTCTAGCAGGAAATCAGGGGAATAGCCCAAAGCCCACAAATCTATGTAAAACCACTGAGGTTCTTAAGGGGCCTATGGAAGTCCTTTTGATCTTCTTCCCCCAGAGAACACTTGAGCTCTAAATTTGGCCTTTGTTCAAAATTCCTCCACACTGTTCAGGAAAGCCCTTCAAAAGGACTTGACAAGTTTCAGGGCCTTTCGTCCTGACTCAACACTGCTCCAGTATAGATGATCTCCTGTTCGCTGCTGCTGACCCAGCAACCTACCTGTGAGACACACTGAGACCCGCTCCAGCTGCTGTGGGCCCTAAGGTACTGTGTCTCCATGAAGAAAGCTCAACTTTGCCATATGGAATTCTCCTAGTTGGGTACAAACTCTCTTGAGAACAGAGGACACTGACTGCAGCCCAAAGGAAGCCATCCTTCAGATCCTCATGCCCCAGATCTAAAACACAGGCGTGGGAATTCCCGGGAGAACCAGGATATTGCCAGCTTTGGATCCAAGGCTTGGCTGAAAGGAAAAGGCTCCTCTACTCAGCCATGCCTGGGAACAAGCCCTTAAAATGGACAAAGAAAAAATAACAGGCTTTCCAATGGGCTTAGCCTCAGATCTGGTCTTGCCTGATGTCCACCTTTATATTTATGAAGCCCGAGGATTATAGAATGCATGCTTACTCAGACTTTGGAAACCTGACAAAGGTCTATAACATACTTACCCAAGTGCAACCAGTAGCTTCAGGATGGCCCTCCCACGCGTTCCATGCCAGCTGCTGTCCTACAGTGAAGGAGGCTGACACGCTCACCTTGAGCCAAGAGTTAACATTAATGCCCCCCATGCACTGAGAAGCAAACGACCATGGATGTCAAATGCCTGCATCACTCAGTACCAGAGTCTGCTCCTTGATCAGCCCTGTCTCACCTTCTTGGCCTTTCAGAACCTCGACCCAGCAACACTGGGTTGACAATAACGGGAAATGTCCCCACATGACTGTGAGGATCTGCTGGACATCTCCCAGGCCAGTCTCCCAGACCTCCAAGACACCCCCTTACCTGAGGCAGATGCCAACTTCATAGATGAAAGCATTTTCATGACAGAGGATACTTGGAAGGCTGGAGCCACTAGGACCACCTAATGGGCCCAAGCCTTGTCTCAGGGCATCTTTGCACAAGGGTCTGAGCTGATGACCCTCACCCAGGCTCCATGCAGGAAAAGCATAAATGGATGAACATCTTCACAGACAGAAGATGTGCCTTTGCCACCCTTTCATGCCCACACCATGATTTGCAAGGAATGAGGACTCTGACACTCCCATGGCAGAAGGTCAGGTGGCCCACTGGGCTGCCAGGCTCCCTGCTTAAGCCACTCCCACTCCCAGGAAATGAAAAGTGGCCCCATGGAAATGATGGACCCAACCAGACCTCAGAATCAACCTTCCTGCAGCTCTTGGACACCTTCTCGTAGACCAGCTTCATCAGATGACCCACCTGAATGCCACCAAACTGACTGAACTACTTTCTGCTATTTGTGGACACAGTCTCTGATTGGATGGAGGCCTTTCCCACACTATGGTACAAAGCTTCCCACATAAAAATGATTCCTAGGTTTGGGCTGCCTCTCTCAATTGACTCCTGCCCCCAGTCCTCTTCCAGATTAGATGCTCTTTTGTTTTTTGTTTGTTTGTTTTTTTTAAGGTTTTAAAATATATATATATTTTTATTTTTTTTATTAATTTTATTTATTTCTGTATGTGTATGAATGTACTGTCTGCATGCAAGTCTGTGCACCCATGTCGTGCAATGCCGCGGAGGTCAGAAGAGGGTCTCGGATTCCCCTGGAACTGGAGTTCTCCTGAAATTGGAGTCTCAGACGGTTCTCAGCCGCCATGTGGGTGCTGGGGATCGAACCTGGGTCCTCTGTAAGAGCGGTCAGCGCTCTTAACCACTAGGCCATCTCTCCAGCCCCTAAAAAATATATTTATTATTTTTTTTATGTGTATAAGTGAATTTCCTTTTTTTATTATGCTTACCATTTTTAAACATTTTTATTGAAGTTATGTGGGTTTCATACATCATTTTTCAGTCCAGTCTAGGCTCATCTTGTCTTCCATGCCCCCATCCCATCCGAGTTCATGCACCCTCCCATCCCTGCCCTGTATCTTTTTCTGATTCTTTTCAAAGTTTTTTTTTTCAAAGCAGATTATTGTCCTTGGGGGAACTTTACTGTTTCAGTCGGTTTCCTGTCCCTGTTCCTCTGCTGTTGCTCCCTCCAATCTGTACCAGTTCAACATATGCATATATATACATCACACCTATACTAAAATTATATCATCTGTATGCAAACTGTCATTTCCATATCATATTTCAGGATTCACATTTTTCCTTTTTAAATTTATATTACTTTAAAATATGCCTATGTATCCTCTACCCATATACCAAATTACAAAGTCTAAAAATAAGTGGTAGGTTAATTCTAGAGCCTGTTAAGGGATTTACATTATCAGAGCACAGTTGCTTTCAGGGAAAGGGGTATATAACATTGATGTTGCTCAGTTTGTGTTATAACTCGGTGCTTGGTGATGATATCCCACAAGTGAGGGATATCATTCATCTTTTGCTTTTCTGGGACTGTGTTACTTCACTTAGCATAATATCTTCTAGTTCCATCCATTTACCTGCAAAGTTCATGATGTGGTCTTTCTTTACCCCTGCATAGAACTCCATTGTGTAGATATAAAAAAAAATAAATAAGTAAATAAAAAGATTAGACGCTCTTTTGAAGAGACCCAGGCTACCATCCAGTCTAACATCCAAGACACCTTCCCTGCTCCTTATATGCCCCATCTGTTCCTAAAGAACAGAGGTCAACAGTTCCTAGTTTTATTGCTGGTTTGGTTGGAATCCATGGCCTTGATTCCAGGCCTAACAAGACTTCTCACCCTTCTCCTCCTGGGTACAATGACTGGGCCCTGTCTAATTAAATGGTTGTTACCCTATTCTGAAAAAATTACAGTCCACTAGCATCTGTCAAATTGATGTACCTGAGAGCCCAGTACAATGTGCTGTCACCTGAAGATATTGAGTCGATGCTTTGACTCTGCCCTAAGACCAAGGTGGAAACGAAATGGCAAACTACTTCCGTTTCCCTCTAGCTGACTTCTGCTTTATCCTGTGTTTTTGCCCAGCCATTTCCACTGCAGCCAGCTGGGCAGAACATCTTATGCACGTAGTTTCAGGGAGTACATTGTTTCTATAATCCTGGGAAACTTACACGTGGCCAGGCAGCAAATCCAGGTAGTACATATTCCCACCCAGCCTAACAAAAACTTACTGTTAACTGAAAACCTCTTGTTAACTGACCTGACCTTGGTTTGTTGTAACTATGGTGATCTGATGTAATTATGGTTATTGGCTTGACCCCTGACATGATGTAACTGTGGTTCTAAGCTTTATAAACCCTGCTCTCTTTCTTCTAAGAGTCAAGAGTTCTTTGGGGAATTAGGCCCCTCTCTGACCATTAATAAAGGACTCCAGCTATTAATAAAGGACTCCTAATTCAACCATTACTATATGGTGTTCCTTTGTATATCTCACTTAGTATTACAGTAACTATCCATTCATATCTGGCATTAAACCTGTGCCACTCTAGCTAATCAGAAATTATTTTCAGGTTTACTCACTACATAAAACATTGAAATAGTTATTTTTAACTGCTAATCATCCATAAAGAAGAGCCTAATTCCGGTTTTCTGCTAAATAGTTATCATAGTAAACTGACTCCTAATAACTTATTGTTCTACCCATAGATGAATGCATCTCTCAACTCTCATCAGAGAAGTTTCCTTATGGAGTAGATGGTAGTTAACATAGAAACCCACAAGTGGCCAGTGTGCAGAGAACAAGAGCTGCAGAGTGCGCATCCCTGTATAGGACGCCTATATTGAACTTCTCCCAAGGTTCAGTGATCATTGCAGAAGAGGAAGCGGAAAGATTGTAAGAGCCAGAGGTGGTGGATGACCACAAGGAAACAAGAGTGTTCCAGATAGCTGGTCAGTTACTCATATGAACTCACAGAAATGACAGCATGCACCATGAAATCTCAACCCAGGCAAAATCACAGCATAGACAAGAGGAACTGGGTAAGAAATCCCAACCCAACCTAAGGAAATGGTGGCAACTGATGGTTGCTAGAAGGGGGAGGTAGTCTCTTTCAAGGATGGAATTCTCTGTACGTTAACCAGGCTCCAGTGGATAAATCAATACTGAAGGGCATTTGGGGACACAAATTAGACTCTAGAGGCATATATATATATATATATATATATATATATATGTACATTAAGTTAGATAGGGAAATAAGGGAGGGTAAGATAAGGGAGGGGATCTAAATACCATCAAATTATATTATATGAAAATTGCAAAAATTCAATAAAAAATCATATGATAAAAAAATAAGTCATCAAAACCCATGGCAATTTTTTTTTTCAAATTCCAAAAGTAAATGTTTCAAAAAGTTTAGTCTGTCTTGTTTTTTAAAAAGCCAGCTAGGGGCTGGAGAGATAGCCTAGCGGTTAAGAGCACCGATGCTCTTGCAGAGGACCCGGGTTCCATCCCCAGCACCCACATGGCGGCTAAGAACCGTCTGTAACTCCAATTCCAGGAGAATTCCAGTTCCAGGGGAATCCGAGACCCTCTTCTGACCTCCGCAGCATTGCACGACACGGGTGCACAGACCTGCATGCAGACAATACATTCATACACATGCAAAAAAAAAAAAATTAAAAAAAAATTTTAAAAAGGGGCTGGAGAGATGGCCTAGCAGTTAAGAGCACCGACTGCTCTTACAGAGGACCCGGGTTTGATCCCCAGCACCCACATGGCGGCCGAGAGCCATCTGAAACTCCAATTCCAGGAGAACTCCAGCTCCAGGGGAATCGGAGACCCTCTTCTGACCTCCGCAGCATTGCACGACATGGGTGCACAGACTTGCATGCAGGCAGTACATTGATACACATACAGAAATAAATAAAATTAATTAAAAAATTAAAAAAAAAAAGCCAGCTAAAGCTGGGCGTGGTGGCACACGCCTTTAATCCTAGCACCTGGGAGGCAGAGGCAGGCGGATCTTTGTGAGTTCAAGGCCAGCATGGTCTACATAGTGAGTTCCAGGACAGCTGGGGCTACAGGGAGACCCTGTCTCAAAAAGGCCAAAAAATAATAATAATAAAAAATAAAAAAGCCAGCTAAGGGGCTGGAGAGATGGCTCAGCAGCTGGGAGCACCAACTGCTCTTGCAGAGAACCCAGCTTCAATTTCCAGCACCCACATGGCAGCTGGGAGCCGTCTTTAACTCAAGTTCCAGGGGAATCTGAATCCTCCTCCGCAGCACTGCACGACACGGGTGCACCTACTTACATGCAGACAGTATACTCATACACATAAAATAATGAATAAAAATTTTTTTAAAAAGCCAGCTAAGACTCATTATTTTATACCAAAACAAAACCAAAGACATATACTGTGAAGACTGTGGTTGATATACCAGTGTGTTGTGCTATAAAGTAGTAACTAGTCAATAACCAGTTATTTTAGTGAAAATGATGCTCTGTCATTACTGTTAGGCTACTGAATTTCCTACAGAGAGCTCCCTCTGGACAGCAGCTATCCACTCCTGTCCTCCCCTGCCTGGTATCTGGAGGAAGTGGGCACGATGTTCACCTGTGCCTTTCACAGGCTCCTTCTTTATTCTGATGGACAACCTAGTGCCTCTGTAAATGATGCATGACCAGGTGAGCCTCACAGGAAGCATGTTTATACTGGCAGACAAGCCTTCTAACTCCTGCCTCACCCAGGTTCAGCTTTTACTGAGAGAGAAGCTAGATCCAGGCGTGCTGGTTAGATAAGACACAAAGAGGAGGCACACTGAAATACTGAAACAGCGAAGCCACAGGTTACTTTCCTCTTCTTACAAAGCCAACAGGAAGGAAGGCAACATGCCTCATAGGAGTTCCAGGAAGAACAGAGCTGGGGACATGCACTTCAGCCAGCGGTGGGAAAGGAAGAGAGGACCTAGGATCCTGAGCCTTTGTCAAGGCCCACAACAAAGAGCTGCCAGGCTTGCCTCTGGAGGTTGTAGATTGGCTAGCTTAAACACGGCACTTGTAGGGGGGGTCTTACTTGACTCTGGTGCTGACCACTGGAGTTTATCATGGCCATCAGCTCTGGAGTGTGTTGAGTTAGTACAAGCCATTCTACAGGTAGAGAAGTTTTAACTAGGCCAAGGGGATGGATTCAATAACTTTTGTCAATCCTAAAAATACTCCAATTTATTATCAACTTCATAAGCACTCATTAATCTTTTTTATTTTATTTATTTTTTGTATGTGTATGAATGTACTGTCTGCATGCAGGTCTGTGCACCCGTGCCATGCAATGCCACGGAGGTCAGAAGAGGGTCTTGGATTCCCCTGGAACTGGAGTTCTCCTGGAATTGGAGTTACAGACGGTTCTCAGCCGCCATGTGGGTGCTGGGGATTGAACCCGGGTCCTCTGCAAGAGCAGTTGGTGCTCTCAACTGCTAGGCCATCTCTCCAGCCCCAGCACTCATTAATCTTTAAATGACTATTACCTTTTATTTATAGACTGATTACTATGTGCTACTTTACATGGTAATTCAATCCTCAAGAGCAATACACTGGGATAAGCTTACTTCTCACAGGCAAGCACTCAGAGGTTAAGAACTAGAAGCCCCAGAACTAAGCAACAGCTCCTGGATTCAGACTTACATCCACAAGACTTCAGTCTTTTCACTGTCCTATCTTCCTCTGGTTCCTTTTTAAAATATACTCATAGACAAATAAGTTTCATTGTTCACCTTATCCCCACTGACACCCACCCTTAGTGCACGGGAGAGCCAATTCTTTTTTTTTTTTTTTGAGACAGGGTCTCCCTATAGCCCCAGCTGGCCTGGAACTCACTCTGTACACCAGGCTGGCCTTGAACTCACAGAGATCCATCTGCCTTTGCCTCCTGGGTGCTAGGATTAAAGGTGTGCACCACCACGACTGACTTAAAGACAGTTCTTAGCTGCCACGTGGGTGCTGGGAATCAAACCCAGGTCCTCAGCAAGAGCACTTGGTACTCTTAACTGCTGAGCCATCTCTCCAGCTCCGTGAGAGAGCCAATTCTTTACAAGAGGGTTAGGATTTAGACAGGCAAGAGAAAGCATTTAGTCATCAACTACTATTCAGCCCTTGACTCACTACCTGAAGCCCTACAGTCCTCGGTACACATCACATGAGTGGCTGCAGTGCAGTGGGGCCTCCCTAGGACTACTTGGCTTGCTTGGAGGCACCCGAGATATTTCTCTTTAAAAGAAGCTTCCTCCTGTCTACCTCCACCTGCTCCTTCTTCCAGGTCCATAATCGAAGTCAGATTACAGTTGTCCTAGTGGTCAAATAAAGAGTGAAGCCTGAGAAAAAAAGAACAGCAATATTTTGCAAATTTAAAAGCACATTGGAGTCAATTTTAAGAAGTTTCACTTGGCCAGTGTAAATTTGATAAAATTTGTATGGAAATATATTCTAAAGGAAGGAAGGAGCATGATTTGAAGCTGGGCTTTACACAAGCAGGTGTCTTAAAGAGCTTCTGGATTCAATGTGGAAACTCAAGCAACTGGAAGTAATGCTGATTATTTCTTCATTGAAACCTGGACGCAGAGGTATCCTACAGTATTTGCCTGAAAAATCCTTATACTAAATGGAAAAATGTGGTGTGAATGCGTGCGTGTGTGTGTGTGTGTGTGTGTGTGTGTGTGTGTGTGTGTTCTGCTGTATGTTAACCGTTCACCCACCTTGGAAAGGTACAACAGACATTTCCTCACATGTGCATTAGGAAGAGGGGCTAGGAAAGGGGCACGGCAGCTCCTGAAGGTGGTGTGGACTCCAGTGTGGTCAAACGCCAATGGTCCCAGCTCTCCTGGAGAACTGCACATGTCTCAGTATCCTTGAAAAATTGCTCTCATGTTTATACTGCCTTCAGCAGACTGTGGCCCAGAACCCTGAGACCTCAGTCCAAGGCATTCCCTGCTACCCTAGGGTGTTAAAGATAAGAGCAGCTATGAAGGGCTGGAACCAGAGTCTAAAGGAAGAAACAGTTTGCTCTGGTGATAGAGCAAGAGGAATCTTAGCAATGGGGTCTCTCAGGAACAAGCAGCAGATCACAAGGTCCAGCCCCTTGCCCTCTCTCCATTGCCAGCCAACCCTGCAACACCCCAGACTGATTAAAGCCAAGAAACTAGAAGGCTCTGTACAAATTTCAGTTAACTCTTTAAGCACAGCACCCTGAAGAGCCATTCCATCTCTTCCTTGTCACAACCATACCCTAAATGGCAGAAAAATTAATTATTAATTAATTAATTAGTAATAATACCTTGGGGGTGTCAAGATAGGTCAGGAGGCAAAGTACTTGCTACACAAGCCTGACCTGAGTTCAATCACCAAAACCAATGTAAAGGGGAAGGACACAACTGAAGCCACAAAAATGTCCTCTGGCCTTCACACACATAGTGTGGCAGGCACCATTACCATGCACACACAAAAAACAATAAATTTAAAATTAATTAATTAATTAAAAATACCACCCAGCATTGGCAAAGTAGGTTAGACATATTCACTGTGTGTGCTCCAGCAAGATAACAATTTGGAAAGATGTATTTATACTTCGTTACCTGATAATTCTCACTTATCCATATCTAAAAAGTATAAGTATAATAAAGTTAACAGTTTGCTAATTGATTTAAAAATTTATAACTGCATAAACATCTAACATTAAAGAAATAGCCTAACAGATTATAGAATATGAACATAATACCTTTGTTTCAAATATTTAATATAGTTATACTGCAATAGGGATTTACTTTTCTAATATATACCATAGCAGAATACAAAATCATATATATTATAGTATAGTTGAATGGAGATTATATTATATAATATTATATATTATACTATAATATATTATATACATATATAATATACATTACATAGTATAACATATTATATTATATATAGTATGTATATTATTATATAGTATATATGACTGACTGAAACAGTGAACTTCTGCTCAAAACAATCAACTTCCTCATGGAGAATATTGAGAAAGACTGGGAAAGAGATGAAAAGCATGTTTGGCAGAATGAATGAGCTCTGGCGGAGTGGGGGAATGGGCGGGAACATGGGTCTAGATTTGTTAAAAAAATAAAAATAAATTTATGTGAAAAAATATAGTATATATGATATATAGTATATATTATACAGTATATATCATATATATTATCATACTATATATCATATATAGTATAGTATAGTGTTGTATGGTCTCTTAGAGACAGTCTTCCTGTAGCCACAGCTGGTCTGGAACTCACTATGTAGACCAGGCTGGCCTTGAACTCACAGAGATCCACCTGCCGTTGTCTCCAGAGGGCTGGGATTAAAGGCATGCACTGTAGTATATTTCTATACAAATTGTATTGTGGAAAAAGAAAGTCAATTTTTAGGCAAACCTTGAGTGATTTTAACCTCATCTTTTAAAATCTCTTTTTAATTAAGCCCTACAAAAGCTAGGGGGTTGTGGTGGCCTTTTTGTTTGTTGGGGTTTGTTTGTGGGAGGTTTTTGAGACATTCTCACTCTGTAGTCTAGGATGGCTTTGGACGCAAGCTCTTCCTGCTTCCGGTATGCACCACTATTCTTGGCCTCAAAGATTTTCAGTGTTATAACTGTCACAGTTGAGACAAGCTAGCCTTCGATCAAGCGTGAGCTGAAGCTAGCTGTACATATGAACACAGTTCTTTCTGCCCTACACATATATTCCCATTTGACTAGTACATGTTAAAATTCATACTGACAAATCCTTATATATGAGTACGGATCCTGGTGTAACTACAGGAACCAGAAAAATGGAAATGAACCAGAGAGGTAAAGGGAAAAAAGAATCTGAGAAAGAATAGTAGGTGTTACTAAGGAGAAAAATGGATAAAAATGGGGGTATTTAAATGGGAGAAGTGGAAGGGCAGTAATACAAGTAAATCTGAGAATAAAAGGAAAAGAAGGAGCTCAAGAGAGGTGGGACCATAGGACACTGGTATATCAAGGGAGAAATAGGGAAAATTGGGACACTTTAAATGGGGAGGGTGTGTAGGAAGGGAGAGAGAGAGATAGAGAGAGAGACAGAGAGAGGGAGAGATAAATAATGCCTAGTTAGTACAAAAAAAACAGAGCTAATAATATTAGTCTAACAACCTAATAACAAAGTACATGTCCAATATCTCTACGTGAGTCCATGTGTATAGCTGAAGGCTATATAACAAGAAACGCTGCCATATAAGAGAAATCTTCCTTTGAGTTGTTGGCCACGGTAGTCCAAGAAACTCCCCAAATTACTCAGGCTATTGCTACAGCCCTTGTTTGCCACCCAGAACCTGAAGATAAGACCCTATTGCTGAAGACAGGGCGTATTTCAGACTGAATTTGGAGCAATGGAGCTGGACCTGACCTGGAGAGCACTTCCCCTGAGGGATACCTCTCATAACTTTGGAGAGCTCTACACATGCTGCTAAGGGAGAACATCAAATGATGGCCCAATAGCAGCTTTAAGACCAAATAACCACATCAGTGACTGGCACAGCAAACAACAATGGTGCAGTAGTGGTGGGAAATCGACAGCTAACGAATTGAACTTAAAGCCCACTCAATGGGAGAAAACTCATGTAGTACTGTAAACATAGCCAAATAGGCACGGATGGAGAGGTCGTAGACCTCAGAGAAGTCCCCAAAGCTGTCACCTCCCTAGACTAATATAATTTCTTACTACATACACAATATGTATCTTTATACTTACATTCAAGTATATCCCAGTCACCACTCATCAAAGAAGCTGCTTTTGCACCAGCAGAGACTATTACAGAGCACCACAACTGGAACACAAAAGGTCACAAATGGCCAAAGCATGGAGAAGAGGAATCTGCAGACTGTGGACCTCAGACAGGACTCCTATATTAAGCTTCACTCACCCAGGGCTCAGGGACTATTGTAGAAGAGGGGGCATCAAAACTGTAAGAGCCAGGGAGGAGGTGCATGACCATATAGGGATAAAATCCTACAAGCTCCTGGGACCCTGCTCATATGAACCTACAGCAATGCTGTCAGCATGCTCAAGACCCATGCAAACTCAACCAGACAAAAACCCAGCATGGAACTGGGGAAATGGGCAGCACACCCCAATCTTAGCTGAAGAAATATTGGCAGCTTGACTACTGTTGGGTGAGGAAGAGCTGGTCTTAAAGGAAGGGACACTGGATAGGCTGACTAGACCTCAGTGGATGAACTTACACTGAAGAATGTCTGGGGACACGAACTTAACACAATAGGCCTTAATGCAAATGACGAGTGTATGAATTCCAGTGGAGGGGGCTGTGGGAGGGGCCAATGGAGAAGGGGGTATAAAGGGGATTAAGATTGATTGAGATATTTTGTATGAAATACACAAAAATTCAATAATTTTTTATTAAAAATTCAGATTGAGAAAACATGTTTGTCTGTGTTTCACCTCCTTATCCAGTTAGATGAGCTCCCAAAATTAAATATAATTTGTTCTAGATGTGCAAAGGGCTTTAAGGCTAGATACAAACTGACTGTGTCATAGTATTGAAAACTATCTGTGTTGTCCTGGGGGTTACTTAAACATTAACTAAAGAGAAGATTCAAGGGCTATATACAAACTGACTGTGTCATAGTATTGAAAACTATCTGTGATGTCCTGGGGGTTACTTACAACATTAACTAAAGAGAAGATTTAAAAGCACAAATTAAAAACCTAAACTTAACCTTGGTTTTCACTTGTGATATAATACAGTGCTTAATTACATACCTAGATGGCATCTGTAACAATAAAACAGAACTATACATATACGTCAATTGCCATGGGACATGAATAATGCCTTGTTTCACAAGTCAAGACATGAGGTAGTAAGTGACATTTCCCAGATTCTGCAATAAAGCATTTCCTAAGTATAGTATGTGACTTTCATTCATTATTATTTACTAGCTGACATAACATATGCATGCATACAGACATATATTAACTTTCCTACCATACAGAATAACTTCCGGGACAAAGCTAATGGTCACAGACAGTAATAAAAGGCTATAATTTACTGGGCTCTTGCTATGCTCTGGGCAGGACACTAAGCCCTTTACACAGATTGTTTCATTAAATTTAATCATCCCAACAGCCCTAATTCAGATGTCAATCTCATCATCTCTTCACTAATGACACACCTGGGGCTTGCCATAAGTTATGTGGCCAACAGGTGGTGGTGCAGGTCTGAAGGCCAGCATTCTTGTTAGTGGAGGTTATAGCCTTTAATCAAGGAGCAAAAGAGCTACAATAAATGAGAGTGGGAACACTGAAGCATCCTGGGAGCAAGTAAGGTAGGACTTAATGAAAAGGAAAAGCCCCAGTTGATCCAGAGTCACAAGCCCTTAAGATTCCCCAACCTCAATCATGTATCTGTATTGTCCTCATACCAACTATATTTAACATTTTTTAGTCACATCAGATGAGCTGTCATAATTTGGGCATTTCGGGCACTTAGTTTAAGTTCAATGGTATTATTCTAATTTCTGTATAAGCCAATTATCTGCAAATGGAAATATTTCCCATTCCATACCAATAAGCTACACTTCCTTACCTAAAAGTTCTTTCTATAAAATCTCATTCTGGGCTGGAGAGATAGCCTAGCGGTTAGGAGCGTCGACGCTCTTGCAGAGGACCCGGGTTCGATCCCCAGCACCCACATGGCGGCCGAGAGCCGTCTGAAACTCCAATTCCAGGAGAACTCCAGTTCCAGGGGAATCCGACACCCTCTTCTGNCTGTCATAATTTGGGCATTTCGGGCACTTAGTTTAAGTTCAATGGTATTATTCTAATTTCTGTATAAGCCAATTATCTGCAAATGGAATCTAGGTCCCATTCCAGACCAATAGCGACACTTCGGACTAAAAGTCTGTTCTAGAAAATTATTCTGGGCTGAGGAGATAGCCTAGCGGTTAGGAGCGTCCGCAGACCGCTCTTACAGAGGACCCAGGTTCGATCCCCAGCACCCACATGGCGGCCGAGAACCGTCTGAAACTCCAATTCCAGGAGAACTCCAGTTCCAGGGGAATCCAAGACTGTCTTCTGACCTCCGCGGCATTGCACGACACGGGTGCACAGACTTGCATGCAGACAGTACATTCATACACATACAGAAATAAATAAAATTAATAAAAAAAAATCTTTAAAAAAAAAATCTCATTCTATTCACTGGCCACAGAAAGGTCTGAATAAGTATGTGAATGGCTGGCTGGCTCAGTGCAGGTCTATCACTCTTGCTGAAGAAATCCCTCAACACCTGGACCAGCCCTGCCATGAATTAGCTGTGTATCCATGTAAGACCCCTTTTTTTTTTCTTTTTTGAAACAGGGTCTCCCCATAGTCCCAGCTGTCCTGGAACTCGAGAGTGTAGACCAAACTGGCCTTGAACTCACAGAGCTCCACCTGCCTCTGCCTCCCAAGTGCTGGGATTAAAGGCATGTGCCACCATAAGACCCTCTCCTTGCCTCATGCATAAAGTGGTTACAGTTTTGGTATGGTTTGAGTGTATTTCTCAAAGATTCATGTGTTGAAAATTAAACATTAAGGGGGTAGATGAGGATTAAAAAAGTAATTTGACTATGATGTTCAGAGATAGGGCTCTAGTAGGCAATTAAGGTGATCAGGGAACAGACCCCAAGACTGAATTACTGGTGGCTTAAAGAAGAGAGAGGAAAGCAGAAGGTACACACAGACCCACCTTGGCATCTCCTATCTCTTGCCATTTGATACCCAATACCACACCAGGATTTTTCCATCAAGAAAGCGTCAACAGAAATGGCCCTTCTATCATGTACTGCCAATAGAAACCCCCTTTCTTTATGGTCTGTCTTAGGTACTTCATTATGGTAACAGAAAAAGGACCAATACAGTGGGGATAATAACAAGTATATACAACTGGGATATTGGGATTGTTCCATGTTTAAGCATCAGAGTAGTACAGGCACACAATAAGTACTTAAAAGGGTAAATTATTATTCAATAGGTACTTAGAAAACCGTATACTAGCCAGGCGTGGTTGCTCACGCCTTTAATCCTAGTACTCAGGAGGAAGAGGAAGGCGGATCTTTGTGAGTTCAAGGCCATCCTGGTCTACAGAGTGAGTTCCAGGACAGCTGGGGCTACAGGGAGACCCTGTCTCAAAGAGACAAAAAAAAAAAAAAAAGAAAAAGAAAACCGTATACTAGAATTACCTTTTAAATTTTCACATACAAACCTATATAAACCAGAGCTAATAATTCCTTTCCTACTGCCCCATGTGATATCGGAATGGCATAATCACAGTGTACTTATTTTGTTGTTGTTGTTTTTGTTTTTGTGTTTTTGTTTCTGTCATTTGTTTTTGGTCTTTTTGAGACAAGGTCTCCCTTTAGTTCCACCTGGCCTGGACCTCACTATGTAGACCAGGCTGGCCTTGAAATCAGAGATCTGCTTGCCTCTGCCTCCCAAGAACAGGGATTAAAGGTGTGTGCCACCACACCTGGCCCTGTGTATTTATTTTTAAATCTTGACTATTATGCAGATCATACAAAGTTCTCTTAATTGCTGGAGAAAACGAATACAGAATATAGGAAGAAATAGAAGTTGATTAACCAACCACCCCAGTACAACCCTCTTTAGGAAGCAAGCGCATGAAAGAACTCTAATTAGGCCAATTATTTTCCTGGACAGTCAGTCAACCATCTATCTGTGCAAGTCTCAAGTCACAAATGGCATTTTTATCAGTTCATTCTAAAAGCTAAAGGAAATGAAATTGATCTGTTCTTTCAGAGAGAGAGAGAGAGAGAGAGAGAGAGAGAGAGAGAGAGAGAGAGAGAGATACATTTCTTGCTACGAAGCCCTGGCTGGCCTGGAACTGCTATGTTGCTACATAGACTAGGCTGGCCTTGAATTTGTGGCACCTCCTGCCTTTGTTGTCTGAATGCTGGGATTAAAATCAAAAGCAACCACACCTGTTTTTTTAACTTTTAACCAGCACAAACCATCAAATTCTTCAGGTTTATGTATAATTACAGACTGACGATAACTTTAATTATTCACTTAAAATTATAAAATTATGTTTCAATAGCTATCACACCATTTAGCTAAAGAACATTTAGTTGTATCATTATTTGTAATGGTGAAAAGCTACAAACAACTTAATGTCTCTCAGCTGGTTAACTGTTGACATGTTAGCATCAGTGCAGGTGTAAGGATAACACCCAACCATGACAAGCAGTGACCTCTGGAAAGCAGAATTAGTTAGAAGGTGGGGTGTCCTCAGCCGACACCCTACATTTCTGTATTATTTAAAGTTGTACAATCACCTCACTCTGCTTGTTAAAGTTTTATAAAGATTCATTCTCTTTCCCCCGCCCTCCCCCAAAGGAAAACCTAGTGTGGTGTCTACTTGTAAAAAACTAAGATGTGAAAAATACTGGATTTTATTTTCTATTTCTACCACCAAATACTTTCTTGAGGGTACATTAATCCTTATTTAAAGATATTAAATTCTCGCCGGGCATGGTGGCGCACGCTTTTAATCCTAGCACTTGGGAGGCAGAGGCAGGCGGATCTTTGTGAGTTCAAGGCCAGCCTGGTCTACAGAGTGAGTTCCAGGACAGCTGGGGCTACAGGGTTACCCTGTCTCGAAAAGACCAAAAAAAATAAATAAATAAATAAAAAATAAAGATATTAAATTCTCATAGTTACACACACACACACACACACACACACACGCACACACACAAATATAATTTGAAAAAGGATGGGGTAGAGCAATGCCTCAGCAGTTAAGACTACTTCCTGTTCTTCCAGAGGACCTGAGTTCAGTTCCCAGTACCCGTATCAGGCAACTCACTACTTCCACTGAACTTTCCACCTCTAGCCCTTTTACATTTTTTATTTTGAGACAAGCTCTTACTAAGTCACCCAGGATGGCCTTGAACTCACTCTGTATCCCACTCAAATCTGACTTTCCTATCCTTCTGCCTTAGTGCCCTCAGTAGCTGGGAAAACAAGCCTGTACCACCAAGCTTGGCAGTCCAATGGATTAGCGTCATTACTGTTGAAATAGATTCGCTACTGTGAAAGAGGGTGTCCTGGTTTGCCTTTCTACTGGTGTGAAAAAACACTGACCAAAACCAGCCTTGGGGAGGAAAGAGTTTATTTCATTTTGCAACTCCCAGGTCACAATCTATCAGTGAGGGAGACCACAGCAGGAACTCAAGGCAGGAACTCAAGGCAGTACCCTGGAGGCAGGGACTGCAGCAGAGAGCACAGAAGAATGCTGCTCACTGGCTGGCTTTCCTGCCTTGCTGGTTACTCTTTCTTTTTTTTTTTTTTTTGTTTTTTAAAGACAGGGTCTCCTTATAGTCCCAGCTGGCCTGGAACTGGCTATGTAGACCAGGATGGCCTTGAAATCAAAAGATCCACTTGCTTCTGCCTGCACAGTGCTGGGATTAAAGGTGTGTGGCCACCATGGCTGGCTCAGTTACCCCTCTTTTTTTTTTTTGGTCTTTTGGAGACAGGGTCTCCTGTAGCCCCAGCTGGCTTGGAACTCACTCTGTAGACCAGGATGGCCTTGAACTCAAAAAGATCCGCCTGCCTCTGCCTCCCAAGTGCTAGGATTAAAGGCGTGCACCACCACGCCCAGCTTCAGTTACCCCTCTTATATAGCCCAGACTCGCCTTCCCAGGGGTGGCACTGCCCACAGTGGGCTAGGCCATCCTGCACCAATTACTAAGTAAGAAAACGCCTCACAGACATGCTACAGGCCACTCACAGGGAGGAAATTCCTAAGCTGAGGTTCACTCTTCCCAGGTGTGTGTCTCTAGTTTGTGTCAAGTAAACTCTCATTAATGCGGCATTTAATGACAATTTGAACTACCCAAATATCCCTGCTCAGGGATGGCTGAAGCCAAGGCAGATGGGCACTGGGGTGAGGAAAGGTTCCCGTCGGTGCAGAACTCATGGCTCTCATTTCGCCCAAATGGCCCATTTCTTTTTTTTTAATTTTTTTAAAATTTATTTTCTATGTGTATGAATGTACTGTCTGCATGTAGGTTGGTGCACCCATGTCGTGCAATGCTGCGGAGGTCAGAAGAGGGTGTCAGATTCCCCTGGAACTGTAGTTACAGACGGTTCTCAGCCACCATGTGGGTGCTGAGGATTGAACCCCGGTCCTCTGCAAGAGCAGTCGGCACTCTTAACCGCTAGGCCATCTCTCCAGCCCCCCAAATGGCCCATTTCAACACGTAGAAGTTACATGCAGGTCATAAGACATAAGACATACCAAGACAATAATGAGGCTTCCAGTTTCCTGAGCTTTTCCCAACATTGTTCTGCTGAAGATGAACCACTAAATAATGGTGTTAATAGCAGACTCAATGATTTTAGCTCCCTCTCCAAATCAAAAACTCTCAGCCCCCTGGCAGGCTGGGGAGATGGTTCAGCAGGGAGTGCTGGCTGCACTGATGTGAGGATTTCAGTGTGATCCCAACACCCACATAAAAGCCAGTGTGGCAGTATGAGTCTAAAAGCCCAGCACTCCAGGATCAGGGCAGAGACAAGTAGATCCTGAGGACTCAGGCCAGCCAACCTAGCCAAAAAGATGAGTTCTGGGTTCAGTAAGAAACCACCTCAGAAGATGGAGAGCAAGAAAAACATCTGGCACTGATTTCTCGCCTCCACATGTGCACTCATCAGTGCAAAAACATTCAACCTCCAGCACATAAGTAAATAAGTTAATCAAACAGATATTAAAATGAGCCCAGAATCCGAACTCAGAATCCAATGTAAGAAGCAGTAAGGTGTGTGTAGTGCTAGAGCAGGCCAATAATCCGAACAGGCATGAGGATAACAGTTCAAGCATCAGGCTACATAGTGAGGCCCAAGGCGGGGTGGAGCAGCAGTGAAGTCAGGACACTCAAACGGTCTCCTGCAGAAGAGCTGGACAGATTACAGACACCTCTCCATCACTCCATCACAGCTCCTCCAACCCCACTCCATGTATTTATAGGTACAGCAAAATGCCATTGAGGGGGCTGGAGAGATGGCCTAGCAGTTAAGAGCGCCGACCGCTCTTGCAGAGGACCCGGGTTCGATCCCCAGCACCCACATGGCGGCCGAGAACCGTCTGAGACTCCAATTCCAGGAGAACTCCAGTTTCAGGGGAATCCGACACTCTCTTCTGACCTCCGCGGCATTGCATGACACGGGTGCACAGACTTGCATGCAGACAGTACATTCATACACATACAGAAATAAATAAAAAGTTAATAATAAAAAAAATTTTTTAAATGCCATTGAATATGTGCAGACATAACCTTAAAATCTACAACAAATGAAATAATCAGACCCGAGAAACTTCCTAGCTGCAAGTATATATATATATATGTATATATATACATATATACATATATATATGCATATATAGACATATGTATGTATATATGTTTTATTTATGTCTAGGAATGTTTTGCCTGAATGTACATAATTGCACCCATTACATGATTCCCATGGAGACCAAAAGAAAACATCGGATTCCCTGGAACTACAGTTGTGAGCCACCACATGGGTGCTGAGTACTGAACTTAGGTCCTCTGCAAAAGCAGCCAGTGCTCTCAATCACTGAGCCATCTCTCTAGCCTCTGTGTGTGTGTGTGTATGTGTGTGTGTGTGTGTGTGTGTGTGTGTGTGTTGCTGAGCATTGCACATGCTGAGCTATATTTCCAACCCATGCTATATTCTCTACTACAACAGATTCAAAGACCAAGTTCTATAGTGTTCACTGAAGCTTCTGTTGGAACGGGCCTTGTAAACCATCGACTCCATTAGAGCCTATTGCACGACAGTGAGTCCTTGACTCACAAAAACTCACTGAGTGCCTACTTGCAAGGCTCTCTTTAGGGATAAAACAGTAATTACAAAGTGTTCATGATCTCAGATTCTATAAGCTTGTTGAAGCTAAGAAAATGAATAAAAAGCAAGGAAAAACAATTTCCAGTAGTACCAAGGGATATGCATAAAATGAGAGCATGAGAGTCAGAATGACAGGTGGTGGCAGTTCCGATAGAAATGTCAAAGAAGACCTGTGATGAGGTGACAGGCACAGTAATCTGAATGGGCGAAGCCCATCTCGAGAGGAGGGCCACAAACACTGGGAAGAACACTGCAGATGTCCCAAATCAGACACTCGCTGGTTGGCTTGAGAAGCTGCAAAGAGGCCAGTGTAGCCGCAGCAAGAACAGCTGGGGCGGAAATGAGGTCAGAGGGGTGGCAAGGGGCCAGAACATGCAGGGCCTAGCAAGGGACGGTCAGGACTTTGAACGTCATTGTAAACACACGGAGCAGTGCTTGGAGGCTTGAGGATGAAGGGAGTGATAACACTGGGTTAAACATTTCAAAGGTTCATTCTGGCTGCTGAGGGGGCTAAAGTGGGAGCCAGGCTACCCGTTAGAGACTGCACAAGTGACAAAGGCTACTTTCAGGCGAGGGACTGCCTGCAGTCGGTACTCATTAACTATTTGTTTAATGAATGAGTTTTTCATTTCACTATCTGATTTTCAGGAAATTTCTGTGATACATTTATCAACAGACATAGTGAATATCATTAGTACAGAACTTTGTATAGAAGAAGTACTTTGAATATTTCCACCTTATGGAAAACCAAAAGCAAAAGCAGTATCAGTGTCATCTTTTCTAATATAAAATCATTAGAGGGTTTAATTATAAGTTGACTCACATAGGTAGTAAGATTCTCAATACAGTATTTCCTAAATTTGATCATTTGACTAGGGATGACTAAATCTTCTAGTTCCAGAAGACAATCTGGGGAAGAAATGCCTTTCCAAAAGTTATCTGGCTGGACATGGTGGTGCATATCTTTAATCTTGGCACTTGGAAGGCAGAGGCAGGTAGATCTCTATGAGATTGAGGCCAGCCTGGTCTACATAGTGAGGTTCAGGCCATCTGTGGCCTCAGGAAGACCCTGTCTCAAAAAGGCAGGCCAGCCTGGTCTACATAGTGAGGTTCAGGCCATCTGTGGCCTCAGGAAGACCCTGTCTCAAAAAGACCAAGAAAACAAATCTGGGAAATGCTAATGCCACAGCCAAGACTGAGTGGGTGACTGCCACAAGCCACATCCTCCTGCAAAAGCCCTCCATGTCAGAGCCTCATAACCACCGTACACAACATGGCAAGATGCTAGCTCCTCATTCTCCCTGTGATGTACGCTAAGATGTGCCACCCAGAACCCCCAGTGCCAAGTGTCTGTTGACTATCAGCATCCTCACCGGATTGTTTGCCACCAAAATAAATCCTCATGGACATTCTACAGCACTAGTTATGCAAACTGACTATACAATGATAAACTGTAGCCTGCTGAGTACAAACAACTGTTTACAGTGTTTCTCCTTGTGTTGTCTGCAGCCCTGAAAACTTCCCAAGAGTCCCACCTGATACTGGGAATAAAACTCGAGGACATAAACGGGGGAAAGTCCTTTCATGAAACCCTTGAGACACTTCATCTGTCCACAGGTTCTTGCAAAGGGTACCCGAACACTGCTAAATCTGTTTAGTTCTCTGACCGTTGAAGAATCCTTTTAATTAAGAAATAGGTACATAAATGAGAGTACTTTTGAGGTCAGCTAAGGCTGAAACAAAATGTTTTTCTTGTTCTTAAAGATTGCTGTGTCATCAAAATACTGATTTGTGATTTTTTTACAACTATGATGAGAGCTAAAACAAAATATTATCAATTAGGAACTGACCTCACCCACAATGAAAGCACACACTTAAGTGAATGCAAAAAAAAAAAAATTTACCTACATAACAATGGCACAGTCTCTACAAAGCCTATGACCCATTATCCAGAATTCGATTTCATGTAGGTGTTTGCAAGTAAAATATCAAATTAAATTGAAATCACTGTGTCTTTCAGAAGTTAAAACTACTATAGTCACATATGTACATATATCAATATGTAATATATGGACAGAGTTTCCATATTACCTAATTACTTCACAAGCCCTGGCTGTCTACATAATAAATATGTATTCTGTAGAAATGAATTGAAATGGGCATAGTAGAAATAAAATAACCACTCTGTGAAACATCTTTTTAGTTTGGATAATAAGTTAACCAACTTGGATGTCTGTGTTGATCCATTAGAGTCCAGAATTTTTCATGCTGTAGATTCTTCTCCATCAGTATAACATCCTGAACAAATTAAGGATTGTGAAACTGTCATGATAATACTGACTTAAATTACATTTATGCTGCATCAATTAATACTTTGTCATAACAACCGTGTCAAAAGAGTATTCAAGATGTTTCAATGAAACAATGACAGAAGATAGTTGCTCTACAAAACTTACTTTGATTGACTCATTCAAGGGAAATAACTTTGACAAGAAAGGTATATTCACAGATACTAGACTAGACACTATGGGTTGTTCTGTGAAATGGTGTATTATTTAATATATTTGGTGCTATTTAAAATAACAAATAAGGGGCTGGAGAGATGGCTCAGCAGTTAAGAGCACCAACTGCTCTTGCAGAGGACTCAGGTTCGATTCCCAGCACCCACATGGTGGCTAAGAACCGTCTTGAACTCCAGTTCCAGGGGAATCCCACACCGTCTTCTGACCTCCATGGCATTGCACAACACAGGTGCACCAACCTGGTCTCAGATCCCCTGGAACCGGAATTATGGATAGTTGTTAGCCACCATGTGGGTGCTGGGATTCAAACCCAGATCTTCTGAAAGAACAGCCAGTGCTCTTAACCCCCAAGCCATCTCTCCAGGTCCAAGAGCATCCAATTTTCTTTAAGTTGAATTTGACAGCATCATAGTGATAGTTTATTAAGGCAGGAATCATTTGTTGATGCAAAACTCATGAGAAATATACTTACACTTCTCAAAGCATCTTTCTACAAGATGCTTATAAAATATAAAGGAAATGAACAGCAATTTTATAATGCAGAAAACTGACAAATCACATGCCCAAACCAAGTGACCAAAGTTAGCATCACCAGTAACTGGGCAAATTTATACCATGTGCTTCCTTATATTATATTCTGAGAAAGAAACATCACTGCTATGATATTCTTGACAAAACTGTACAAGCCAAACCATGAGGAAACATTGCAGTAACCTTAATAGTGAGTCATTCTACCAAACAATTGGCTCCTTCAAAAATATCTAGGTGGGGTATGGTGGTGCTCACCTTTAATCCCAGCACTTGGGGAGGCAAAGGCAGGCAAGGGCAGCCTGGTCTACATAGTGAATTCCAGCCCTGCTGGAACTCTGCCTCAAAAACAAACAAACAAACAAACAAACAAACAATATATATATATATATATATATATATATATCTCAAGATCATAAAAGATGAAAAAAGAGTGAAGAAATGTTCTAGATTAAAGAAATTTAAGGTCACTTGATGGCTAAATTTAATGTAATCTGAGATTTTCTTTTGCTTCCTTAGAGGACATAATTGGGACAACTGCTAAAATATTTGTCAGATCTGTAGATAAATAATAGTAGCCTTTATAAATAGATAGTTATGTGGAAAAACGTAGCTATGGGATGTGGGTAGAAAGATGGATGGATAGAAGGACAGACAGGTAGATAAAGGAAAAAGGAATAGAGAGAAGGAGAAAGGAATAAAGGGAGAAGTAGGAAAGGAAGGAAAGAATATGAGAATATTTATGCAAAATATTAGTATTTGAAGAATCAGGATTAAAGCATATATATTAATTCTTTGTGCTAGTCTTTAAACTTTCATATAGAAAGTTTAGACTAGCACAAAAAAAATAACATAGACTAAAGTTACTTCAAAATAAAACAACAGAATGTATATGCTCAAGGAATGGTTAAAATAGTTATTAAGAATTTTTTGATAGCCAGGTACAGTGGCACATACCTATAATCCTAGCACTTAAGAGGCTAACGCAGGAAAAGCACAAGTTCAAGACATACTGGGCTACACAGTGAGCTCGAGGACAGCCTGGGGTATATTGTGAGACCCTATCTCAAAATAGATAGATGATAGATGGATAGGTAGATAAATGGATAGATGATAGGTAGGTAGGTAGATAGATAGATAGATAGATAGATAGATAGATAGATAGATAGATAGTACTGTAAAGCAATTGTTAAGAATTTACATGATACAGGTAGTACTAGATACTACTACAGGAACAAAATGAAGAAAAATGTTTAAAATGTTTTTCACTTAAACTTATAGGAAAAAGAGGATTAATAAAATAAACCCATCAGAACAGTTCAAAAGAGTAAATATGTAACTAAATGCTAAAATAATAGGTGTGCATAATTAATTCATAACTTTGAGCTGCTATTTAAGAAGATTTTAAAAATGATAGACCATACAAAAAATATAAGAACTATTGGTATTCATTTGCTTTTCTTTCGCTATGATAAAATGCCTACCAAGAGCAACAAGAGGAATGTACTGGATAGCTAGCGTTAGGGTCAATTTGACACTCCTGGATTGAGGGATCAACTGGGGAACTCCCTCCATTGGGCTGGCCTGTGGCCATGTCTGCAGGGTATTTCCTTGATTACTGAGTGATGTGGGAGGATCCAGCCCACTGTGGGTAGTGAGCCACCCCTGTACAGGTAGTTCTGTATTGTATAAGAAAGCAGGCTGAGCATGGGCCAGGAGAGCAACCCAGTAAGCAGAGTTCCTCCACGTTCTGTGCTTCAGCTCCTACCCTGAGTTCTACCTTGGGCTCCTAAGTGATGAACTGTGACCCTGGAGATACAAGATAAATAAATCCTTTCCTCCCCAAGTTGGTATTGGTCAGAGTGTTTTGTCACCACGACTGAAAGCAAAGTAGAACAGGGGAAGAAGAGCTCTTACACGTCCATCACCAAGACAAGCCAAGGTGCACTCAAAGCAGGAACCTGGAGGCAAGAACTTCAGCAGGGACCACAGGAGAGTGCTGCTTACTAGTCTGTTTCCCCTGGCTTGCTCAGTTCCCTTTCCTACACAGCCCAGGACCCTCCTACATCAGTTAGCAATTAAGGAATTACCTCACAGACATGACCACAGACCATTCTGATGGGAGGAAATTCCTCAATTGAGATTTCCTCTTCACACCTATGTCTAGGTTTGTGTCAAGGTGACAAACTAACCAGTACAACCCACATTTCTGTTCTTACAGAGCAGAATTTGCAAACAGTAATTTCTTTTTTTTTAATTTTTTTATTAATTTTATTTATTTCCATATGTGTATGAATGTACTGTCTGCATGCAAGTTTGTGCACCCGTGTTGTGCAATGCCGCGGAGGTCAGAAGAGGGTCTCGGATTCCCCTGGAACTGGAGTTCTCCTGGAATTGGAGTTTCGGACAGCTCTCGGCTGCCATGTGGGTGCTGGGGATCGAACCCGGGTCCTCTGTAAGAGCGGTCGGCGCTCTTAACCACTAGGCCATCTCTCCAGCCCAACAGTAAGTAATTTCTAAAAAAAACATTTATTAATTCATAAGAATTGAGAGGTTGAATATAAAATAGATACTGTTTATAAAACCTCTACAATCACTTGGATTTAAAGTGCAATAATTTTTCTATTCCAAGTAAGATATAGAGCAAATGTTTTGATAAGAAAGAGAGAGGCAGAAAAATATTCCAATGAGGGCAAAAGGCTTAAAAACTGAAAGAAAAAAACCACTGGAAGCAAAGACATTAGCAGTTGATATGTGTAACTAAGCCAATGTCAACAACCCCAGAAACAGAACCTAATAACAGCCTTAATGAAAGCACTCAAGGATAAATTTCAGCATAAGTAATTTGTGAATGGTGGAGATGAAGAGAATTCGGCATCTCTTGCATTCAGATTCTGAATCGAGGGAGCCTGACGAAGCCACCTTGGCTTTTGCCATGATACTTCCTCAAATTGGGCTTGATTCTGAAGCTCTTGGTAGACTATTACTGGGTCAGTTCCTGGGCTGATAAGATACATGACATGTTTAAAGCATAAGCGCACCATCCATCCTTGTCTTTACTGCTGAGGGCACAGTTTAATTGTGTCTCTCCAAAGTTAATGCTAGAGGATTTCACTATAGCCATTGAATAGGCCATCCAAGTAAGCTTACTCAAGCAACGAGTGGCAGACAAACCCAATTTCAGGTTACTACACCTCAAATTCTTTATCCAAGTAGAGTGCCCCCAAGGCTTTATGAGCCAGCAGGATAATGAATTTATGATTATTTTGAGGAATCAGATATCAACTATAACTTCAACTTTTTCCTTTGATCTAACCTCATTAATTCCATATTTACTTTAAATGACTCTCATTTAGAATTCTCTTATAATATTATTCCCACTGTCTACTTTAGGTGAATTTGTTTTGTAGTCGGAAATTGTACAGTCCTGATCCCTTCCGTAAGCAGACATTCAGCACACATTTGCTCTTACAACAATTCTAAAAAGGGATGATGAAAATAATTAAACAGTGTAGTTGAACTATGAGCCTAGACAAGTTACTTAACTCTCAACCATTCTGACAGCCTAAACAAAAAATGTTGACTAGAGGTAAAAAGATAAGGCTATCAAGTGGAGAGGAGACCAGAGGCCTCCTCTTAATGCCCATCCATCCCTAGATGGAAACCCTAAGAGATGTAACAGAGCCACCAAAACAACGCTAGGAGGCCTTTAGGGCTGGGGATCTTGAACCTCAAGTCCCCCAGCTTCAGCCTGGCAGAAACAGGGTCAGACCCCATCTGGGCCAATGCGCCCCCTAGTGGCAGCAGAGAAGGTACCACCAGTTTTCCAAACAGGGCTCTTAGGCCGGCTGGAACTTTTTCTAATTAATGTTATAACCAATCTGTACCTTAAACATTTTGAACTACATTCACTCTGAGGCTCCTGGTAGAAACTGAAAATTACTTCATTCTACATATTTTCCAAGTCTTAGAAAAGACAGCATCTTTTAACTACCCACTCATCCAAAACCAATAAAGATAAAACCAGGCACATACTATGTCTGATTTTAAATTTTCAGTATTTTTTCGAAGTATACTAAAATAAGGTAATTTGCTGAAAAATGATACATTGGACATAATCTGCATATAGAACAAAGCAATTAATGGCAAACTTAATAAGGCACTTTTTAAACCAGATGCTGTACAAAATACATTTAGTATGTTACATATCAAATAGTAATCTGTATTTTTGGTGTTTTACAACTGCATAATAAAAATGCTTGCTTTTACCCTTTCATAAATGCCTATTTACAGTTTTCCTAATTAAGCTATATTATTTTCATTTTGTACAATATATACTACATTTTAGTTTTTTAGTGGGAAGAACAAAGGTCACTAAAAGAGCTTAAATAATTCTTAAATAATTCCACTTGAAAGCAGAGTACAGAGCATAACCTAAAATTACAGTAATAGGTCTAATCCTTTGCAAAAGCCATATTCATAAGATTTCCTTATGGGACGACCCTTCCTTATGGAGGCACATGCTGCTGCCCTCGAATGGACAGATCTTGCCATGGTTTCCACTGTGGCTCACAGCAAAGACATTAGATGAACTTACACTGTCACGTTAACATCTGACTCAAGTCAATTAATACTATTACCACAAAGGCTATACAACCTATTATTTATTTATTTATTTATTTATTTTTCATGTGTACGACTGTACTGTCTGCATGTAGGTTTGTGCACCCGTGTTGTGCAATGCTGGAGGTCAGAAGAGGGCGTCAGATTCCCCTGGAACTGGAGTGAAAGACGGTTTTCATGTGGATGCTGGGGATCAAACCTGGGTCCTTCTGCAAGAGCAGTCGGTGCTCTCAACCTCTAGGCTATCTCTCCAGCCCACAACCTATTTTTTTATGTTAAGTTATATTTCTGTTTGAAATTATTTCTGACATTTGGAAACATTTCAAAACAGTATGTATATGAAAAGATATGTACTTTAACTTATATACCTGGGAATATGTTACTCAGTATCCAGTTTGATCTTGGGCCAACTCAGAGATGCACGGTTCTTTAGAAATTACTATATTTTTATTCTAAACAAGAAAAACATCCAAAAAGGAAAAAGGTATTGCATATTCTTAGAGTGAATGAATTAAAAACTGGCACATTCTAGGACAACAGTTTAAAAAGGCAAAAAGGTCACTTTCTAAGCTTAGACACATTTCTGGACACTGGAAAGGTAACATAAAATGTTGACTAAAATATATTTTGTAAAAATATTTCCAGAGAAGTCAGATATAGATTTTATACTGAGAAACTAAGAAAGCACAGTAAAGAATAATCAAATTGAACCAACTCTTAAGATCCCTTTAATCCTAGAAAATTACCCACCAGGACAACTGGGATTCATGAGAATTTTCTTTGTGAGTTACTTTTGCTATTTCTATTTAGGTAGTTTGGGTTTTGGCTTCTATATTTTAATTATTTAAAAAATGATGACTTTTAATCCTTTTTTAATCCTAGCACTCGGGAGGCAGAGGCAGGCAGATCTTTATGAGTTAAGGCCAGCCTGGTCTACAGAGTGAGTTCCAGGACAGCTGGGGCTACAGGGAGACCCTGTCTCTAAAAGAAAAAAAAAAAAAAAAGCAGGTGATTTTTAGGATTCATAGTTTATCCAGTCAAAAATATATCAAGATTTC
Organism: Rhizomys pruinosus; assembly: GCA_009823505.1. Taxonomy (NCBI): domain Eukaryota; kingdom Metazoa; phylum Chordata; class Mammalia; order Rodentia; family Spalacidae; genus Rhizomys; species Rhizomys pruinosus. Next base: position 1,528,443 of record VZQC01014711.1, read on the forward strand.
CTCAATATTTTCAAACTCTAGTTATCTAGTTAGTTGAAACATTAAACAAAACAGTTAAAACAAGCCTCAATTTGTGAAATACATGTAGATGTTAATATTAAGCTTTAGTCTTACATGACAATTGTGGTTTTGGTAATAGATGGACATATGCTGTGACTTCCTCCCATGTAAATCTTTCTGGCTATGTTATGATATTATCAATTTACTTCATGCTTCATCCAAGGGGATTATGACCTTCTCATGAGCTATTTGCTCAGAATAAACATACTTGGTGAATGACAGAGTATAACAGAAGTATAGTAAGTTTAAGTAAATCAGAACTGTTCTCTGAGATAACAAGGACTTTAAAAAGCATGCACTGTTTTATTGAATAATAGCTACTCAGGTAATTGTAACTAAATACTGACCATTTCTACCTGACTCTGGGACCGGAAATCCTAAAACCAAAAATTTCCATAGATATCCAAAATACATTTATACCAGCTCTACATATGAATTTTTGATTACAGAATCCGTTCTTCTTTTAAAATATGAAGCATTATCTTTTTTGTTGTTGTTTTTGGTCTTTTTAAGACAGGGTCTCCCTATAGCCCAAGATGTCCCAGAACTCACTATGTAGATAGACCAGGCTGGCCTTGAACTCACAGAGATCCGCCTGCCTCTGCCTCCTGAGTTCTGGGATTACAGGCATGCACCACCACACCCAGCTATGAAGCATTATCTTAATGAAATTTCTGACTGGAGTTTTCAAATGCATAAATTCTGAAAATTCACATAGTTCTACTTTAAAAATTTTTTAGGCTGAATCAGGAGAACTATGAATTCAAGGCCAGCAAGACCCTGTCTGGAAAGACCAAAGGAGAAATAGAAAGAAAGAGAGAGAGAGAGAGAGCAAGAGAGAGAGAAAGAGAGAGAGAGGAAATTTTTGTGAGCCATGTTTCTCACTATAGAAAATAAATACAAATGAGAAAAAGGAAAAGATAAGGAAGAATTTGAGGGTGAAGAGCTATGTTAGAACTGGGAGTGTCAGGACAAATTCATGCTTCTTAAGTATATTTTAACTTGTGAAAGTGCATAGGTACAGTTGTCCCTCCGTATTTGTGGGAACTGATTCCAGCACACCCAGTAGAAACTGAAATCTGCAGATATCAGTCTCCTAAATAAAATGGTATAGTAAGTACATGTATAACCTACACACACCCTCCTACGTATTTGGGGGGGAGGTAAGCATGTGTGGGTGCATATGCACATATGTGTACTGTGTGAAGGTTAGAAGTCAAACTGGGGTGGGGGGTTCCTCAATTGTTTCTCCACCCTATTTATTTTGAAACGCTGTCTCATTGAACCTGGAGATCAGCAATTGGCTAAACCCACAGGCCAGCAAGCTCAAGGAAACTCCTGCTTGGGCTTCCCTGACACTAGGATTATGGGTGTTCTGCAGGTGCTGGGGATCCAAATTCAGGCCGTCATGCTCATACAGCAAGTTTAATGGACCGAGATATTTCCTATATACTTTGAAACACCTTCAGGTTATTTATAAGACCTAACATTGTGTAAATGCTATCTATGTGTAGCTGTTATATATTGTACTGCTTAGGAGACAATGATAAACAAAAATGCTTGTACATGTGAAGTAGAGACATGAATATTACATGAATATTTTCAGTCCACAGTTGACTGAACCCATGGCTACAGAACCTGTGGATACAGAAGGCCTAACATATATCTATTCTCTAGTTCTGTCAGCTACAAACATCAAGAACCAATGGTCTCCCAGGATAGCAAAGATCACAGACAATAGTTTTTCTTTTAAGACAGGATCTCACTATTTAGCCAGGCTGACATGGAATTTATCACATATCCCTGGTTGGCCTCAAATTCTTTTTTATTATTTATTCTTTTTTATTTTTTATGTGTATAAGTGTACTGTCTGCATGTAGGTTGGGGCACCCATGTCGTGCAATGCCGCGGAGATCAGAAGAGGGCGCCGGATTCCCCTGGAACCAGAGTTAAAGACGGTTCTCAGCCGCCATGTGGGTGCTGGGGATCGAACCCGGGTCTTCTGCAAGAGCAGTCAGTGCTCTTTAACCACTGAGCCATCTCTCCAGCCCCGACCTCAAATTCTTAAGCCACGTGCCTCAGCCTCACAAGCGCTAAGATTACAAGCAGAGCCAGCACTCCTAGCTAGAAAATGGTTTTTGATAGTGGTTCTAGTAAAGGAACCAGGGCTCCCTGGAAAAATGGGTGATTTCAGTGCTGGGGAAAGGCAGGTGTAAGATGGCCCTGGAACTGCTAACTATGCCAAAAATAATAAAATGCTAAAAATATCAAAATCTATCAAATGGACATAGGAAATAGATGAAAGGAGTTCTTCCTGGTCCTGTGGGTAATTTTAGCATCAAAATGAATAAGGGCAGGAAGCACTTCATTATAGCAGCATGCCAATTAATACATATGGAAAGAGTACTAAGGCTTCAAAACGTTACAAATTAGACCTAAATAAGCAACACCTACTAAATCTGAGGATGGACGAGCTTGGTGAGAAACATTTCAAACACTTCCTCACAAGTTGCTTATTAATTCTGAAAATGAAAATACTGACTATATAATGAGAAAATTAGTAACATACTAATGATCAGCTTTAACATAATTATATTTAACATCACCAATATCGGGCAAACAGACAGCATGCTCGGATTTGAGGCTACAAGAAAGACACACCATCACTTTGGAGGTACTCCAGCCAAAACCCATGCCTGACCATACTCATGAGGACCATTAGACAAATGTAATTGGAAGAACATTCTATAAATAACTGGCATTTATTCTTCAAAACTTTCAATCCTCTAGAAGATAAAGAGTTTAAAGGAGACTGATACTATTTGTGTATATTTCAAGATTATTGAGTGAGTGCATGTATTGATTTTTGGGGGACCCAAGGTTCTCATTATGGAAAAAGAGAGATAAGTAAGAAAAACAAGGAAGAGTCTGGGGTGGGGAGCTGGGTTAGAACAACAAAGTGCGATGCATGATCCAAGAGGATCCTGCAGAAACGACCACCCTAAGGCAAACACCACTGACTACATTAGAACATAGACTAGATATTATGCAGAAAGTGAATTTCTGAGTTATATATTATAATTATGAGAGAGAATATTATTCAAATTCCATGGTTCAGTATTAAAGGGAAAGAGGAATAATGTATGCAACCAACTTTCAAATGATTCTGGACAAAGTGATAATAAATATGCATTTGCACAGAGGAAGATAAGGCAAAATGTACAAATAGCAAAATGGGTGAAATCTGGAGATTATTCTTACTATTTTTCTATGTTAGAAATTATCGGGGCTGGAGAGATGGCCTAGCGGTTAAGAGCGCTGACCGCTCTTACAGAGGACCCGGGTTCGATCCCCAGCACCCACATGGCGGCTGAGAACCGTCTGAAACTCCAATTCCAGGAGAACTCCAGTTCCAGGGGAATCCAAGACCCTCTTCTGACCTCCGCGGCGTTGCACGACACGGGTGCGCAGACTTGCTTGCAGACAGTACATTCATACACACATACAGAAATAAATAAAAATTAATAAAAAAAAAAATTAAAAAGAAATTATCCTAAAACTGGGCTGATATGGTGGCACCCACCTTTTTTTTTTTTTTTTTTTTTTTTTTTTTTTTTTTTTTTTTTTTTTGTCTTTTTGAGACAGGGTCTCCCTGTAGCCCCAGCTGTCCTGGAACTCACTCTGTAGACCAGGCTGGCCTTGAACTCACAAAGAGTTCCGCCTGCCTCTGCCTCCCAAGTGCTAGGATTAAAGGCATGTGCCACCACGCCCGGCTAATGGCACCCACCTTTAATTCCAACCCTCAGGAAGCAGATGAGGCCAACCTGGTCCATATAGAAAGTTCTAAGCTAGTCAGGGCTACATAGCAAGACCCTGTCTCAAAAGTAATAATAATAAATGAGATAAAATAAACTGAAAAAGACTCATTGTCTTGGATTTTTGATTTGTCTTTTTTGTTGTTATTTTTAAAGTTTTATGTTATAAGTCAGGCAAATTAAAGTCAGGCTATAACCATAGAGTTTGATTTATAATTACTTTCAATTAAATTCTAATGTGATTTATAAATGCCTACTTTATGCCTTTGTGATTTTCAAAATGACTAACCAAATAGTTGATGTTTTCAGTGAATGTATTGCCATAGTAAAGAATACTTTGGATTAAACTAGTAAACTGCTTTGAGAATGAAAATTTTCTTATATAACCTTTGTTAGTAATTATAAATTTAATCCCTGGTACTTTCCCCAAGTTAGTAAAAACAGACACTTATCTTCATTTATACTTTTTCCATCAAACAGTCATAAAAAAGAAAAATAAACAGGCTGACAACAAGGCTCAGTGTATAAGGCGGTTGTTGCCAAGCCTGACAACATGAGTTTGATCAGGATCCACATAGTGGAAAGAGAAAACACTCCCATGCTGTCCACTGACCTCCACATATGTACCATGGCACTTGCACACACATACCCACACACACAATAAATAAATATTTAAACAAAGTATATCATTTATTATTCAAATTTCCAGTTCACAGAATTATGCAAAATTGAAGTTTATATAATAAACAAGGCCACTCCACAAACTTACATACTATCACATTTAGAATCCATTTGAACCCATATTCTAATATGAAATAACCATATGGGAAGCAATTTCTCAACAATGATTAGACTGGGTGTTCAGCTGTACTATCACTAAGACTAATATAGGAATTAAATCATAGAGCAGAGAAGCTGAAAATCTAGTTTCTAAAATGCCTTGGGATTAAATTTTCTAGCATAAACCACAAAGACACTGATTATCAAACTCAGCATTTTGGAGATTAATAAAAGCATCATTGGTCAGCATCCATCATCACACTAAGCCTCATCCTCTGTATCAGGAGGTTTCTATTACCCAGACACAGGGAATAACTGCCACTCTTTTCATCTGTCCCAGATTCCTTTTCTAGTAAAAATATGCTCTGTTCATTTTGTAGCAGAGGGAAGGAATGGATCTCGTGTACACCTCCATTGTGGAACTCTAACCTGAAGGGGAAGAACAGCAGTTACCTGTTAAAGTTTATGTGAGGAAAAGATGAAAAGAAAGGTAACGAGAGCAGGGAGCAGGAAGGGGGGGGGAGAAGGAAGAGGGGAAGGGAGGGAGAAAGACAGGGAGAAACATAGAGAGACAGGGAGGGAAGAAGGAAGGCAGGCCAAATAAAATCAAATTAGGAAAAAATGATGAAATCTGGAGCTTAAGAGATGGCACAGTGGTCTTGCTGCTCTTGCAGAGGACCCTAGTTGAGTTCCCAGCATTCACATAGTATCTCATAGCTATCTGCAACTCCAGTTTCAGGGGACCTGACACCCTCCTGTGGCCTTCGCAGGCACTGATGGACACACAGTGCACTTACATGCATGCAGGCAAAACACTCACACACATAATAGAATTTTTTGAATGATGAAATCTGGTAGCATCAAAGATTGACATGAGTGTAGTGAAGTAAGTATTCTCCCAGCCTGCTGCCTTCTAGTGGTGCAGTTCTACAGAGTACATTAAAGCTGAAAATGACCGTCACATCTACTCTAGGCATCTCCCTGGACAGACACTGCCACCCGTGTACAGGTATCCATCAAAGCACTGAAAAGCAAGAGAACAGGAAGAACCCAAAAGTTTATCAACATGGGAATTACATTAGAAAGAAGAAACACATGGCCATCGCCTACATGTCTTGAGTAGGAAACACATGAATATGGCTTACGGATGGTTCTCAGCCACCATGTGGTGCTGAGAATAGAACCCAGGTCCTCTGCAAGAGCAGTAGGTGCTCTTAACCACTGAGCCATCTCTCCAGCTCCCTGGAAATAAAAATTTTTAAATATTTGATTTATTATCTTATGTGTATGAATGTATTGTCTGCATGTATGTAAGTGCACATGAATATAAAGATTCTAAGGAATATTCACCAAACACACAGCAGTGGTTAGCCTCCAGGGAATAGAGAAGGGGAGCAAAAAGCTTTATCTGAGATTCTTTAATGTTCTGAAGTGATTTTACTTATACATTACTTATAAAATTCATTTTCAGGATCTGAAGAGATGGCGATTTTACTTATATATTACTGATATAATTAAAAATTAATTTTCAGGAGCTGAAGAGATGGCTCAGCAGTTAAGAGCACTGACTACTCTTGCAGAGGACCTGGGTTCAATTCCCAGCACCCACGTGGCAGCTAACAACCATCTGTAACTCCAGTTCCAGGGGATCCGAAGGCTTCTTCTGACCTCCGTGGGTACTGTACAACACAGGTACACTTACACGCATGCAGGCAATACATTCGTACCCATAAAAATAATAAATAAAATATTTTTAAATTTTTATTTCCAGGGAGCTGGAGAGATGGCTCAGTGGTTAAGAGCACCAACTGCTCTTGCAGAGGACCCAGGTTCTATTCCCAGCACCCACATGGAGGCTAAGAACCATTTTTAAGCCAGGCATGATGGTTCACGCCTTTAATCCTAGCACTCAGGAGGCAAAGGCAGGCAGATCTCTGTGAGTTCAAGGCCAGCCTGGTCTACAGAGTGAGTTCCGGGCCAGCTGGGACTATAGGGAGACCTTGTCTCAAAAAAAAAATTTCCAAAATTAAAAAAGGACTGGATCAAATTAAACACTAAGTAAGAATCTATCACTGATCAAGACTGGAGATGTAGGTCAGTTGGAAGGGTGCTTGCTTAGCATGAATGAAGTTCTGAGTTCGATCCCCAGCGCTGCAAAAACTGGGTATGATAGTATACACCTGTAGGCCCGGCACTCAGACGGCAGGAGGATCAGAAGTCCAAGGTCGTCTTCAAGGACATAGCAAACATGAGTACAAACTAGGCTAGACGAAACTCTGTCCTCCCCCCTCAAAATAATGACAACAGGTCAATTTGACTGCATAATAGGAGAAACTGAGAAATACCAATAATTAGGCTAAATTTGAATCACTAACGTCTTTAATGGTTCAGAATTAGAGCCTGAGGCTTGATCCTGTAGCCGCAGAGAGAAAACTGATTTCCTCATAAATACTTAAAAAAAAAAAAATTCAGGGGGCTGGAGAAATGGCCTAATGGTTAAGAGTGCCGACTGCTCTTGCAGAGGACCCGAGTTCAATCCCCAGAACCCACATGGCGGCTGAGAACGGTCTTTAACTCCAGTTCCAGGGGAATTGATGCCCTCTTCTGACCTTCATGGCATTGCACGACACCGGTGCATAGACCTGCATGAAGACAGTACATTCATACATGTAAAGAGTAAATGAAAAATTTTAAAAGAACTCAGAAAAGGTCCAGTGAGGTAGCTGAGAATGTAAAGTGCTTGCTGTGCAAGCCAGACAATCCAAATTCAGTGAGATAGCTGAGAATGTAAAGTGCTTGCTGTGCAAGCCAGACAATCTGAATTCAGTCCCCAGAACCCACGTAAAAGTGGAAGCAGAGAACCAAATGACAAAGTTGTCCTTTGATGTTCATCTGCATGCCATGTCACATATCCCCCCCATAGACATCATGGACACACACACACACACACATACACACACACACACACACACACGGCAATAATAAAAATAAAATTTTTAATCAGGAAGCAAGTTTCCCTAGGTCTTATAGCTAATTTCCTTTGCCTGACCTGAAACTTTAATCTTAGATTATGAACAACTTTTGAGAGATGAGGAGAAAAATGCCAGCAAGAAATTCTCTTGGACTTCACATAACAAAACAGAGAAGGGGGAAGGAGTCCCATACAAACAGAGCCCCTGGAGAGGTAGAAACTCAGATCTTCCACAGTACGGAAATGAAATAAACTTAGCACAGGGAGGAGGTTAGCAAGAGGAAACAACGCATTTCTCTTGTCCAGTGACAAAACAGACATATTAACTTGCCTCTTGCTTTAACCTAGTTAGTAAAACTTGAGGTAACATTCTCTCTCTCTCTCTCTCTCTCTCTCTCTCACACACACACACACACACACACACACACACACAGACAGACACACACACAGGCAGACACACACACACACATATATATACTGACTCCTTAAATTCAAGAGTAGCACCAGGAATGCAGAAGAGAGCTAGGCTAACAAAATTGTGTCTTCTACAAAAAAATGAAGAGGCTTAATATGGCATTTATTTTTATAAGCTAATTTGTTAATTTTTGTGGGTTATTCCATAAATAACATGTCTTTGACTATAAAGGCTTAATTTTAATCTATAATTTTACGCCCTTCTTAGAAAGAACTTAAAACGTTTTGTGGGGGTCTTTTTGAGACAGGGTCTCCCTTTAGTATGTAGACCAGGCTGGCCTTCACTATGTAGATCAGGCTGGCCTTGAACTCACAGAGATCTGCCTGCCTCTGCCTCTTGAGAGGCTTGCTGAGACTAAAGATGTGTACCACCACACCCACCTGAATTTTAAACATCTTAGCCAGGTGTGGTGGTGCACACCTTTAATCCTAGCACTTGGGAGGCAGAGGCAGGTGGATCTTTGTGAGTTCAAGGCCAGCCTGGTCTACAGAGTGAGTTCCAGGACACCTGGGGCTACAGGGAGACCCTGTCTCGAAAAGACCAAAAAAAAGAAATCTTAAACTCACTTAATTCTATAAGCCCTCTGAACTAAAATGGTATTATTTTTACATATTTTTCAAATGCCATTATACCTTTTTTGTTTGTTTTGTTTTGGCTTAAAAAAAGAAACATCACATTTATTTTTTTCATTAATGGGGTAAAGTGCATCCAATGAGGCTTAAAATAATTCTTATTTATGGAATAGCTGTTACTACAAATTTGTAATTGATTTATAAAATATGATTTGGAAACAAAATACAAAGTAAAAAAACAAAATTTTATCTTGATGAGAACTCTTCATAAGTGCCTGGAGATATTCTCATCAGAACACAGAATATGAATATTCATTTCCTAGTTACTGTCAGAGGGGTTAAGCATGCCAAACAGTACCAGTTACTAACCTTGACTAATAAAGCACTCAAGATTACCAAGGGTTTTATTTTTTGTTTAGGAACTCAAACAATACAGATTGTCTTCAGCCAAGTCTAAGTTCTAGACCACCTTTTTTCTCCTGCACCCTGCCAACCAGCGTAATTTGGACACATGTCTGGCCTGTGTTAATGTGTGCTTGTTTGTAAGTGTTCTAATTCGATATAATCAAGCAAACCAGATGGTAAGTAGAGACGAAAACCACAGTACAGTCTAATGACACAGACAAAAGAAGTTCAGGAAATAATCACGCAACTCACTATCACAAGTAAGGATGATGTAGACATGGCCATTCTGTTTAACTACACTGCACAGTTTTTCCTTGAGTTAGTGATGATTTAATAGAGTAGAAGACTAAGTCCAAATGTATCTTTCAGCACCAAAGTTATCAAGGATGTAGAGCAAGGGAAAACAAGGTGATGGGAAAAAGATATAATTCTCTCTAGCTTGAAAAAAAAAGTATAATTTCCTTCTTGAATCAATTTCAGCAGTTAGTTAACTAATGTCTCAGTTCTAAGCTAAGAGTTAAGACTACTCAACCTCAAAAACACAAATAGTTTGAAATCGGGAAAAAAATGCAGAAGCAGAAATTACTTATTATAATTATTATACAAAATTTGGAAAATACTGTCCTGTATAAGAGAAAACACCAGCAATCATATATGACATTCTATTGATCAATAAATAGCAAATCTATTGATTGCTATTAGCAGCTGATAACTGCTAACAAGTTAATGTAGTTATTTACTCAAATAAAGGGTTGTTATATGCATTATAAATCCAGAATCAAACCACGCTGTCTACTGGTCCAAACTGCCATCAGCTCTTGACAGCTCTTGTCTCCATGCTTCCATTCCTCTTCTCTTCTGTATAATCCATGCAGTAAAGACAGCCTTCTAAAATACATCAGTCATGTTTCATTCCTGCCTTCAAAATCCTTCTCATCTCTCCACAGGCCAAAGCCCAAAGTGCTCACAATGGCCCAGCAAGTCCCTTAATTTTCACCCCCCAACTAATGCTTCATTTCTCCGGTTTTGCACACACTTCCCCCTCTGGTTTATCTGTACCAGTTCACCTGGGCTCCGTGTTCTTGCTGGAATGCACACAGGCCTCTCTACCAGGAATACTCTTTATTGCAATCACTATCTTTCACTGGGTCTCTAATCAAATGTCATTTTTTCAGAAACTTCTCTGACTCACCTTACATAACAGAGCAGCGACCCTCCACCCCCCCAACTTGGTCCACTTTTCTCACCCTCCTTTACTCTGTTAAGATTTTTCTCCATAGAACTCATCACCCATTGACAAATTATATTTTTTTCTCTCTACTAAAATATCTGTTCAATGAAAAGTGAAACAGACAAATAGCCTGATTCACTTTTTCCACACTTAGTGATTTATCTACAGGTCCTACAGCAAGACCTGCGGTAGAGCAGGAACTTAGAACCAAGTATTCACAGACACAGAGAAAGAAAGAGGCAGAGCCCAAGAGACTCAGAGAGGATGGGGAATTCTCTCACAACTGTTGTAAGTGAATTTTATCACATTATATTTTTGGGAGGGACACAGCTTCCCTGTTGCTACAGTTGGCCTGGAACTTGATATGTAGACCAGGCTGGCCCCAATCTCACAGAGATCCACTTGCCTCTCCCTCCCAAATACTGGGGATAAAGGGGGTGTGCAATCTGCCCAGCTAATATTTTATTATTGTGTCTATCTTAAATTTTAGTTTATGGTATATAGTACAATTCTAATTTTATATTACTGCATTTTTCTAGCACCACTTGTTTATTCCATCATTCTTTTTCCCAATGGAATGGCAACCCTATCACACACTAACATACTTATTTCAGTAGGGTTTTTTTTTTTCATTCTTAATCTTTTTTTTTTTTTTCTTTTTGAGACAGGGTCTCCCTTTAGTCCCAGCTGGCCTGGAGCTTGCTATGTAGACCAGGCTGGCCTTGAACTCACAAAGATCCACCTGCCTCTGCCTCCCCAGTGCTGGGATAAAAGGCAGGGCCACCACGCCCAACTTTCATTCTTAACCTTTATCATGTGGTTTTAACTATAGTAAACCTTGAAAATTCTCCTAATTCATGGAAATAAAGTTCAAAATTTATAATTCTATTCCTTAAAAAAATTTAAATTTATTCTAGCTCAGTATCAGAAAATTTATTTGATTTGCCTATTTCAGGGCTAAGGAAATGGATCAGTTGATAAAGTACTTGCTGAGTAAAGCTTGAGGAGCATATAATAAACTAGGTTCAGGGGCTGGAGAGACGGCTCAGCGGTTAAGCACAATTGCTGCTCTTCCAGAGGATCTGATTCAATTCTCACACCCACATCAGCTGTAACTCCAGCTCCGAGGGATCCGATGCCACCTTCTAGCCCCCACAGGCTCCTTACACAGGTGGCATTCACTGATCCAAAGATAACACAAATAAAAATTAATCTTAAAAAAAAAGCCATGTTCAGAGACACACACCTGCACTATGTGAGTGTGTGGGGCTTGCTGGCTGGCAAGTCTAGCCACGCTGGCAATCTATAGGTTCAACTTACCAAAAGGTAAGTTGGAAAGTGACTAAGGAAGAGACCTGATGTTAACCCTGGCTTCCACGTGCATGTGCATGTACACTGTCATATATAATCTGTATGGCACACATGCTCATTCACACCCACACAAAATGAGCCATTTAGAATTTTGACTGCAATCATACTAATTTTATAGACTTGTAAAGAAGCTATTTAATACTAGGTTTTCTTTACCAAGAAATATACCTTGTCTCTCTATGTATGTGTGTGTGTGTGTGTGTGTGTGTATTTGTGTGACTAGTGTATGTGAATGCACATGGAAGTCCCATGCTCATGCATGACCAGTGGCCAGCAAAGAACACCGAGTGTCCTGCTTTATTGTTTTCCACCTTATTCCCTTGGGACGGGGTCTCTCATCTACTGGGCATTGGTAGGCTGCTAACCACAAGCTCTAGTACCCATCTCTACCACTGTCCCCTCATTCCCTTCCCCAGAGCTGAACTTACAGGTTGTGCTGGAAGATTTAATGTCAACTTGACACACCTGGGTTGAAGGGAGCTTCAATTGGGGAACTGCCTTCATTGGACTGGCCTGTGACCAAATCTGCAGGGCATTTTCTTGATTGTTGAGAGATGTGGGAGGGCCCAGACCACTGTGGGTGGTTCCACCCCTGGGCAGGGCTTTTTTTTTTAAAAAAAAAACAGATTCTTCTTGTAGCCCCAGCTGGCCTGGAACTTGCTATGGAGACCAGCCTGGCCTCGATCTCACACAGATCCACCTGCCTCAGCTTCCTGAATGCTGGGGTTAAAGGCTGTGCTACAGCACCCAGCTAAATTTTACACCCCCCTTTTTTACACCCTTTTTAAAAAATTTTTATTGTTATTAAACTTTTTCCATACATCATACATCCTTTCTCAATTGAATTTAGAGTCGCTTCCCTTTCCATGCCCCCCACTCCCCCTGAGTCCCTGCACTCTGCCATACATCTTGCATCTTTTTCTGAGTCTTTCCAGAGTTTGTTTTTCTCCAGTTCTTTTGTTGTTCTCTCTAACTTGTATTGCTTCAATATATATACATATATAGTTATATATACATAAAAATATATTCTTACATACATACACATATCACATGAGTTGGAAGATTTTTTTTCTAAAAGATGTCATATTTTCCTTAAGGAAGTGCTTGAAATTTCCTCCTTGGCAATCCCAAACAACCATCAATCCAGCCCTTGTGCTCCACACTGGGGTCTTTTCCATGGCCCCCCAAATGAAGTCCAGTAAGCATGTGTCTTGTCTTGATCCTCCTGTACTGGCCTCCATGATACAGCCTGGGTAGTCCAACAATGGCAGTCTGTACTCTGATGAGGCTGAAATCCCCTTAGATACCTATAAGCTGGGTATCTCAGTAGTCCCCATCTGGCACTGAAGGTTTGGAGGATTCTTGGAGAGACATGAGTCTTCATTCCATCTTGGAAGGTTAAAAAGCTGTTTACACCTTTTTTTAACTTAACAAGATATCACTATCATGTAATGCAGTGCTCATCCGGCAGCATACTTACCACTAGACAGTCCTGCGTCCTGCATCTTTGACTGACCTCTACTGAAAGGAGATCCCTTGGCATTCTTTACTTAGCCTCCCTGGAGGAAGTCCTGTAGGTTTACTCAGCAGGTGAATGTCTGGTTCTCCTTTGTCCTTCTGCTGTTTTTATCAGGAATCTTCAAGCTGTTCCTCAGTGAAAGTAACACATCTGAGCATTTGCTCTGGCTGGGTTTTCCTATCTTCTCTCCAACTCTGCTTATCCGTAGTTATACTATTACATGTCTAGATGTCAATTTCTTTTTATTTATTGTAGTTGGAATCCTCTGAAATTCTTAAATATGAGGTTTCTGAAAAATTTCCAGCCATTATCGCTTCAAATGTTGCTCCTACCCATTTCTCTGACTCTTCCTCGTCTTCTAGATCACCGAATGATGTATATGCTACACATTCCTGCTGATTTTCATTCTTTTTGTTTTGTCTACTAATATGCCTGGTTATCTCTGCTCACAACTGAGCACTGCATCTGAAAAAGTTTTGTAGAAATAACTTGAAGTATGGATACTATTACTCTCTTCAAAGGATTTTTTTTCACTTCTATCAGGCTGTGAGTGTAATTTTGTCAACCTGATAGGGCCACTGGATGCCCAGATAACTAGATAAATATGTATAGGTATATCTGACGGAATTTCCAGAAGTGATTAGCATTTGAACCGATGGACTGAGTAAAGTAGACACCCCAATGTATGTGGGCACCATTTAATCCACTAAAGGCTTACTAAAACAAAAAGGTGGAAAAGGGTTGAATGCACAGTTTCTGAGCTGGATCCCCCATCCTCCACACTCCCCGTTCTCTGGCCTGGAGATGTCAGAGTAGATCAGTACCATGAGCCCTCCAGCTCTCCTGACTTCTAAGCACAGCACTGGCTATCCCAGGTCTCTAACTTACAGAATATAAAGTTTCTCAGCACTTATAATAATATGGGTCCATAAAACCTTCTAATAAATCCTTTTCTAGTTATGTAAGAATAACAGATAGAGATACGGATAGACACTTAGGTATTGATACGTAAACATAAGTCTATTACCTTTTTGAAGCATTTAATATTTTATAAATTTCATCCAGGTTTTTTTTACTTTCCTTCATTGGGAGGACTGCTCCATATTACCTAATCTGCCTTTACCATGCATTTCTAGCAACTCAAAAATAGTCAAAGAAGTATGGCAATAGGTAAGCTTTAGCACAGTTTGATATTAGGATGTAATTAAATTATATTCCATTCTGAACATACTTTGAACTCTTCCTGAGCTTCAAATAATGCTTAGGTATAACAATTTACTAATGTCAACTCAACATTTTTTGTCTTTTTCAAGATAAGGTCTCCCTGTAGCCTCAGCTGTCCTGGAACTCACTCTGTAGACCAGGCTGGCCTTGAACTCACAAAGATTCACCTGTCTCCACCTCCCGAGTGCTAGGATTAAAGGTGTGCACCACCACTCCCACTCTTGACATTTCTCTAGATTTAAATGAGTTCCAGAAGAATGGCTAGCATATGGTAAGCAACCAAATAGACATTAGCAAATATTATTTCCAAAGCGAATGAATTTTCCCACCATTTTATAATAGTTAATGCCACTACTCTTTCATTCTAATCTTACCGTAGAATATTCCAGAAACCTGGAGTTATTCATTCACTTCTATAAAATGCACAAAATGTTAAAACAATATCCCCTAAACTCCATTTTGAGGGTAGCTGCAAGAAATATTGGATGCCAGGCGTGGTGGTGCACACCTTTAATCCCAGCACTCGGGAGGCAGAGGCAGGCAGATCTCTGTGAGTTCAAGGCCAGCCTGGTCTACAGAGCAAGCTCCATGGCCCCCCAAATGGGGGGACTAAAGGGAGACCCTGTCTCAAAAAAAAAAAAAGAAGAAGAAGAAATATTGGTCAAAGCCACTAAAAACCATTGGCCAATTATTAGAGATGAATATTATAATGTACTCAATATGACTCATCATTTCTTACCACCTGTAAAGAGGACACTTTCGACACAACAGCAGATTGTGTCACAGCTGTTTCACTGTCACAACACTTCACAAATGAAGATGGAACTGAGATATTCACATGATGGAATCTGTTTCATGTAGGAGTGAGCCCTAGCCAAAAGACATCAAGTACTGCATACCAGGCATGCCATCATATTATAGCTTAAAGAAGACACTGAATGTTGGATACCAGGCAAGCCATCATAATACAGCTTAAAACACATGATCCATTTATGTATCAGATGTGGAGATGAGGGTTAAAGGAAGAACCTGTATAAAGTTCTGCTAGACACAATTACAGTTCCAGTCATTGCATTACTGTTTTGGAATGGCCTCCTGCCCAGGACTCCAGCACACAGAGCCAAACCACAATGGAGTCACTCATGTTTTCCATAATCAAATAGAATTTTTAAACAGATTAAAACAAACAAACAAACAGGCCAGGAGTTCCAGCCTACCTATAACAGTGTAATGAGGAAGAATCCTTTATTTTAACCCCACAAAGAAAGTAAAGTTTTGGGTTTTGTTTTTGGAATACTGAGGACTGAACTCAGGGCATTGCTCATGCTAGCGAGATGCTCTACTACTGAATGACATCCTTATCCTAGGAAAGTAATTTTGAAATGACCAGTCCACTTTCACTACCTATTTCTGCCTTCACCCTTTCACCTAGAAGGCCAACTTCCTCTGCTTAACTCATCAGAACCAACCCTCCATTGGACAGAACAAGGTATGATCCAGTTCTAAAACCACACATAAAAGCTGATTATTGATCTTAAAATTTGTGGTACTTGTTGCTTTGGACAGTTCTAAAAGGTAACCTGTGAACCACCTCACATTTTATGCTGGTGGAACATCCCTCCCTTGCCCACAGATCTTTGAAGGAGGCTCTGGAATGTAGCAAAACTAAAACAAAAAAGAATACTCCCTGACCAATGTGAAATCCATCTGTACAAAGCTTTTACAACAAGTACAGCATTGTACTCGGGAACTATGTATTGACACCTGCTTAGGACCACGCACTTTGGCAGGTATTTAACAGTGAACAAGATCTCTCTGATCTTGCCTCCCAGAATTAGTCTTCAGACAGAAGAGAGAGGCAAATAAATGAATGACTGTGCTAAGGGATAAATGCCATGGTGGAAGGAGCACAAAGAACGGGAGATCTGGAAACAAGAAAGCCGCGTCTCAACAGAGACCTGAGACACGCAGGAGAGACAGCCAGGCAAAGATGAGAAAGCCGCGTCTCAACAGAGACCTGAGACACGCAGGAGAGACAGCCAGGCAAAGATGAGAAAGCTGCGTCTCAACAGAGACCTGAGACACGCAGGAGAGACAGCCAGGCAAAGATGAGAAAGCCGCGTCTCAACAGAGACCTGAGACTTGCAGGAGAGATAGCCAAGCAAAGATGAGAATGCAACACATTCCAGAAACTCACACACAGAGGCCCTGAAATGACAGAGACTATGAGGAAAGGAGCCCCCGTCTGGCCAACTAGAAGAAAGTCAACCCTACTCGGGGATGCCTCTACAGACAGGGTCTGTAGGACTCCTACTAACAACAGTGCTGGGGAGATTTCCCAAGACCACCTGAAGCATAGGTAGGAGCTGGGTGCTTCAGCCAGGCAGATTGTTTGGTTTGATTCAATTGTCTTTGGCTTGACTGGCTTGTGTGGCTGTGGGGGCGGAGTTGTCCTCCTAGCTGGTATAAAAGATGGGCCTGTGTAAGACTTGAGATCGGGGATTTCCCAAGACCACCTGAAGCACAGGTACAGAGATGCAGGCTAAACAGCAATCCCCCAACTGGGACTGCTGAAGGAGGAGTGTCCAAGTGGATTCTTTGGAGAACCTTCAGAACAGAAAGGGAAGAGTAAGTTAGACTTCCAATTGAAAGCGTAAGCTTAGACAAGTCAACACTCCATAAGCAAGAAGAAAAGGAGAAAAACAAATCAATCAAACAAACAACAAAGGCATCTGAAGGACGCAAGCAAAGCAAGCCTTCAACACAGTGAAGAGGCATTTGGGATTTGCATTGGAATACAGGCAAGGAGAAATCCACATGCCAGGGACACGAAGAAGAGTCAACATGGGAAAGGTGCAGGATCATTCCACACCAAGCTCTACCAACCCTGTGGAGGATTCCTACAGTGGGATCCCCCTAGGGATGGCCCAGGACACAGATATTAGAAGTACAATTGTGAACATACTTAAAGAAATCAAAGACTATAAAGAGCAAGTCAGAGAACTAAGAAAAGAGAATGAAAAACTCAAGAAGGACCTAGAGAGAGAGAATGACAAATTCCAGAAGGAAGTGGAAACACTGAAAAGATCCTATGTTGAAAAAGATAAGGAAACCAACCAGCAAAGCAAAGAGTGACAGGAAGAGATTGAGAAGTTCCAAAAGGAAGTGGAAATACTAAAGAAATCAGAAGACAAAATGAAAAAGGAAATCAAACACCCATCCAATCAAGAGAAAAGGAATGGAAAAAGCTTCAGAAGTAGAATGGAGGAAGCAGAACATAGAATATTGGATCTGGAAGATAACACAGAACAACTAAAAACCTCAAGTAAAGATTATGAAAAATTTAAAAATATGAAAAGTGGAACAACCAGAAACTGTGGGACACAATGAAAAGATCAAACCTCCACAACATAGGAATAGAGGAAGGAGAAGAATCCCAAGAGAATGTCGTTGATCAGATCTTCAACAGAATAATAGATGAAAATTTCCCCAAACTAAAAAAAGACAAACCAATACAAATACAAGAAGCACATAGAACTCCAAACAGACAAGATCAGAAAAGAAACTCTCCACGCCATATCATAGTTAAAATGCTAGACACCCAAAACAAAGACAAAATCCTTAAAGCCACAAGAGAAAAACAAGTGACCTATAAGGGGAAACCTATCAGAATTACAACTGACTTCTCAATGCAAACTATGAAAGCAAGAAGAACCTGGAGCAAAGCATTCCCAGTGTTAAAGGACAATAGATGCCAACCCAGGTTACTATACCCAGCAAAAATGTCAATTATAGTTGAAGGAGAGAGAAAAACCTTCCATGACATAAACAAGTTGAAAGAATACATGTCCGGAAAACCAACCCTTCAGAGAATACTTGAAGCAATTCAAAGAACAGAAGAAAGGAGCAACCAACCCCAGGCACCTAGAAAGAGAAATCAATAAAAGCATAACTGCAGAAGTAGAAACCTAAACCCAAACCGCAAATGGATAATAAGGCAAAAGGAAGCAACACAAACCTATCAGTCATAACCTTAAATATTAATGGACTAAATTCCCCAATCAAAAGACATAGACTGGGAGACTGGATTAGGAAACAGAATCCATCGATATGCTGTCTGCAAGAAACACATCTTACCTTCAAGGACAGGCACCACCTTAAAGTGAAGGGATGGAAAAAAATATTCCAAGCAAATGGTACCAAAAAGAAAGCAGGTGTTGCTATTTTAATATCGGATAAAATAGACTTCAAAGTAAAAGAAATCAGAAGAGACAAAGAAGGCCATTACATTTTCATCAAAGGAACAATCCACCAAGAAGATTTCACAATTATGAATATATATGCCCCAAATTCTGGTGCACCAAACTTTATAAAGACAATTCTCCAGGACCACAAGTCACAGACTAACCCCAGCACACTCATAGTGGGAGATTTCAATACCCCACTGAGTCCTTTGGATAGGTCAACAGGACAAAAAATAAACAGAGAGACATCTGAACTGAACGATATGATACACCAAATGGACCTCATAGACCTCTACCGAACATTCCATCCTAATACCAGAGAATACACTTTCTACTCAGCACCCCACGGAACATTCTCCAAAATCGACCACATCCTGGGACACAGAAGAAACCTCTACAAATACAAAAAGATTGAAATAATTTCATGCATCCTGTCAGACCACAGTGCAATGAAGCTCAACATCAACACCAGGACAAGCCCTCCTGCCTACAAGAACACATGGAGACTAAACAACACACTCTTGAATAATGAATGGGTCAAGGAAGAGATAAAGAAAGAAATAAAAACATTCCTGGAACTGAATGACAATGACAATACAACACAACAAAACTTATGGGATACCTTAAAAGCAGTCCTAAGAGGGAAATTTATAGCCCTGGGTGCCTACATTAGAAAAACAGAAAGAGCACAAGTGAATGATCTAACACTACAGCTAAAAGCACTTGAGAGGCAACAACAGATGAACCCTAAACGCAACAGACAGGAAGAAATAACAAAAATCAGAGCAGAAATCAATGAAATAGAAACAAAGAAAACAATACAAAAAATCAATGAAGCCAAAAGTTGGTTCTTTGAAAGAATAAACAAGATAGACAGACCTCTAGCCCAGTTAACAAAAAGAAAGAAGGAACAACTCCAAATCAATACAATCTGTGATGAAAAGGGAAATATCACAACGGACAAGGAAAAGATCAAGAAAATTATATGGGAATATTACAAGAACCTATATTCTACCAAGTTTGAAAATCTAGAAGAAATGGATGAATATCTGAAATCTTGGGAATCACCAAAGCTTGGCCAAGAGGAGACCAGCAGCTTAAACAGACCCATAACATATGAAGAAATAGAGGATGTAGTAAGAAGCCTCCCAACTAAAAAAAGCCCAGGCCCAGACGGTTTCACAGCAGAATTCTATAAAACATTTCAAAAAGACCTACAACCATTATTTCTGAAACTGTTTAGAAGTATACAATCAGAGGGAACTCTCCCAAATTCCTTCTATGAAGCCAACATCACTCTATTACCAAAACCAGGCAAAGATACAACTAAAAAGGAGAATTATAGACCCATCTCCCTCATGAACACAGATGCCAAAATTCTAAACAGAATACTGGCAAATCGCATACAGACCCACATCAAGAAGATCATCCATCATGACCAAGTTGGATTCATACCAGAGATGCAGGGATGGTTCAACATACGAAAATCAATAAACATCATCAAACACATAAACGGAATCAAAGACAAAAACCACACCATCATCTCAATTGATGCTGAAAAAGCCTTTGACAAAATCCAGCATCCCTTCATGCTTAAAGTCCTAGAAGGAATTGGATTGGAGGGATCATTCCTCAATGTAATCAAAGCCATATACAGGAAACCCACAGCCAATATCATCCTAAATGGGGAAATGACAGAAACATTCCCTTTAAAGGTAGGAACTCGGCAAGGCTGCCCCCTATCACCACTCCTCTTCAATATAGTGCTTGAAACACTTGCTAGAGCAATAAGGCAAGAAAAGGATATTAAAGGAGTACTAATTGGAAAAGAGGAAGTCAAACTATCCCTATTTGCTGATGATATGATTGTTTACTTAAGGGATGCAAAAAACTCCACCAGAAAACTCCTAGAAACGATTAACAGCTTCAGCAAAGTGGCAGGATACAAAATTAACCTTAGAAAATCAATGGCCTTTCTTTACACCAAGAACAAGCAACTGGAGAAAGAATTCAAAGAGACCTTCCCACTCACAATAGCCTCAAAAACAATAAGATACCTAGGAACAAACCTAACCAAAGACACCAAAGACCTCTACAACAAAAATTTTAAACCCTTAAAGAAAGAAATTGAAGAAGACCTCAGAAGATGGAAAAACCTCCCATGCTCATGGATTGGGAAAATTAACATTGTAAAAATGTCCATTTTACCAAAACTCTTGTATAGATTTAATGCAATCCCAATCAAAATCCCCAAGAGTTTCTTCACAGGCTTGGAAACAAAAGTTCTTAAATTCATTTGGAAAAACAAAAGACCCCGAATAGCCAAATCAATCCTGAGTGAAAAGAGCTACACAGGAGGGATCTCTATACCAGATTTTAAACTATACTACAGGGCTATAGTCATAAAAACAGCCTGGTACTGGCACAAAAACAGACCTGTTGACCAATGGAACAAAACCGAAGATCCAAATCTGAGCACATACAATTTCAGCCATCTCATATTTGACAAGGGGGCCAAGAAACCACAATGGAGAAAAGACAGCATCTTCAGCAAGTGGTGTTGGCAAAACTGGATCACCACTTGTAGAAGAATGAAATTAAACCCCTACCTCTCGCCCTGTACAAAAGTCAACTCCAGATGGATTAAAGACCTCAACGTGAAACCCCAAACTCTGAAGGTGATAGAAGAAAAAGTTGGCAGCAGACTACAAGACATAGGCGTAGGAAAAGACTTCCTAAATCAGACAGCAGCTGCACAAGAATTAAGGTAGACAATTGACAAATGGGACCTCATTAAACTCAAAAGCTTCTGTACATCAAAAGAAACAATCAAGGAAGTGAAGAGAAATCCCACAGAGTGGGAGGAAACCTTCACTGCAGATACATCTGACAAAGCATTGATTTCCAGAATATATAAACTACTCAAAAAACAAAGAAGAAAGAAAACAAATGACCCACTCAATAGATGGAGCAAAGAGCTGAATTGAGACTTCACAAGTGAGGAATTAGAGATGGCTGAGAAACATCTTAAAGTGTTCAACATCGTTAATAGTTAAGGAAATGCAAATTAAACCCACTTTAAGATATCATCTTACTCCAATAAGACTGGCTAGGATCAAGAAAACAAATGATACCAAGTGTTGGAGAGGGTGTGGGGAAAGGGGAACATTCATCCACTGCCGGTGGGAATGTAAACTCATACAATCACTATGGAAAGCAGTGTGGAGAACCCTTGGAAGACTTGGAATGAACTTGCCACCTGACCCAGCCATACCACTCCTGGGTATGTACCCACAAGACTCATCTTACCACAGAGATACATGCACAGCCATGTTTATTGCAGCTCTCTTCACAATAGCAAGGAGCTGGAACCAACCCAAGTGCCCCTCAACTGACGAGTGGATAGAGAAAATGTGGTACATCTACACAATGGAGTTCTATGCAGCAGTAAAGAAAGATGACATCGTGAGCTTTGCAAGTAAATGGCTGGAGCTAGAAGATATCATGCTGAATGAAGTAACACAGTCCCAGAAAAACAAACGATGAATGGTAGCCCTCATCTGTGGATGCTAACAACAATTACCTAATTGTATGGCAAACTGAGCAACATCAATGTGATCTGAAAACAACTGTGTTCTTATATTGTGAATCCCTTAAAAAATAAAAAAAGTGTGGGTATATTGCAAATAATATAGAATTTCATCCAATGGAAAATTATACCAGTTGCTCCAACATCTGAGCACCATGAGCCACGGCCAAGGAAACATCCCAGTTCCCTGTGGATTAAGTGAATATTTATAAATATAATCTTTTATTTTTCTTTAAATTTTTTAAATTTTATTTATTATTTTCTATGTGTATGAATGTACTGTCTCCATGCAGGTTTGTGCACACGTATCGTGCAATGCCTTGGAGGTCAGAAGAGGGTGTTGGATTCCCTTGGAACTGGAGTTAAAGACAGTTCTCAGCCACCATGTGGGTGCTGGGGATCGAACCCGGGTCCTCTGCAAGAGCAGTCGGCGCTCTTAACCGCTAGGCTATCTCTCCAGCCCCAATATAATCTTTATTTTTAAAAAAAAAAGAAAAGGAAGAATAAACTCAACTCTATTTATATACCCTATTTTATTCACCTGTCAGAAAATTCAGTTGGTTATCTTGACTTCCATGGATAATGATGCAATGAATACATCCTAATTAAAATATTTTAGATTGATACATTCATTTCACTGTTGTTAGACAATTGTTCTTTTGTAAAGTTTTCTATTGTCAAGTATTTATTTTGTTTGTGTCTTCTAACATTTACTTATGATATGTTGTTTTCCAATTCATGTATAAAATTTTTATACCGATCTCATCTAAATTTTATTGTAGAAATAACATACAACATTTGTTGAGGATGAGTCTCCTAAGAAACAATTCTGTCTAGGTTGCTGTTTGTAACAGGTTAATTTCCAGGTGATTTAGTTCTATGTATTCATAATGAAATACAAATTCCATTTTAATATTGAAAAAAATACCTTCCAAATACTTTATTTTCTTTCCTAAATCATGACTGATAAAAGTTAATTTACTGACCAAAAAAACAAAAACAAAAAAAAAAAACAAAAAGTGCTGCACAGGATACCACTCAGGAGACACGACAAGAGAATCTCACAGCCCCTGGCCTCCTCCCACTGCAAGAAACAGGACAACAACGGGAAAGACTGTAAATATATTAAGCTGATAAAAAGATAGATCCCACATGATAGAAATAACATGGACCACAGAACAAAGAACACTGGATCACATAGAACTTTTAGAAATGAAAAGTATAGTCCATGACATTCAAAGACCAATGCAAGACTTTGAGTTTTTAAAAGTTTTCATCCACACTTTGTGCCAAAACTAAAAAGAATTATTTTAAAAGATACAGACCCATGAAGACAAAGAATAAAGTATGAAAAAGGAACTTAAAAAGATGAAAAAGGAGCCAGGAAACAAATGAGTGAGTGCTGATGGATTCTCGAGCCCTGAGAAATTGAAGCCAACCATGAGGAAGGTGGGAGGAGGCAGCCAGGAGAAGCAGCCAATTCACAGCTGAAAACCAGGGACTGTTTGGAGTGGGAAGCCGAGCAAGACCACTGAAGGCCAGAGTGGAGGGTGGGGTGAACTGGGAGCACTAGCTGAAAGCATATAGAAAGAGCAGTTAGTTCAGCCCGGAGGTCCTCCTCCAACCCACACAGAAGTCTAGGCTTCCTATCTGGAAGGGCTGCCTGGCTGAGGCCCATACCCAGGCTTGAGAGTCTGCCTTCTGACCCATAGATATTAGAAAACTGACTGCCTGGCCACATCGAGCCCATGAACATGCTGGAAAACAGAGGTCATTTCTTGGGAAGCTGACCATTTTAAGAGAAGACGCCTGTTAAAAAGGTAGTATATTACCACCCCTCCAGCAAAGTCAGCAGCCAAGCCCCATGATCCCACACAGATTTCCAAACACATTTTGAGGATGTGACTCTTAAAGAAAAAAGAGAGCCAAAGGCTGCTCAACATCTGATGAAAGCTGTGAACCTTAAAATTAAAATCCAAAGCAAAGATATAGGAGGAGAAAGGAATGTCAAGATTAAAATAGAGTCAGGAAGGAAGTAGAAGGGGGAAATAATATACTCAGAGGAATAGGAGAGCACACTGTAATATGTTGATACAACAGCAAGAAGCTATAAAAAAGAGACATTTTATACATTTTAAAGAGCTTTGCAAAATATGAAATATGTTAGTAGAAATAAAAATTCACTAAGTTTGGAAGATAAAATTGAAATAATATATGAAAATAAGAAAGATAACAATGATATATAAAATAGGATTATAATTGCAGATTCAGGAAGTCTCAAAAAGATTTTGAGAAAGAAAGAAGCAGAGAGGATAGAAAGGAAGACATTATCACAGCAAATTTGAAGAAAACCTTCCAGATCTGAGGTTCATGGGTTTACAGACTGAAAGAACTCAAAAGTGTAAAACAATAGCTAGAAAGACCCCCAAACAGATATATTGCTGTTAAATTTTAACATTCTAGAAATAGAGAAATTCCTAAAAACTTTAGAGAAAATAACAATAAAACAAATTAGAAATTCTCCTTTTTAATAATCTCAAATCTAGGAAAGACTTTGGCAGAAAAATACTCCTGAGGGCTAGGGAGATGCTCAGTGGGTGAAATGTTTCCTATGCAAGGATTTGAACCTGAATTCACAACCCAGCACCCACATAAAAGCAACCCAACACCACCAAAGGTGGGGTGCAGTGACAGATCCTAGAGGTGTGCAGGCCAGCTAGCGTAGCCGAAACGGCAAGCTCCAGATTCAGTGTCAAAAAAATACAGTGGAAAACAACAGAAGAAGACACCCAACATTAACTATGGTCCCCACAGATGAATGCACAGGCTAAGGGTGCAGCTCAGTTTGTAGAGTGCTTGCCTAGCAAGGACAAAGCCCTGAGTTTATCCTCAGCACTTAGACACAGGGCATAGTAGCTACATCCTTGAATTCCAGCCCTTGGGAGAGGCAGGAGAAGCAGGAGTTCAAGGTCCTTTTGGCTACATAACAAATTCCAGGCAACCCTTACATACATGAGACTCTGTTTCACACACACACAAAAAAAATTAGATTGTGCTAAGCGTATTTCAACTGACTGGCAGCCAAATGTGGCTAGCAGAATATCATATTGGAGAGTAGAGACAGGAGATTTCCACGATGCAGAATGTTCTACTGAACAGCACTGTTTCAAAGATAATGTCAACAAGACATGGAAAACATTAATCATAAGGATTCACACATTTTCCTTCATTAAATTAAGAACCTCTAATCATCAGTAGGCACCACTACAAGTAGAGACCTAACTCAGTGGTAAAGGATCTGCATAGCATTTGCGTCAAAGACAGACAAATTTAACAACTTAAAACACCAAAACTGTATTATCTTACAGTTCTGAAAATTAGGAATTCCAAATGGTTCATAACAGGCAAAATTCAAGCTGTCAAAGTTATGTTCCTTCTCCAAGCTGTAAGGGGGATCTATTTCTTTGCTTTGCCTCCTTCTAGAAGCTGCCCACATTCCTGGGCTCACAGGCTCTCTTCATCTTCCAAGCCAGTAGTGGCCAGTCAAGCCTCCCAGGCTGGATCACTGCTTCCATCCCATCTGATCCTCCTCCCAGCCCTTTTCACCTACAAGGACCTTTTTAACATTAGGCCCAGTGGGATAATCTGGAATAACCGCTCAACTCTAATATCCTTAACTACATCTTAAAATCCCTTTTGTCATGTAAGGTCACATATTCCTAAATTCCAGGGTATAGATGTTTGAATGGGTATTATTCTACCTACACCAGTGATCATTTTATTGATCAAACTGGAAAAAAATGAAATTTAAAATACAATGTAAACACACACACACACACACACACACACACACACACACACACACACACAAACACACAATGTGCCACTCCCAACCAGAACGCCTAAAACTGCAAAAAGACAATAACAAGTATTGGCAGTAATGTGGAAAAAAAAAAAGAGAACTCTCATACATTGCTAGTACATAAAATAATATGGTCAGCTGAAAAAGGTGTCTGGTAGTTTACCTTTTAAAGCTAAATAGTTGTATTCTCTATGATCTGGGTAGAATCCTACACAGAGCACAAGTCCATCCACCAAAAGACATGTGTAAGACTATTCAGAGAAGTGCTGGGGAGATGGTTTAGTGTCATCTGCACAAGCATGGGCTCAGCTTCCCCCGCAACCACATAAAATCTAAGCACAGTAGGGTGGGGGGGACAGGAGGACCCAGGGGCTTGCTGACTAGCCAGTCTAGCCAAAATGGCAAGCTTCAGATTCAGAGAGACACTGTCTCAAAAAGTACAATGGAAAATGATAGAGGAAGACACGTAGTGTTGGCCTTTAGCTTCCACACATGCATGCAGAGCTTGTGCACCCCAGCCCCACACATGCAAAACACATACCAAAAAAACTAAATAAGTGAATTTGAAAGAATACTCAGAGAGGATGCAAGGGCAATCTTGCTGTGACATCTGTCACCCCAGTGATCACGGGGTTGATTCAGCTGATCTGGCTGGCTAGGCAGATGTGCACTTCCCTCAACCCTCCATGTATACCCTGCCTGCACTGTGTGCTCAGTTGAAGACCTTCCCTGACGCAGGAGGACTGGTCTTTAGTGACAGGTATATACATAGCTGCCCTCCCCTACTAAAGCCACCAAACAAACTCTCAAAGAATACTCAGTGAGATATTATTTATAATAGCCCCATACTGAAGACACCCAAAATGCCCAATGGTGAAGAAGATAAATTATATTCACATAACAACACAATACAGCAATGTTAATTAAGTGAATTACTACTAAATACATCAACATGAATGAATCTCATATAACGGTGAGCAATTCAAGCCCCACACAAAATAGCACATACTGTGTGATTCAATTTATATGAAATTCAACAACAGGAAAAACTTAAGATGAGTTAGAATAGTGAGAGGAACTGACTGCTTGCGGGTCAGAGGTTCTGGGACAAAGCAATCCTCTATTTCTTGGTCTGAGTGGCATTTTACAGAAACACCACTTTGCTAAATCTCATGGAACTGCACAGTGACAATTATGTATGTGTGTTATACTTCAATTTAAAAGTTTGCAAAAATTAAAACAGCTATTTGGTGCTTGGGTATGCATATATTTTTCTTTCAGGTCTTATTTTCAAATTTTGGCTTAATGAAAAAATATAAGCATCTTAATAGGAGGGGAAAAAAGCAACCTAAAAAAAAAACTGTGAGGCTCCCAACAATTCTGAGTAGTGTGTAATTTAAGCACAGTGTAATGAAAAATACTGGGTCGCTAGACAGGCTGAAAACAATGCTCTAGAGTGAACTCACCCCAAGGCTGGGGAAAATGAAGACAATTTTGGAAGTTACAAGTAGAAGATGTTAAACTGTGCCTTCAAAAAAGTCTCACATGCCAAATGCAGGCCTTAAAGCATTCCAGGAATCATTATGAAACCCAAAGGCTCACTGCCCTTTTCTCTTGAGGCTGGATTATAAAATTTCATCCTGTACCTAACACGCTCTTACTGCCTTTTTTCAGAAATCCAAGGGAAGACAAGGCACTCAGTAGCCAGAAAGGGAACAATAAGTGACACCATATATATTTTTTTCTAGTTTTGAAATTTAGTATCACTTTAGACAAATTCATGGCTCCTCTGTCTCCCCAAATTCCTAAAAATGAGAAGTTTTGGAGGATGCATTTAAATTATAGCTATTTAAAATATTTTATTTATTATTATTTTTTATGTGTATGAGTATATTGCCTGCATGTATGTAAGTGTAACTGTGTCATGCAATGCCCAGAGAGGTCAGAAGAGAGTGTCAGATCCCCTGGAACTGGAGTTACAGACAGTTGTTAGCCGCCACATAGGTGCTGAGAACTGAACCCGGTCCTCTGCAAGAGCAGCCAGCCAGCACTCTTAAATGCCAAACCATCTCTTCAGCCCCAAATTCTAGATATTTTAAACATGTCCTTAAGAAGCAGAAATGGATGGAAAGATTGTAAGAGCCAGATGACCATAGTGCAGTGAAGCACCTCAAGACTGCACCCTAGCTATGCCAGATTATGAACCCCAGCTGAGCCCAGAAGTTAAAACTTAACTCAAAGCCCAGTGTGGTGGCACACACCTTTAATCCTAGCACTCGGGAGGCTGAGGTAGGCAGATCTCTGTGAGTTCAAGGCCAGCCTGGTCTACATAGAGAACTCCAGGCCAGCTGGGACTAAAGGGAGACCCTGTTTCAAAAATACAAAAAAATAAAAACTTAACTCAAAATATGGGAATAGAAAAGATCAATTCAACTGAACTAGGGCAGGAGTTTGAGAACAGGTCACAATGCACCTGGTTGCTTAGGCACTTATTCTGCTAACACAGATTCATGGCTTCTATATTTTATGCTTGGCTTGCTTTTAGAGAATGGAAGTTGTTAGAGAGCCTTTCCACCCCTAAGCTTAGGAAGTTAAGCTTTTCACCCCTGGATATGGTTTTTCTATGTAAAA
Source organism: Rhizomys pruinosus (assembly GCA_009823505.1). Taxonomy (NCBI): domain Eukaryota; kingdom Metazoa; phylum Chordata; class Mammalia; order Rodentia; family Spalacidae; genus Rhizomys; species Rhizomys pruinosus. Next base: position 1,557,192 of record VZQC01014711.1, read on the forward strand.
ACTCCTCCCAAATACAGCTCAAGGCTGCACACCTGAAACTGAATGTCCAGTGTGTAGTCATCAGCTGACTAAAGACTTCCTTTTGGCATCATTTTATGTCTGAGTGGTGTTATCTGGTGGAATTACCACATGACAACAAGAAAAGAGTTTTCCAGACAGTTGGTCAGTTATCACATGAGCTCACAGCCATGGTGACAGCAAATACAAGTCCTATGTAAGTTCAAATCAGATAGCACATTATTTTTTCAATATTTTATTTATTATTTTTATTTTATGTGTATGAGTGTATTGCCTGCATACATGTAAGTCCACCTGTGCCATGCAAGTGGAGGTCAAGAGAGAGCAGTGGATCCCCTGGAACTGGAGTTGCAAACCATTGTTAGCTGCCATGTGGGTGCTAGGAATCGAACCTGGGTCCTCTGCAAGAACAGACAGTGCTCTTAACCATTGAGCCATCTCTCCAGCCCCAACAGAATATACTTTTTATTTTATTTTTATTTATTTATTTATTTATTTATTTATTTATTTATTTATTTATTTATTTATTTTGGTCTTTTCAAGACAGGGTCTCCCTGTAGTCCGAGCTGTCCTGGAACTCACTCTGTAGACCAGGCTGGCCTTGAACTCACAAAGATTCGCCTGCCTCTGCCTCCCAAGTGCTAGGATTAAAGGCGTGCGCCACCACGCCCGGCTCAGAATATACTTTTTAAAACAGACCTTGCACCATCAACCAAGAAAAGTCTTGGGCTGCTGTATACTGACATAAAATAGCATGTCTGCTGTAACTACAAAATAAATTTTAACAGTAAGCCCACAGAACAACTTCAGTGGGATTTTAGAATGAGTCCCAGTTTAATAAGGACACAGGGTAGCAGGGAGGTGATGTTTCTGTGTGCTGCAGAGCATCTGTCCTTCCTTCTCTAAGTTTCTCTTTCTTTAGACATAATCAATTTTTCTTCTGGAAATAGAAGCTCTAAGTTAATAATCTCTGTCCCTTTGTGTTTTGTATAAAATGACTGTAGTTCCTTGTGAAACTTCTGCCCAGCGATCAAAGGAAATCTGTTCTGAAACTCATTTCATCAATTCTCCCATTAGACAGCCCTTCAGGATATGACTAAGCTTGGGAGTAAGGTAAGCACCCTCACAAGTTTGTATGTATGCTTCCAGGAATCATACCAAGGAGATGATCACCATCCTCCACACCACTAACCCAACAGCAGGCTTTATATTTGCTATGCATCATTCTGCCCTTTTCCAAGAAAAATCTTTGTCACTATAACATAGTTCTGATACTAAAAAGATATTGGTCTTGCCCTTAGGAAATGAGTTTTGGGGCTGGAGAGATGGCCTAGCGGTTAAGAGCGCTGACCGCTCTTACAGAGGACCCGGGTTCGATCCCCAGCGCCCACATGGCGGCCGAGAGCCGTCTGAAACTCCAGTTCCAGGAGAACTCCAGTTCCAGGGGAATCCGAGACCCTCTTCTGACCTCCGCGGCGTTGCACGACACGGGTGCACAGACCTGCATGCAGACAGTACACTGATACACATACCGAAATAAATAAAAAAATAAAAATAAAAAAAAGGAAATGAGTTTTTAAGGAGATGACATATTTAACTGCTTTAATGTCAACCTGACTTAAACATTGCATAGTGTATGTGTGTGCGTGTGCGTGTGCATGTGCGTGTGTGTGTGTGTGTATATATATATATATATATATATATATATATATATCAAGACATACACCCTCACAAATATGTGGTTTAATGTTTTTATGCATCAGCTAAAAATAAATTTATTGCCATTTGTGGTATCACATGCCTTTAATCCCAGCACTCAGGCAGCAGAGGCAGGCGGATCTCTGCAAGTTTAGGGCCACCCTGGTCTAGATAGCAAGTTCCAGGGCAGCTGAGACTACAGGACACCTTGTCTCAAAAAGACAAAAATAAATTTAAAAATGTAAAGATAGTGGTGAGAGACATGGCTCAGTGGGTAAAGAGCTGTGTGTGAGAGCATGAAGACTGGAGTTCTGAACCCCAGCACCCATGTCAAAAGCAAGACATGGCAGCACATGCCTGTAACTTCAGCACTGGAAAGCAGAGACAGGTGGATCCCAGGAAGTCAATGGCCAGCTAGTCAAGTCAAAACAGTGATCTCCATGTTCACTGCGACACCTGTCTCAAAAGACAAGGTGGAGAAGCAATTAAGAAAGCTATCCCAAGAGCAACTTCTGACTTCCACACATGCCAGCATGGGCAAACACACACACACACACACACACACACACACACACACACACACACACACAAATTATTTACTTAAAAGATACTAGAGAAAGATACTAGACCATCCCCTTTGAAGAAATCAGCATAGATTTGTATTGTCCCGAGCTCATCTGTCCTCTGAATGATGCTTTGAACTCCCATCTTATTTCCTGTGACAACTGCTTTGGAGTATGTGTTGCTTTAGTAAACCCAACATCTCCTCCCCTTTCTGGTAATAATTGTTTTCTCTCTTTTAGGAATGAACACTCCCCATCACAAGGCTGGGAGGACTGTTCACTATAGTTCCTGTGCTATTGACATAACTGTGACAGCCATTCTTGGATGAGTCAGGCGGGGCCCATTGAGTTCCCTTGCTGTTGTTTTATACGTGTGTACTAGGAGGAAACTCTAGTTTCTTCTGAGGTCTCCAGATGGGAGCCATAAGTGACCCAGAGCATGAAGGCACTAGCTGCCCACCTCCACAGACTGAAGGGAATATGCCAGCAGGCAGAAAGGCCCAGGCAAATGAGCAGAGACCAGCACACTCAAGGGACAGAGACAGGCAGTCTAAGTACTACTGACACTGTTACCTGAGTCCCTGGAAGCCCTGATGTGAGCATTAAACTAAATCTTTCCAGTGACATAAACCACTCAATTCCTTTTTTTCCTTGGGATTCTATTACCCTGAATCAAAAGTCTTAAAACACCAAAAAAATTTGCAGTAATAGTAACACAAATAACTAACTTCTCATTAACTCTTTAATCCTATGTCTTCTCAGAAGAGCAGGGGGTTGGTGGGTATCTAAGTGACCCTGAAACAATCCGAATGGTAGATAGTCAGATAAAGTAGGGGCAGCCACTTCCGGTCTCAAAACTGAGTCCAGTCCTAGGAGCTGACAATTATCAGTCTGCACTGTTCCCTGGGCTCTTCCTGAGCCACATCCCAAAGCCAGGCATGAGGCTTTCAGACTGGGCCATCAGAGAAGGAGATATGGTGGGGAAGATTTTGAAGCTCACTGTGCTAAAGCACACAATGTTTCCACCATACCTATGCCTTGTCCTGTAAAGGAACTGAACTCCCCTTGCTCAAGAAATAGGAGACAGGTGGGGCTGCAGATTTGGCTCAGTGGCAGAGTGCTAGGTTAGCCTGTGCAAGGTCCTAGGTTGATCCCCAATACTGGAAAAAATGGTGGGATCTGTTAGCTTTACTTTCCACAAAGGAAGAAAGTTGATCTGGACCTAGCACTAAGCAGAAGTTCTTAGAAAAGCTCTAGCTGTTTGCAGCAGGGAGAATCACGAATGGATATACCGTCTACATGGGTGTTCAGATTAGATCATCATTCCTTTTCTTTGGGAAATATCTATGACTCCCATCATCAGGTGGCAATAGCTGAGTGATATAAATAGACCAGGCAATCAGGTAAATTAGAAACTAGATTCTCGGGTAAGCGGAATCCAGTCTGACAGTTTTTGGCTGGTTGGTTTTGGGCAAATAAATTCCCCAGGCCTTGATTTCTTCTTTAGTAAAGGGAAATGAAAGTATCTACCAAAAGGCATTTTGTGGGAATTAAATTGGGTAACAGACAGACTGAAAAAAATGGCTCAGCAGTTAAAAAGCATTGGCTGCTCTTTCAGAGTACCCAGGTTGGATTCCCAGCACCCACATAGCAGCTAACAACCATCCATAATTCCAGTTCCAGGGGTTCCAACACTCTCTTCTGACCTCTTTGGGCATTACACGACATGAGTGTACTTACATACATGCAGGCAATACACTCATACATATAAAATTTTAAAATAGTAAATATTAAATTGGGTAATAAATGGCCAGTAAACTGCTTAGCATCTATTATATGATTGATAAAATAGACGTACAAAATGTTTGCTTTATTTTCTCGCTACATCATCAATGTACATTAATGGAACCAATCCACAGAAAATGTCATAAAATACATCCTTCTTTATATTGTGATAGCAATTAAACCATGACATATACAATGATCAAACCAATGATACTTGAACTTAGTGCTTTAATAGATCTACTTCTCTTATTTTTCATATATATATAAGGAATCAGAAGAAACCTTATTTATTTTCCTGATAAATGCCTTACTCTCTTAAATTATAAACTGTTTGCATTCCTTGAGGAATTGGGGGCTATAACTGTCATATACATACATTGATACATCTTTCAGAAATCAAGTTCCCAGTATCTATACATAATGGGTACAAAATACACACATTCTTTGACACTGGCTTATCCTAATTCCAGAAATACCTGCTGCAGAAGCACATATATTCCAAAGAGCATGTAATGACCTGCAATACAGTGTTGTCTCTAATAGTCAATAATTCAAATGTCTATCAATAGGATGCTCTGACACGACATGAAACAGAAATTGAATTGACAAACTGAAGTCCAGGGGTCCTTAGGTGACAAGAAAAATGTATTGCATGCCTTCACTACACCAAACACAGTGACAGCAATGCTTAACAAGGTGGACACAGGCCTTTACCCAAAAGAAAATTAAAAAAAAAAAAACTGCTTTCCTATGCTCTCAATCCAGGTAGTTTCTTGCAAGATACTTTTCTTTTTCTTTTTCTTTTCTTTCTTTTTTTTTTTTTTGGTCTTTCGTCTTTTCGAGACAGGGTCTCCCTGTAGCCCCGCTGTTCTGGATTACTTTGTTTTAGAAACCAGGCTGGCCTTGAACTCACAAAGATCCGCCTGCCTCTGCCTCCCGAGTGCTAGGATTAAAGGCGTGCACCACCATGCCCAGCGAAAGATACTTTTTTTTTTTATTCTTATATGTGTATTAATGTACTGTCTGCATGCAGGTTTGTACACCTGTGTCATGCAATGCTGCGGAGGTCAGAAGAGGGTGTCGGATTCCCCTAGAACTGGAGTCAAAGACAGTTCTCAGCTGCCATGTGGGTGCTGGGGATCAAACCCAGGTCCTCTGCAAGAGCAGTCGGTGCTCTTAACCGCTAGGCCATCTCACCAGCCCGGCAAGATACTTTTCAATAGCACCCAGAATTTATAGCTAATGATGTCCACAATAATAAAAATTATGCCCACCAGAAGCACCGGGGCAAATTTCTATGAATGGGAAACAAGGCTTTATTGAATCTTTCTGACACCATATAATCATAGCTTTGATAATTTCCCATGCTATCTTACTGTTTATTTCTCCTGAGTTTTCTGTCAGATAACTATAATTCCTTTTTGGCAACTTGCCAAAAATCAATGAACAATTTTACCCTTTATAATTTTTGCAATAAGCTCCACTGAATGGAACCCATTTTCTCCAAAATTCCTAGAACACCTTGTGCATATTAAAATGAAAATGGATAGCTCTCTAAATTATTTTTAAAATTTAACAAGGAACTGACTCAAGCAACAATAACTCAATTATATAATCTAGCTCATGTAAACTAGTAATCCTAGATAAATTTCTATACTAATAGAAATAAAACAATTTATTCACATGTTATCTCGGGGGATTTTTTCCCATGATTTCCCATATCCTAAAAGGTAAATAAATAACATTCCATAAAATCAGTCATGATTGGTATTTTTCACTTAGGGTTCAAAAAAAAAAAAGACAAAAAACCCTTAAGTAAATTTAGATAAAGTTATAATTCCCCTTATAATTATCACCTTATATTCCTTTCTCTTTTTTTCTTTTTCTTTCTTCTTTTTCTTTTTTGAGACAGGGTCTCCCTATCGCCCTGGCTGGCTTGGAGCTCTGTAGACCAGGCTGGCCCTGAACTCAGAGATATCAACCTGCCTCCGCTTCCCTAGTCTAGGAATAAAGGCGTGGCCACCACGCCTGGCTTAAAGACTGTTCTTAGCTACCAGTGGGTGCTGGGACTTGAACCTGGGTCCTCTGCAAGAGCAGTCAGCACTCCCAACCACTGAGCCATCTCTCCAGCCCCAATTATCACATTCTATTTCTATTTTAGTCATGAGAATTAGGTTTGTTCTATGTGTAGACTTTAGACATAGACACTGTTTTCTCCTAGCCCACTGATAGGTAAGGCTACAGGAGAATGTATAGAGTTGATTACTTGGTTTTCAGTCATTTCACAAACATTTATTTAACTCCTGTGGCAGGGGGTTTGGAGACCCCCAACAATAAACCCTCCAACAAATAACTCAAAGATTTTATTGCTGACTTCCATTATTCTGGATTTCTGAGCTCCTGTTCTGTTGTAATATATTTTCTGGCTTCTTTTGTCATCATGGGAACAACTGTGCACCAGACCTTATTATCCAGAAAGTACAGCTGACATATAAAGATATCCTTTGCTAGATTTTCATCCTCTGATTGAAAAGGTAAAGTGCCTGCTCTGACACCATGAAGACATGAGACTCTCAAGCCACTGTCAAAGGTGTTTCCTTATAAAAATAAGTGAAGCATTTTACCCAACAGCATAGCAGTGACATTTGGTGAAATACTGAAATCCTTTGCTTAGCCATTATTTATACTTTATATATACCTACCAAAATGCTGTGCATCTCCTTGATATTTAATCAAAATCACTTTTAAAGCCCTTATTTAAAATTCTTGTGAACTTTTAAGGGAAAAGTTCAAATGAGAAAATGTGTTCATTTCCAAAGAATACAGGCATAGAAAAATCACAGTGCCTTCTCTCCATTCTCTCTGAAGAGCACGTGGTAAATCTGGTAAGCTAACCCAGGACACCTAGTATCTGACAGGCAGTAACACTTTGGGGATCTACCAAGTGTCTGCTTCCTTAATGTGGCATCTCCAGGAGACCACTTGTAACAGGATACTACCCAATATTTTCATTGCTTTATAGAAATTTGATTTCCTCTTTTTTTTTTTTTTTTTGGGTCTGTTTTGAGACAGGGTCCCTCCCGTTAGCCCCAGCTGTCCAGGAACTCACTGCTGTGACAGGCTGGCCTGAACTCACAAAGATCTCCCGCCTGTACTCCCGAGTGCTAGATTAAAGGCATGTGCCGCCACACCCGGCTTGTTTGTACACACACACACACACACACACACACACACATACACACAGAGAGCTAGTTTCTCAGTTAGCTTCTGAGATGCAGATGAAACAGGATATGATGGGAATTTATAATGTTCCTTAACACTCAATTCATTTTCCATTTAGAAAATAAAAATAATCACAAAGAAAAATGGCTCCGACTGGGGGGAAAAAAATGAAGCTCTGAATTCTGTAAACTTTGAGCCAATAATTCAGTCTTTGTAGTGTGGTAAACTATAATAAGAAGAAACAAATAAATGTTTTTTCTTTAATCTCTTCACTTTATTTCATAAAATACTTAAACAGAATGCTGTCTTGAACTATCAGTATAAGCTGGGCGTGGTGGCGCACGCCTTTAATCCTAGCACTCGGGAGGCAGAGGCAGGCGGATCTTTGTGAGTTCAAGGCCAGCCTGGTCTACAGAGTGAGTTCCAGGTCAGCTGGGGCTACAGGGAGACCCTGTCTCGAAAAGACCAAAAAAAAAAAATATATATATATATATATCAGTATAAAACAAGATAAAGCACAGGCTAGGGTCCAGGAAAACAATAAACATATGTGTATCTCTGCTTTATTGTTCCATTAAAACATATTGATCCTCTTCGTTAAGACCAGTTAGAGAAGACACACAGCTGATGGTCAACCTGAACCTCATTCAGGACTCACTACCAGACAGATGGCATCTTGTGGGTATGGAATTTCCTAAGACAGGTACTTATGAGCAAGACGATTCTTAAATTTCCCAGATACCCAGCAGAGCCTTGCCTGCGTCCATCCGTGAGAATGCAGCCCGAATTAGGCTTTACCCTCCCCGTGCCCCTACAGTTTCATTCCTACTCAGTGATCTAGCAACCTGCATTCTGCCCCACAGAACGAAATCCGCTTCTGTGACCTCTCTGAGTCCCAATCCTGGTTAGTCCAACCCCGCACCAAGAGCACGATAAAGACATCTGCCTGCTCTTTCCTTGGTTCTGACCCTGAGCTTTCCCATCCCCTTTCTCCACTTTCCAGGCTCTTTGGGGCTCCTTTTCCTCTCCTCGCTCTTTCAGACAAGGCTATTTCCTGGGGTTCTAGCTCAAGCCCTCGTCCTCTTCATTTTGTGTGCTTTCCTTTACTCGCATATATGGGAACCCGCAGGCATTTCCTCGGTGCCACCTTCTAGAGAAGCTGAGACGGAGCGGGAACGGTGCATAAAACGCAGGCAGAGTCCAGCCTAGGTCTGACTGACCCTGCAGCCCTAGCTTTTTTCATCACGTGAAGTATTGTCCGGACACAGATGGGCCAGTGGCCTGATGGGTAGAGTAGGGAGCCACGCTGCCATGTGGGGATAGAGAGAAAAGAGATTCTACCTCAAGAATTTGAGAACTCACAGAGATGGCCGCTGGTGCCACCTCTTGGATTCCATGAACCTGTCCCACAGAGAGACATGGAAGAGCCTTCTCAGCAGCAGAACTGTGGCTATAACACGGGGCGACAGACTCACGGGTCACTCCAAGAGTAAGGGATAGGGCAAACCTAGGGAAAATGGAGGAACAGAGCTGTGGTAGATGACAAAAAGGAGGGTGGAGCCCATGGAGGCAACAGAGCCGATAGGAATCTTTAAACAAGGCAGGACCTATCCGACTGTTGGACCTAAGCTTTAGAACACTAATCTGAAGTGCAGGGATTCTAGAGCCTCCAACCATTTTGGAAGACTCTTTTAAAAGACTTGGTTGGGGGTTTTTTGTTGGTTTTTTTTTGGGGGGGGGTGTCTTTTGGAAACAGGGTCTCCCTTTAGTCCCAGCTGGCCTGGAGCTCACTATGTAGACCAGGCTGGCCTTTGACCCACAAAGATCGCCTGCCTCTGCCTCCCAAGTGCTGAGATTAAAGGCATGAACCACCACTCCTGGCAAATGACTTGGTTTTTACCATTATTATGAACATTAGCCCTGAATCTGGTTAAGGTGGCACCTGTCAGGTTCCCCACTGTCATTATTGTCTATCTTTTATAACAGGTATCACGTCAGGCAGCACCAAGTGAATAACGTGTTCCTCAGCACACCTTGACCACTAGTTACAGGTCCACTGATTTGCTAGCTCCATCGTTCCATCTAGATTTAATAATGACCTTCTGCTTAAAGAAGAGCTTCTCCTTTTCTTCACTGAGTCGCTTAGATCTCTATGGATGATGGCAGGTTCTTATTCCATGGATTATAATTCCTGCTTTAATTATCACTGCTGTGGCCAGTAGAAGACCCTTCAAGCTGACCTCTGGGTCATTTTTAATATCACCTTTTTTTCTCCAAGTTATACTCCCAAAGCAGGAAGGCATTCTGAATTCTTTTTGTGCTTTCCTTCTCCCAGATTCAAAATCAGCTTTCTCTCTAGCATGTTTTTCTGGGGAAGAGTGTTTAGAAAGTTTTGCATGTTAGGTATTCATTGCTGCTGATATGTCATTCTTTCCTGAGTATGAGTAAATATTTGTGTGTGTTTATGTATGTGTGTATCTCTGTATATACTCACATATATCTTTATATTTTATGGGAAGTTCTTCAAAATATATATTTTGAAGCATCACAAATCTATTGAATCAGGATGTTTAAGAGAATATATATATATATATATATATATATATACATATATATGTCCTTTTTTTGAGACCTGTAGCCCCAGCTGGCCTGGAACTGACTATGTAGACCAGAGTGACCTTGAACTCATAGAGATCTGCCTGCCTCTGCCTCCTGAGCGCTGGGATTAAAGGCGTGCACCACCACAGTGGACCATAAATCTGTATTTTTAAAGAAGTTTAGCTGGTTTTTTTCAGCAGGGAGTGGCAGCTGAAGGAAGGGTAGAATTAGGAGGCTGCTGTAACACACAGATAAAAGCCAAGGGGCATGAGCTGGGCAGATGCTGTATGAGAGGACAAGAGCATCCATGACGAGGCCTGACTGGAAAATGGAGGCAAAAGAGGGAGGAGGAAGCAGAGACTTGGGGTACTCTCCTAGAAACGGCCACTGCTGTGCCTCACGTTGCCATTCACATAGTAAGCACTAAACGCAGATTTTTTAATTGAATAATTTCACTTTTCTCCTATAGATTATATAATTTTTAGAAAATAATATAAGGGTTAGAGAGATGGCTCATCAGGTAAGAACATGTGCTACTCTTGCAGAGGGCCCAAGTTTGGTTCCTAGCACCCATATCAAGTGGCTTTCAACCACCTGTAACTCCAGCTCCAAAGAACCCAACACCTTCTTCTGGCCTCCACAGGCACCTGCATTCAGAGAGAGAGAGAGAGAGAGAGAGAGAGAGAGAGAGAGAGAGAGAGAGAGAGACTTTTTTAAAGAAAAATAAAATAATTCTAAAACAATCTATAATTTATATCTCTTCCATGATCTTTTTATCATATGGACTAGAAACAGACTTTCCCTGACAGCAACCAGAATGACTTAGGAATTCATTGTGAGCAGGCTCTCTTTACAAAAACATGGCTCTGCCAAAGTGATTGTGTTCTACCATGCAGCAAAATCAACCTGCAAAGCTTTTTACCAAGACGTAGTATCCATTAGAACATCTCTTATCTTCCAAAAAAGAAGAGCTAGTCTTCAAGTGATAGAAGTCACTCAGCCGAGATGCCTGCTTGCTACCACTAAAGCACAAAACTCACTGGAGCATGAGCATCAAGAAAATGTAAGAAAAGAAAAGCTACAAGGAATGACCCTTGGACATTCTGACTACAATAAAAGAAAGTTTAAAACCGAGGTGAAAGTACAGCCCAGAGGAAAAACCAAATAAAAAAAGCAACTAGTCCCTGACCTCCCCACTCTAGGTAAGAGGTATTTTTCAGCTCCTGTATAATCTTAATGGAATTGCCAATCTATAGAGTCCAACATTAACCAAATGTCATACAGAGAATGACTGTATGACAAAGCTGAACTCATCTTCTCTGATCTTGAATCTCTCCTCCTGACTCCTGCGACCCTGACCCCAGATAGACACTCCAAGAGCCCATCCCCATGCCCACCAAACCACCCACCACTCCCATGTGGGAACCACAAGTTGTCCTATGACCTCGACCCCATGTAGGGGCCCCCGGCTCAGCGGCTCAGCCTCCAGCTCACCTCCCTCCACCTGAGGTCAGTATCCTGTACCCAGCCTTCAGGGAGTACCACTCGCTCATTCCCACTATGACCCCAGCCCTTGCCACCCAAACATCACTTGTAAAACCCAGTGAGCCTTCCCCAGACTTCTGAAGATTGGCCTCAAAAATATTTTAACCCTATAGAAGTTTACTGCAAGGCTCAGAAGTGCACCTATATCTAGCTGTACTGGGAAGACTTCTAACACTTCCATCTGCACATCAGCAAAAAGTCACCCCAAGACTGAAGCACAAGCACCATTCATTCAGCAGGTCCACAACCTGATAAGGGACAAGAAAGATGAGACCATTTCTTGGTTAGCTTTCTACTGCCATAATAAAATGCTCTGACCAAAACCAGCTTGGGAAGGAAAGGGTTTACTTGGCTTTTATACATCTGGATTATGCTTCATCCTTGAGGGAAGCTAGGGCAGAAAGTCAGGGCGGAGCCTGGAGGCAGAAGCTGAAGCATAGACCATGGAGGAACGCTGCCTACTGGCTTGCTTCTCTGGCCTATCCTCAGCCTGCTTTCTTTTCCTTTTTTCTCTTTCTTTTTCTTTTCAGTATTTTGGAGTTTTCCTGTAGCCCTAGCTGACCTGGAACTCCCTGTTAGACTAGGCTGGCTTGGAATTCACAGAGATCCCTCTGCCTCTCTGCCTCTGCCTCTGCCTCTGCCTCTGCCTCCTGAGTGCTGAGATTAAGGGCCTGTGCCACCATGCTGCGGTTCAGCCTGCTTTCTTTCTTTCTTTCTTTCTTTTTTTTTTTTTTTTTGTCTTTTCAAGACAGGGTCTCCCTGTAGCCCCAGCTGTCCTGGAACTCACTCTGTAAACCAGTCAGCCTGCTTTCTTACACAACACAAGAGTACCTAATCTGCCTCTGCCTCCTGAGTACTGAGATTAAGGACCTGTGCCACCATGCTGCGGTTCAGCCTGCTTTCCTACACAACACAAGAGCACCTAATCAGAGGTGGCCCCACCCATAGTGGGTGAGGCCTCCCACATCACTCAACAATTAAGAAATCCCTTACAGATATGCCCAAAGGCCAATCCAGTAGAGGAAATTCCCTAATTGGGATTCCCTCTTCCCAGATGTGTCAAGTTGAAATCCACATGACATAATTATCAAAGCGCTAACTGTACAGGACAAAGAAAGGAAATTGAAAGCTAAAAGAAAGACCAAATCACATACAAAGGCAGGTCCATAAGAATAACAACTGATTTTTCAATAGACACTTTGAAAACCAGGAGAATCAAGACTACTGTTCTACAAGTTTTTAAGACCATAGATACCAACCCATCATAAGAGGCTCAAAAAATACCTTGGAATAAAACTAATCAAGAAAGTGAAAAGCTTCTATAATAAAAACTTTAAGACATTGAAGAAAGAAATTGAAGATAATACCAGAAGATGGAAAGACCACCCATGCTCATTGAGTGGTAGGATTAATACTGTGAAAATGGCCATTTTACCAAAAGCAATCTACAGATTAAACACAATCCCTATCAGAATTCCAATGTGTTTCATCACAGACATTGAAAAAATAACCTCAAATTTCATATGAAACACACACACACACACACACACACACAAACAGGATAGCCAAAATAATACTGAACAATAAAAGAACAGCTGAAAGTACCACCATCCCCAATTTTAAGTTACACAACACCTAGAGTGAGAAAAACAGCATGGCATAAAAACAGACATACCCATCAGTGGAACAGAATTGAGGATCCAGATTGAAGTTCACGCACTGATCATGATTTTTCCCAAACAGGGCAGGGCACACACACACACACACACACACACACACACACACACACACACAAAACAACAACGACGACAAGAAGACAACACTTAATATAAACAGTGCTGGTCAAACTAGATAGCTACATGTAGAAGAATGAAACTGGTTCCTTATCTCTCACTCTGAACAAAACTCAACTCCAAAAGATCAAGAACCTTAACATAAGATCTGATACCCTAAACCTGATAGAGAAAGAAGTATGGGATACACTGGAACTTATAAACACAGGAAAGAACTTTCTGAACAGAACCCTCATAGCATAGGCATTAAAACCAACAATTGGGGGCTGGAGAGATGGCCTAGCGGTTAAGAGCGCCGACCGCTCTTAGAGAGGACCCGGGTTCGATCCCCAGCACCCACATGGCGGCCGAGAACCGTCTGAAACTCCAATTCCAGGAGAACTCCAGTTCCAGGGGAATCCGACGCCCTCTTCTGACCTCCGCGGCATTGCACGACACGGGTGCACAGACTTGCATGCAGACAGTACATTCCTACACATACAGAAATAAATAAAATTAATAAAAAAAAAAATTAAAAAAAAAAAAAACCAACAATTGACAAATTGAACTACATGAAACTAAAAACTTTTGTACAGAAAAGGACATCATCATCTGAATGAAGAGACTGCCTACAAAATGGGAAAAGTCTTTATCAGCTATATATCTGAGAGAAGGTTAGTATCTCAAATATACAAAGAACTAAAAAAATCTAATCACCAAGAAAACAATACAATTAAAATTGGAGCCAAAAAAAAAAAAAAAACTACACAGAATTCTCAAAAAATGAAATACAAATGGCTAAGAAAAAAATTTTAATGTTCAATGTCAGCCATTAGGGAAATGTAAATTAAAACTATCAACTGTTATAAATAGAAGCTAATATTAAAAAAAAAAATAGCACAAATGCTGGCATGGATGTGAGGAAAGGGGAACATTTATTCACTGCTGCTGGAATGCAAACAACTGGAGAGCTTGGAAAGCACTGTGGAGGTTCCTCAAAAAGCTAGAAACAGATCTATCGCATGATCCAACTGTACCACTCTCAGGAATGTACCCAAAGGACTCTATATCCTACTAGAGAGATACCTGCTGTGGTAGTTTGAATTAAGAGTGTCCCCCATAGGCTTTAAGTATTCAGACATTTTGTCCCCAGTTGGTGGCACGTTCTGTGAAGGTCTTAGAATGTGACCATGCTGGAGGAAGTACATCATTTGGGGGCGGGTTTAGTGAGTTCAACAAACCTTGCAGCTCTCAGTCTCTCTCTCATCCTCTCTCTCTCTCTCTCTCTCTCTCTCTCTCTCTCTCTCTCTCTCTCTCTCTCTCCTTCCTGTACTCATTGCAAGATGTGAACCTCGGCTTTCTGCTCCAGCCCTGGCCACCATGCCTCCTGCCACAATTGACTCTAATTCCCTGGAACTGTCAAGCGTAAGCTCAAATAAACTCTTCCTTTTATAAGTTCCCTTGGTCATGGTGGTTTTATCACAGCAACAGAAAAGTGACTGACTAATACACCTGCCCAACTATGTTCATCCCTGCTTTATTTACAATACTCATGAAATGGAAACAGCCTAGATGTCCATCAACTGGTGAATGAATAATGAAAATGTGGTAGAGTCACACAATGGAAGATTATCCAGCTGTTAAGAAAAACAAAATTAAGAAATATGTGTGTAAACATATGGAGCTGGAACAATTACTCTGAGCGAGGTTAACTCACACCCAGAAAGACAGATGTCACATGTTCTCTCTCATAAGTGGACACTAGCTTTGAATGTTTAGATATGTATCTCATTTGGAAAAACCATAAAGGTCAGAAAACTAGTAAGGGGCCATGGGAGTGAGTTTTCAGGGGATGGGAGATAGAATGCAGTGATATGAAGGGAGAAAAGGAGAATAATGAATAACAGTAAGGGTTAAATGGAGGGGATGGGAGGACAGGTAGAAGAGGGACTATGAGGAGCGATAACTAATACTAAAGACCTTTTGAAAAAGTCATGGAAATCTACTACTGCAGAAGCTTCCTAAAATATATACATACATAGAAAAAGTTTAAATAGAGTTACTCTATAACAGGGAGCATGCCCCTGTTAAACACAGCAGGCAGTAAATCAAATGCCCAGTGCCAGGAATAGCTACTTCTTTGGAGCTGTTGGTCAGGGTGGTTCCACAGACCCCAAACACTGCTATATTTTGTCATTGCTCTTGGTTACCCTCCAGAACTTAATGGTAAAGACACTACATACTCATAGAACATAAAAAAATTCAAACTGGTACTGACTTCAAAGCTTCATTCCTACTGGCTTGTGTTCATCATGCTGGAAGGTGCTGTGCACACTACCAAATGAAAAGAGTAATCATCAATCTTACCCAGCTGTGAACCATGCAAGCTACAATTATGACTGGCATGGCAAGATAAACCCACTTGTGCAGTAGTGGCACAAACGTTATGAGTAACCAAACACTTTCTGATTGAATTTAAGACCTGCTCCACAAGATGGAACCCATGCCTGGCACCATTTTCAGGGCCAAGTAGATCATAGACCCTAGGGGAAATCCTAGTTCTATTCTTCGGCTAAATGCACATATATTAAACCAGCTCCTAACAACTTACCATTCTACCCATAGACTAGTTCATCACTCAACCCTCATCTGAGAAGCTTCTTGTGACAGTAGATGGAGATTAACACAGAGACCCACAAGTGGTCAACATGCAGAAAATAAGAGACTATGGAGGGGCTGGAGAGATGGCCTAGCAGTTAAGAGCACTGACTGCTCTTGCAGAGGACCCAGGTTCGATCCCCAGCACCCACGTGGCGGCTGAGAACCATCTTTAACCTCCCAGATGCCCCCTCTTCTCACCTCCGCGGTATTGCACAACACGGGTGCACCAACCTACATGCACACAGTACACTCAGACACATAAAAAAAATAATTAAATTAAAAGAGAAATCCACAACTTTCCTATTCCTAAAAATGTAAATTGGCACATCTACCCTTTTTTAAATCTTTTTAAATATATATTTTGTACAGGGCTGGAGAGATGGCCTAGCAGTTGAAAGCGCCGACTGCTCTTGCAGAGGACCCGGGTTCGATCCCCAGCACCCACTTGGCGGCTAAGAACCGTCTAAAACTCCAATTCCAGGAGAACTCCAGTTCCAGGGGAATCCGACACCCTCTTCTGACCTCCGCGGCATTGCATGACACGGGTGCACAGGCCTGCATGCAGACAGTACATTCATACACATACAGAAATGAATAAAATTAAAAAATATATATATATAGTACAAGATTATCAAATCTAGACCCGTGTCCCCCACCCTATCCCCCCACCCCACCAGAGCTCATGTATTCTGCCAAACATGCTTTTCATCTCTTTGTCACGTCTACCCTTTTTTTTTTTAATTTTTTATTTTATTTATTTCTGTATGTGTATGAATGTACAGTCTGCATATAGGTCTGTGCACCCGTGTCGGGCAATGCTGCGGAGGTCAGAAGAGGGTGTCGGATTCTCCTGGAACTGGAGTTCTCCTGGAATTGGAGTTTTGGAAGGTTCCCGGCCGCCATGTGGGTGCTAGGGACCGAACCCGGGTCCTCTGCAAGAGCGGACGGCGCTCTCAACCACTAGGCCATCTCTCCAGCGCACGTCTACCCTTTTAAGTCTCCTCACTGGTCCCCAGAACCCCAGAACCCCAGAACCCCAGAACTTCTGGGGTGAGCTGTGATTCAGCCCCAGTCCTCTTCACAGCCTCATCTCCTACAATATGCCCTTCACTCTAGCCATACTGACCTCTTATTCTTTCTCCCTATTCTTCTAAGTTCCAAGGCTTTGCACAAGCTGTCCCCCCCCCCGCCCCCGTGTTCCTTCCTTCCCCTTCAGTCTTTCTCCTTGTCTACCAAACTACCCTGTGTCCTTCAAAAACCACTTTCTTCAGACTCTTCATTTTCTGCCTTTGAGCTCCGATTCCTGTTGCTTTGAGTAAAACTCTTCTGGGCCAGGAAAAAAACTTCAATTTATTAGAGCTGGCAGGTACTACTTTAGAAGCTCTCCACACATCTGGACTTCATTTGCCCTCTTGCAAACATTCTGTTGTATTTTCCAAAGTTATTTCAAAAGACCACATGTTTTCTAAATCAGAAGGATGTAAATCAAGATTTCCTTATAAGACAGTAAAAAAAAAAACTTCAGTACAAGTCATTCAAAGGAATGTTTCATTCATTATGTAATTAGTTACTTTTCTCATTGCTGTGACTAAATACCTGACAAGAAGTGCCTTAAGAGAGGAAAGGTTTAGCCCAGCGTGGTGGTGCATGCCTTTAATCCCAGAGGCAGGTGGATCTCTGTGAGTTCAAGGCCTACCTGGTCTACATAGTGAGTTCCAGGACAGCTGGGGCTACAGGGAGACCCTGTCTCAAAAACAAAACAAACAAAAAAATGTCTACAGAAATCTCACCCTATATAATACCTCAATAATTCCAACTTATTGGAGATAAGGAAAACAAAGAACAAATAGAGTACATTAGGTGCTTACTGTACCCAAGTAAAGGTGCTAGGCACGGGTGCTAGTCAGCAAACATGATTATATAAAACACTCTGTAAGAGTGGGTATGTGCTCCATGTTTGGACACCTGGGGAAAGGGGGACCTGAAGCGGGGTGAATATGTCAGCTAAGGCTTCAAGGAGAGATGACATCTGCTTCAAGATGGAGAAAGCAGAAGCTGCATCAGCCAAGAGGTCAGTCCAGGCAGCCGAACATCGTGTTCAGGGATGAGCCATCATTCCCAGCAGACATCGCAGAATGGCTTCTTTTTTTTTTTTTTTTTTTGTCTTTTCGAGACAGGATCTCCCTATAGCCCCAGCTGTCCTGGAACTCACTCTGTAGATCAGGCTGGCCTAGAACTCACAAAGATCCACCTCCCTCTGCCTCCCAAGTGCTAGGATTAAAGGCGTGCACCACCACACCCAGCTGCAGAATGACTTCTTAAGAAAACTGGAAAATCCCATGAAAAATCATTCATATTTTGAATTTAAATTCTGTTTATGGGGGCTAGAGAGATGGCTCAGCAGTTAAGAGCACTGGCTGTTCTTGCAGAAGACCCAGGTTCAAATTCCAGCATCCACATGGCTGCTAACAACCATTCGTTACTCTAGTTCCAGGGGATCTGATGCCCTCTTCTGTCCTCCACAGGCACTGCATGACATGGGTACACTTATCTGCATACAGACATAACACTCATACTCATAAAAAATGAATTTAAAAATTTAAGTCCCATCTATATTCCTTTTTCTACTTTTTATTATTAACCTCTGTATCAGTATTTCTTATCAATCAGATAAGAAATTTTTTCCATGTATCAAGAAACAACTGTCATCTCTTCTTGTTGTCTACTTCTCTATAGAGTCTTATTCATTCTTCTTCAGTCCTGGCCCCTTACTAGATGACCTTCCTTAAAAGGGAAGTCCTTTGAAACATGGTCTCACCCTCTAGGCTACAACTATTCAGACTAGGTGAATCTTGACCCATACTGAGTCTATTCTCTTTCCTGGGAATTCATAATTAAGGTTCAAAAGATCGAATCAATTGGCTTTGTAGGACTAAGCTGGATAGTGATGTGTACTGACATAGACTGAAGGGCCGTCATGCACAAAATGAACCACAGAGCTGAATAGTCTGAAGCCAGAAAAAAACAAATCATGTATAATCCAGAAAGAAGCAAAGGTGTGAATCCCTGTAGTATATGAGAAGATCTACAAGAGAAAGAAGTAGGGAGACTTGCAGCCTGGCACCAGCGTAGTGCCTGAGAGGCAGTCACACCCCCGTGATGGGACTGAAAAGATTTCCTTGTCACCTTATGACCCCACCTAAATTGTTCTTTGAAAAATAATTTTTTCTAACTGTTGATTCCTTTACTTTAAAAACAACTCAATATTTGTAAATCTTGCTTTATTCTTACTTATAAAATCAATTCACAATTAAGAGAACTTTAAATATATATTTTATTTAATATTTTTATTTTATTTTATTTTATTTTGGTCTTTTCGAGACAGGGTCTCCCTATAGCCCCAGCTGTCCTGGAATTTGCTCTGTAGACCAGGCTGGCCTTGAACTCACAAAGATCCGCCTGCCTCTGCCTCCCAAGGATTAAAGGTGTGCCCACCACGCCCGCAGCCAGTGCTTATTTTTATTTTTATTTCATATTTCCTGCATTATGTGAGTGCACCCATATTGTGCAATGCTACAGAGGTCAGAAAAGAGCATCGGATCCCCCCGGAACCAGAGCTGAAGATGTTCTTAGCCTACATGTGGGTGTGGGAATCAAACTAGGGTCCTCTGCAAGAGCAGCCAGTGCTCTTACTTTTTATTTTATTTATTTATTTTTTTGTCTTTTCGAGACAGGGTCTCCCTGTAGCCCCAGCTGTCCTGGAACTCACTCTGTAGACCAGGCTGGCCTTGAACTCACAAAGATTCGCCTGCCTCTGCCTTCCAAGTGCTACGATTAAAGGCGTGCACCACCACGCCCAGCTCAGCCAGTGCTCTTAACTCCTGAGCCATCTCTCGAACCCCTAACACAGAATTTTTTTTTTTTTTTGGTCTTTTTGAGACAGGGTCTCCCTGTAGCACCAGCTGTCCTGGAACTCACTCTGTAGACCAGGCTGGCCTTGAACTCACAAAGATCCACCTGCCTCTGCTCCTGAGTGCTAGGATTAAAGGCATGTCGCCCGGCCAGAATGTTTTAACAATATTATTCAACAGCAATTAAACTTAAAAAAGAAAGCTTACACCCTAAAATAATTCCTAATTGTGACTAGAGATATAGTTTCATGACAGAGCACTTGTCTAGCATGTGAGAGGCCCAGGATTCTATCCCAAAACAAACAAAACAAATCTCAATCACCATTCCACTATGTACTACAGAGAGAACTTCTTCATACCCCAGAGGGAGAAGGCCTGTTGCCTTCTTCTCCACACTAATGAGAACAGGAGCGGCAGAAAACGGGCAAATCCCAAAGTCCTCAGTTTCTGGGTTGAGACTAGCAACCTGCCTCAACTCACTCTACTTTCCATACTACACACTCCTTTAAGCTGCCTCAACAGACCCATCTCCGCCAGCAGGGCTGAAATCCTGTAAATTGATTTTCAAAACTAAAACTTGGGAAAGTAAACAAATCCAATGTCTTCACTGAAGCTTGTCCCTAAACCAGTTCCTCCAAATGTAAATGGCTCTGTTCTATAAATGATCTATAAATTCTCCAGAATATAATATCCTTTTATCTTTTTTTAAAATTCTTCTGTGAATGAATGTTTTGCCTGCATGTGTGTACGTACACTACATGCACACAATGCCTGTGGATGCCAGAGGAGAGTGCTGAGTACCCTGGAACTAGAGTTACTGACAGTTGTTAGCTGTCAATATGGGTGCTAAAAGCTGAACTGACCTCCAGTGCAAGAGCAGCCAGTGCTCTTAATCCCTGAGCCTTTTTTCCAGCCCCAAAATATAAGATCTTTAACAAACAGAGAATGGCAACCAAAGCCTATGACTTCTATTACTTCTTTAATGGTTATTTCTGGGTTCCCCAAAGTTCAGCATCTTCTGTAAAAGGAATGGGTGCGCTGATAGCAGAGTTCGATGAATATGGGAATCCAGTATAATTTCACAGGGAAAATTAATCTTTTCAACAAACAGTATAGGTACAACTAGATACTTGCATGCAAAAGAGTGAAGCTGGACCCCTAGCTTATACCATACATTAGCCCAAAATGGGTAATCTAACTAAATGTAAGAGAAGCCAGGCATGGGGGTGTACGCCTTTAATCCTAGCACTTGGGAGGCAAAAGCAGGCAGATCTCTGTGAGTTCAAGGCCAACCTGGTCTACATATCGAGTTCCAAGCCAGCTGAGACTAAAGGGAGACCCTGTCTCAACAAACAAACAAACAAACAAACAAACAAAAAGAGATAAAACTCTTAGAAGAAAACATGGGAATAAGTCTTTATGATCATGAATAGGATGGTGGGTTCTCGGATATATCAAAACCACAAGAGATCAAGGAAAAATTATTAGAAGTCATCAAAATTAAAAACTTTCATGTATCTTCTGCTCAAAACAGTCAACTTCCCCATGGAGAATATTGAGAAAGACTGAGAAAGAGATGAATAGCATATTTGGCAGAATGCATGAGCTCTGGATGGGTGGGGGTATGGGGAGGACACAGGTCTAGATTTGATAAAAAATATATGTATAAATAAATTAATTAAAAAAACTTTTCATGTATCAAAAAGCATCAAAGAAGTGAAAAAAATTCAATGAAAGGAATATCTGCAAACATTATATTAAAGGCCTACACTTAAAACGTATAAAGAATTCTTTTTTAATTATTTATTTTCACGTTACCTGTATGAGTGTTTTTTGCCTGCATGTTTGTAAGTGTTGTGCAATGCCCATGAAGGCCAGAAGAGTGCATTGGATTCCCAGGAACTAGAGTTAAGGACGGCTGTTAGTTGCCATGTGGGCGACAGGAATGAATCTGGGTCCTCTACAAGAGCAGCCAGTGCTTTTATCTGGTGAGCCATCTCTCCAGCCCCATAATAAAGAACTCTTACAACTCAACAAAAAGACAAATAAACCAATTCAAAACCGGGAAAGGATTTGAATGGGCATTTTCTTCAAAGAAGATACATGATAAACAAGTGGCAACACATTTATAGCAACATGATCAATATTAGTCATTAGGAAATGAAAATTAAAATCAAACTAAGATACCGTTTATTAGCAAGTATATTAGTTACTTTTCTGTTGTTGTGACAAAACACAAGGACCACAAGTAACCTAAGGAAGAAAGAGTTATTTTGGCTTATGGTTCCAGAGGGAGAGTCCCTAACGGCTGGGAAGACATGGCATGCTGTCAGGAGCAGGAAGCTGGCTGATCACATCCTTATTCACACATAGGAAGCAGACAGAGCTAGCAGGAAGTGAGGCAAGGCTATAAATCCTCAAAGCCCAACACCAGTGATGTGCCTCTCCAGCAAGGCTATACCTCCTAAGGGTTCCATAATGTCCCCAAATAGCGCCACCAACTGGTGACAAAGTGTTCAAATACACAACCCTATGGCAGATAATTCTCATTCAAACCACAACATCAAGTAGGATAACTAAAACAAAAAGTCTTAGCAAGCATTCCAAGAGGAACTGGGATTTTCCTACGCTTTTTCTATATGTCTGCAAAATAGGATAGCTACTTGGGAAAACAGCTTGGCAGTGTTTCAAAAAGTTAAACAGAGTAACCATATGACCCAGCAATTTGTGCTTAGGTATTAACTAAGAGACTAGAAAGCATATGTCTACACAAAGACTGGAGGGCCGGGGACAAGCTTTGCCATCTTCTTATTTTAGCCAGTGACTACTTGGTTCTTTCTGGAAAAGAAAGAACACTGGGGGCTGCAGAGATGGCTCAGAAGTTAAGAATACTTGCCACTCTTGTAGAAGACTTGGGGTTCAGTTCTCAGAACCCACAAGGCAGTTCACAACCATCTGTAAATTCTGTCAGTTCCAGGGGATCTGACTACCTCTTCTGGCCTCCAGGGGTACCGCCCATGCACATGATATACATATATACATACATATACATACATACATACATACAGTCAAACATTCATACACACAAAATAAATAAATCTTTTTAAAAAAGAACACTGAACACAAACTTGGTGAAAAAAGGATTCTGTTAATTTAAGAATTTAATAAATTATGTATTATATATATATATATATATATATATGGTTATAAACACTGATTTGTTGATCTCTGAAACATACCTGTGAATTCCTGCTGGAAATGTAGTCTGGAGATGTGCACCATTTACACCAGCTGGGAGCTGGTGAGAAATGCAGAATGCAGCCTACTCCACACCTACTGACACAATCTTGATTTAACCAAGTGACCCCCATGCACAATATTTCAGAGGTGTTTGCTCTCAAAACCTTAATTACTCTTTGTGGGGTTTTTTTGTTTGTTTGTTTGTTGTTGTTGTTGTTGTTGTTGTTGTTTTTGGTCTTTTTTGAGACAGGGTCTCCCTGTAGCCCCAGCAGACCTGGAACTCACTACGTAGACCAGGCTTGCCTTCAGCTCACAGAGATCTGCTATGCTGGGCAAAACTTTAATTATTCTTAACACCAATCCACACACAACTCAAATAAACCTACAAAAGGAGTATCCTGCTGAAAGTGTGTGGTCCATGCACTAAAGAATAGCTTCCTGGGGCTAAAGAGATGGCTTGGTGGTTAAGAGCACTGGTTGCTCTTACAGAGGACCCTTGGTTCAGTTCTTAGCACCCACCAAGTAGCTAAAAACCATCCATAACTCCAGGTTCAGGGGATGTGACACCCTATTCTGACCTCCACTTACATGCAGGCAAAACGCACACATAAAATAAATAAATTTAAAATAAGAGCTTCCCAAATTGCTCCACTCTGCTGGGGGCTGAGCCAGCTACAGAGGAAAAGACTACCGGTAAGTCAGGCTTCTCCACAGCTTCCCTTTTGTTGCGGCAAAAAATGACACTTCCATCAGAGAAATGTTCAGAAAAGTGTATTCATGACAATAGCCGAATGGAATATTTGCCATTGTCCTGGGAAAGCTAGGACATATGGTACCAAAACCCAAGAGGCATTTGTGACCTGGTTGCGAACTGTGATGACCTTGGTATTTCTCTGGTTATCTACACCAGAAAAAATTGGGCACCAATTTTTCCCTACTCCAATGTCTTTGCACATACTCTCTTCTGCCACCACAGCTGCAACACTTGGCCCCTTCTAACCCTTTTCAGATTCCAACTTAAATGCCACCTGCCTGAAGAGCTGCTCTGGAAACTTTTTTCTAAAATCATTCCTCATCCCCCGAAACCCACCCCTCTCTGGTCCTCCCTTAACACTAAGGTCGTAATGGTCACCCACAGGCATGTTTTCTCCATTTGATGTTGGCCTCGTACTACATGTAAGCTTCAGGGGGTTCCATGATACACCTCTTGCCTCTGACACATTTAGATACAATGTGAACTTTTTATAAATAAACTAATGACAAATAATTAAACTTCTAGAATAAATTAATCTGAATGAAAGTCAAATTGTAGCTCATTGATAAAAACAGTAAGGCCACTTATTAATATATCACAAGGTTTCATCAAAAGCTTTTGCAGCTGGGCATAGTAGCATACACTTGTAATCACAGCACTTGGGAGACCTGAACCAGGAAAACCTCAAGTTGAACCAGTTTGGGCTACATAGAAAATTCCAGACCAGCTTGAACTACATAGCAGGACATGTCTAAAAAGCAAATCTTTTACTTCATGTTCTTGCCAGTGTGCAGCAATGGGGTCTAGTGACTGGAGGATTTGACTTAAATTTCTGTCCCTCTCAGAGGCAATCTGTAAAATGAAATTATTGCCCAGAATGCAATGTCTTACGTACGGTGTCAGGTAGCGTGATAAAGAACAGGTAGGTCAGCCCAACACAGATTCAGTTCACAGCTGCTTCTCTCTCCTCTTCACCTGTCTCTCTCCTCTTTTCTTTCCTTTTCTTTCTTTTTGTGGTGCTAAAGATTGAATCCAGGGAATTGTACACTGGCACTGTATCACTGAGCTACATCCTCAGTCTAGAATTTAATTCTTTTATTTTTTGCTTTGTTTTGTCATTGTCATTTTGTATTATTTTTGTTTTCTTGTGAAAAAAAAATTAATTATTTCTAATATCTCTGTATTTCCATTATTTTTTAATTAATTAATTTATTTGTTTATGTGTATGAATGTACTGTCTGCATGCAGGTCTGTGCACCCATTTTGTGCAATGCTGCAGAGGTCAGAAGAGGGTCTCTGAATCCCCTGGAACTGGAGTTCTCCTGGAATTGGAGTCACAGATGGTTCTCAGCCACCATGTGGGTGCTGGGGATTGAACCCGGGTCCTCTGCAAGAGCAGTTGGTGCTCTTAACCGATAGGCCATCTCTCCAGCCCTGTTAATTTCCATTATTTAAACTGATCAAAGAACTAAAAAAAAAATAATAGCACCTCCAGGCCTTCATGGGAGCCTGCTTACAGGACACTCCAGCTTCAGCCATGGTTGCTGGAGTGTTCTTGTCACACTCAACAACTTCAGTTATACTTGCAGCACTAGATTATATTAATCTGTCACAATTTAGAGTTCTACAATTTTTCAATTAAACACCTTCAGCAGGTGATCATTTCAGATCAATGTTAAATGTTGTTGCTAAAGCGAGCTTGAACATTATTCTATATCTAGACTGAGTCCCAGCAATCTGTTTCAAGTACTCTTGAGGAAAAAGAAGCACAGGATTTATACACTAACCAATGATAAATGGAATTACAGAGAGAATACGTTTACTAAGCTCTACTTAGTAAGCACAAAGGTAGGAACCACAGTGACTAAGAAAAATAAAAGGCTGGAAAACGGTGAGGTAGCTTGAGGCTTTGGAATTCCACCAGTCTGGGTTCCAGTTCTCATTCTACAGTGGGCTTGCTGGTAACCACAGGCAAGATCCTTAATGCCTCTGTGTCTCAGCTATAAGCCAGGGTGCAACCCTACTTCTTTATCAGGATGGATGGGATAAATCTGGACACGTATTTATCTGTGGGTCTGGTGCTCCCTACTTATGTTATCCCTGCTTATGTTAAGGTTCATTCTCGGCATCGAGAAGCTGTTCACATGTACAGATGAAAATATTCAGAAAGAATGGCCCTAGATATCTCTGCAAAACTTCAGGAGTAGCTGACATCCTTTGAAGATGGTGGAAAGTCTCACGGCATAGGTGAGAGCAGATGAAGCTTTGGAGGATGTGGATACAAACCCAGTCCCTGTGCTGAGCCCTTACCTTTTGCCATACACTGTGGGTGCCTTCTATGCAGCCTCTACAACACTACTCAGTTTGTAGCAGATCTAGGCTGTCCAGAAGAAGGGGAAGAGAAATCATTCCCGCATAAAGCACGGAAGAACAGGGTACTTGCATTTGAAAGTAAATGGGAAGCACACAACTTGTGATTTTTAATGGAAAATAAGGATAGAGTGGTAAGTTAGGGACCAAGAGAATGGAAAGCTATGGAGTCTGAACTTCTGCCTATGTACAGCGAGGAATTGTTTTGGTTTGTGCGCATTGAATTAAATACTACAACAATCATTGAGTACCAACTAAGGGTGAGGCCCACTAAACCCTTTGCATACATTATTTCTAATAGTTCAAACAACACTGCAATTTAGATGTTGACAGCTCCATTTTGCAAATCAGGCCAAGAGAGGTCACAGTCACTGGATGCCTCTAGTAATTGCAGTGGGGTTCTTCCCACATGCTTCTGACGTCAAAGTCAGTATCCTTTCACCCTAAAACAGCATTACAGATCAACCTCCCCTGCAACAGAAAGCCAAATAAATAAATAAAAACAAAAAGGAGACAGGAAACTATTCAGAAGAAATGTAGGGATCCAGGACGAGGAGACAGAGATCTCAAGATCTAGGGGCATGAAGGAAGGAGACAGAGTGAATGTACAGATGGCTTTTTCTTTCATTTATTCACTTTATATCTCATGTTCTTTTGCCAGATATAGAAAGCAAATTAGTAATTAACCCAGTCTCCATTCCTTACTGCCCTTGTCACCAAACCCTAATCTCAGTCTTGTCAGTCCAACAGCAAACTCAACTTTAGGCATTTACCTGTCTCATCACAATGTTATCAAAGGTAAAATATGGCATCATTCGCTAATCTGTTACCTGCACTGAAAGGCAATCATTCAAGAGAATAAAACTAAGCCTCTACAGCCAATAAATCACATTATGCCTCACACGCCAACATTTTAAAAAATCTGCCTTAAATGCATTGCCTGTCAAAGCAAGAGGACACATGCTGAGCTCTAATGAGCTCTGCCAAATCCTACATCATTATCAAGGTCCATCACGATCCCAGAGAGGACACAGCTCTATACAATGGAGTTTGCTACCAATATTTGTTGGGCTGCTTTGTAGCTTAATAGTCTAAGCAAAGCTGTGGAAAAATAAAACAGTAGCAAATATATGAATATGAATATCTCTACAAAAATGAAGGACCAAGTAGACAACTACTGAACTACCTCATGTGATGAAATCAAAAGTTGTACTATTCAAATCATAATTCAAAAAAGGGGCAAAGTATTTTTTTGCATTAAAGCCTTGGCTATTACAGTCCTCCCCGTTAAATGACATAATTCAAGTAGAAAAACAGCAGTGGAGTAGGGCATTCAGGGATGAGTTGAGATGCATAAAAATAAGATTGTGCACTGTGGTTTCTGTCACTGCCTTCACCAAAAAAAAGATGTTTACACATGTAAGATAAAGCAAAGTGACAGCATGCACATTCCAGTTTTACAGCTCTTAATTGCATAAAGATCTGTGGTTTGTGGTTTTTAATCCACTGGACTTCATTTTATTTCAAATGCAAAGACATTGGTCAATGTGTTTGCATTTGAAATAAAATGGTCAATGCTAGGAGAACTCTGCTCACATACTCAGACCCAACCAAATATCATGGAGAATTTAAAGTCCTTTCTCTGAAATCAGACTTACTGCTATGGCAGTGTTCAACTTAGAGATAACAACCTCAAGAAACAGGGCAGAAAATAAACTCTTTTTGCCTTTTTATTAGTTAAAGCTCCCTGCAACCCACTTATAACTTCATTCACCTTTTCTTCAAATCCAAGTGTTTCTTTAACCACCCAAGCCAGATGTCATCACAGCCCCACAGCCCAGCTGCTTGTCATAACAAAGGTTTACTGCAACTCCACCCTCTCCCACCTTCAATTTCAACAGTGCATTTATTTTTTCCCCTGTA
This sequence comes from Rhizomys pruinosus, assembly GCA_009823505.1. NCBI lineage: Eukaryota > Metazoa > Chordata > Mammalia > Rodentia > Spalacidae > Rhizomys > Rhizomys pruinosus. The sequence goes on from VZQC01014711.1 coordinate 1,585,252, forward strand.
AGAGAAACACTTGGTATTAAGAATTCAAATCCTTAAAGTAGTTCAGTGAACTGTCACGTTAATATTACTTAGCCCCAGGGAAGTTTCTGTTTAATTGCCACTCTCTCCCTTCCCCCAAAGGAATACATCTTATTTTGATGTTGTAATGGAAAGCACTGCATTAAGACAGATAGAGCAAACACATAATGGGTTTAAATTTTTAAACATCCAACCTTTCCATGAGTCACTGTTAATCATTTGCACCTGTGCCTTTAATAATCAGCCTGGCAAATTAGTGAGGCCAAATCTGCAGGATCCGCAGGACAGAATTAAAATGCCCAGTCACAAGCATTACCAAATCAGGGAGCAAGGGAAAAAGGGGTCGTGTCTGCTGTGACATAAGAAAGTTTTATATGTCAGCTCTGCCAAACCCTAAGAATGCTAGCACTCCCAGCACTCCGAAGCTGAATCTTCAAAGAGTCAAGACTGCCCTGGGTGGTGGCGCAAGCCTTTAATCCCAGCACTCAGGAGGCAGAGGCAGTAGGATCTCTGTGAATTCAAAGCCAGCCTGGTCTACATAGGGAGATCCAGGCCAGCTGGAGCTGCAGGGAGAGCCCCCGAAAAAAGAGTCAAGACCAAAGCTGGGTGTGGTGGCTCAGACTTGCAAACCAGCACTCTGAGGCAGAAGGATTGCCATGAGTTTGAGGCCAGCCTGGGCTGCATAGTGATGTGCAGGTCAGCCTGGGCTACAAGTGTGAGACCCTGCCTCAAAAAAGAAAAAAGAAAAATGTCAAAAGTCAAGATCAAACCAGGCATGGTGGCGCACGCCTTTAATCCTAGCACTTGGGAGGCAGAGTCAGGTGGATCTTTGCGAGTTCAAGGCCAGCCTGGTCTACGGAGTGGGTTCCAGGACAGCTGGGGCTACAGGGAGGGCCCTATGTCTCAAAAAAGACCACAAAAAAAAAAAAAAAAAAAAAAAAAAAGTCAAGATCATATATGTGTATGTATCTTCCGATATTTGCAAGTATTGAGATTTTTGCCTTCTGTAACAATTTTTCAACTTCAGGTTTCAAAAAGAAAAATCATTCTGGATTATAAGTACAACACTAGCTGAGGAAACGAATCTTTTTAAATCATGTCCCCACTAAGAAGCTAGGGCCATTGACTTACACTGCTTAATCACTTATCACATAGTGAAAGGCAAATTTAGAACAATGACAATATCCTGGCAAGAAGGAAGTTGCTCCGATGAAACACACAAACTTGTTAGATACAAATGTGGTCTCTGTTGGCTGCAGTGTACCAGCAGCAAGTCATTTTCCCCTGAGCGGAGGTTTCTATATCATAGAAATTATCCTCAACTGCCAACTGCAGAAAGGGATTCCCTGTGTGCATCTGGACCACGCCTAATTTCACCACAGGATAGGCTGACCAGGGCGGTGGTGGGAGGAGGGGAATGTGTCTCGTCTAGGTGAGGGGACAGGTCAAAGAATCAAAAATGACACCCCACCCACCCACCCCCCAAGCCGGGCGTGGTGGCGAAGGTCTTTAATCCTAGCACTCAGGAGGCAGAGGCAAGGGGAGACAGGTGGATCTCTGTGAGTCAAGGCCAGCCTGGTCTACAGAGTGAGGTCCAGGCCAGCTGTCTCAAAAAAGAAAAAGAAAAAAAAAATGGCCCCCTTCAATTAAACAAGGAGGGCCCTAAGAATGTATTATCAAGTGGAGTTCTCCTGAGCCATCCACTACCAAATGTTGATCATTCTGTGGCCTGTTCTGGTCCAGAAGCTGCCAGCTTGTCAAAACCCCAAAGACGTTGTGGAAGCATCCATTTAGTGTGTAAATATGCTTTGGCCACTAGAATACTGCTGAAAACACTCCCCACCCACTGCAGAAATTTCCCACGTCTAACACATCTGAGATGACGATTCCAAACTATCTGTAGCAAAATTTCTTCTTATTTTTTTAAAAAATCTACTTGCTTTCTGAGGAATCAACTGAGGGCCCCCCAAAGATGCCGGTTCATCTACTAGTCCTACCATTTACCTAGTTAGGGAGAAAGAAGTGTATGATAGTTACTCAGTCCTTCCACTTGTAGCAGGAATGAGCAACAAAAAAGCATCCAAACACTTAACTCAGTAGAGATTTGAAAGCCTCCGGGAAGGATGGAGACCTGCCCCTCCCCACCCACCTCCTTATTCCTGCCCTAGCCCAAGAATCTGCAGCCCTTCTCTTAATTCCAAGCGGCTCCCAGGGAGAATCCTTTATTCTACTGAGCTCTCAGACATGACCCCAGGAGAGCCCTGCTGGCCTTTCTTCCCACCCTCCATCCTCCATATCAACCCCTTCCCACCGCGCCAGTCCACCCCTTACCTGATAATGTCGTCGTTGTGTCCCAAGAAGAATTTTTGGCTGTGTTCGCGGGTGTTATACACCACCCCAACCCCAGCTACAAAGTAGACCACCTCCTTGCCGGCGGTGTAGTACAGGTTGTTGCGGCACTGGTGACCCCGGTACCCGTACACCCACTCCAGCCGGAGCTGGCAGCTGGGAGCTGTCCGATCCGCCATGATAAGCCAACCCCGCGCGCCCCCCGGGTTCCCCGCGCGCTGGTCCGCTGCCCCTTGGCGCCGGCTCTGTGCTCTCCAAGGCTCGGGCTGCGGCGGACCTGCAGGGGCTCAGGGTTCAGCGCTCGGCGCTGATTTCCACGGCGACGCACAGACACAGCCCAGCACGCCGGCAGCCACCATCATCCGCCGCCGCCGGTGCGCGGCAGCCAGACCCCGCTGGGCGCCCCGATCTCTCCCCCGGGGCGAGGCGGCTTCGGGGACGCCAGCACCGGCGCTCGCCTCACTGCACCTGCGGGCTCCCACCCGCGGGAGAGGGGCTCCGGGGAGTCACCCAGCCTTTGAAAGCAGATCTCTGCATATCCAGGTGCCGACTACCCAGTTCGCTAAGTTTGCAGCGCGCCGGGGCTTCGCAGCAGGCAGCGGGATTTATTCCGTGAGAGGTCGGATCTGACCAGTAGCCGGAGTAAGCTTTGCCATCACCGTCCTTGGATCCGAAACTGACAGTCTGTATCTAGGATGTGAGAGCAAGGAAGAGTCATAATTTTTGTGTAAGTCACCCAGCCCAAGAAAATGATCGCCAAGCTAAAACCAAGTTGTGGTTTTCTTTTTTATTTTTAATTGTTAACTACCCCACCTTTCTCCTCCACATCCTCCTCCTTAATTATATGAAACACCCCTTAAACCCTGCTGCCTGGTAGTTGCCGATCTAATTTGAAAGAACATTTGCTGATTCCCCCATGAAGCCAGGGCGAATGTTCAATGGTCATTTTTTTTTTCAGATGCTCCAATTAGCTGTCATGTATGTGTTTAAAATTCAAACCCTCCCCGAGCTTTCCCTGCACCGAGAAAATCATAAAGAACTTAGCAGCTCTCTCTAATCAGCAACTCCAATCGTAAGCATAGTAAAAGATGTTCTGAATCGTAGGAAACTGGGCAATAGGGAAATCGGAAGAAGAGCACTACCTACAAACGCTCCCGGTCCGGAAGAAATGAAATAATTAACAAGTGGCAAAATAATAATAATCGCGTCCCTTTCCCCTCTAACTACGGGATCCCGGGTCCGGCTTCGCCTGGCGGGGGGCGGGGTCCGTGGCCCCGGGGACAGCGACAGCCCACACCGCGGGTCCTCGCGGTTCCGAGGGATGCCCGCCCTTAGGGAAACCCCGGCCGGTGCGCTCCGCCGTCCGGGCGGCTTCCCGCACTCCCGCCCCATCAGCCTCCCTCCGAGCATCTCCGATTGCTCTCTCCTCCTCTAACCTCCGCTGCCCGCGGCGCGTCCCGGATCCCGCACCCGCAGCGACCGAAATCCTCTGCTTGCCCTCCCTTCCCGCCCCGCGCACCCGGGGATGGGCTTCGTCACTAGGGCGCTGCTGGGCACGAGCTCTTCCTCCAGCCGGGGCTCCGGGGGCGGGGCCACCGCACGCAGTCAGGGAACCGCAACGACAGGTTACTAGGCGAGATCGCGGCGCTAGGAAACCGCGACGCCCGCGAGGGCTAGAGCCTCCTCTCCCTCTCCGGCCTTCCTCGATGCATCCTGGGAATTGTAGTCATCTGTGCCTCGGTTGATGCGGAGAGCTCGCGGAGTGGACCACAAGTCCCAGGATTCAATGCGGCCACAGGGCCGAGCGGCTGGAATTGAGGAGCCTGAGGTTCTCCTCTGGGGAGGCAGTATTCCCCCCGGGCGGCTGCTATCAGGCCCTAGGATGCTGTGGAGACCCTGGCCCGGGGAAAGCTGCGTCTGTGTAGAAAGCAGGGTAGTTAAAGTGGAGAAAACTCGACGGCTCTCCTCAGGACTTTCACCTGCGCACATCCCTAGGGTTGCGGTAGCCCACGTCTTCCCAAATTGCAGCACTTGATTCACACTTACTACAGTTTTCCCTCTTACTCTGATGGATTCTAATTTATCCAAGCACAGTGCTGCCAATTTTAAGAAAAATGCTGAGCATGTGATGGCCCTCTATCCTACGTAGGGGAACGGGCGCCTCCTATGGCCTGCCTAGTAAGTTAGAGGACTTGGTATGGAAAGGTAACCAAATATTGGAAGCAGGAAGATGTCAATGTGATGAATAACTAACTTTGGCCTTCGGACACAGAAGTCAGTGGCCCTTCTCCTAAAACTGCCTTGAATAAACTGAATCCACTCATTCTAAACTATGCGGTTTTCAGATTGGAGCACAACCAACATTTGGAAAGAGATTTGAAAATCCCATTGACTTAAGAGGCTGCAAAAGATTGATACCCTGGACTCTTCCTTTCTGTGCTCCTAAAAAAATTTTTTTTTGCCTTCCGTTATTGTGATAAAACACTAATCAAAACCACCTTGGAAGAGGAAAGTGTTTATTTGGCTTACTGGTCCAATCACAGTCCATCACTGAGGGAAGTCAGGGCCGGAGCAGGAGACATCAGAGATGGCTTGTTGCTGGCTTGTGATCAGCTTGCTTTTTTTTTTTTTTTCATTGACTGATTTTTTTCAAAGCCAATTTTTTATTGAAGCTTTGTGCATTTCATACAAAATTTCCTGATCAATTAACCAGGGATGCTTTGACCTAGTAAGAAAGGCTGTAGGAGACTTGAAGCATCTGAGTTTGGATGAGCAGTTGTCACCTGTAGCAATGAAGAGACTGTGAATTGGTTTGATCTTTTCTAAGAAAAGAAAATCTACAAATATGAGGTGTCAAAAATGGTTTGAAATTGTTTTGTCTGCTTTTTGTCCCTGTAATAAAATACCCAGCCTTAGATATTTTGAACAACAATGTATTTGACTCATAATTCTAGAGACTAGGAAGCCTTACCTCCAAATACCTTAACATATGAACTTGAATGTCGAATTTTTAGCATATGAACTTTGGGGGACATGGTCATACCATAGAAGAGCATAATTAAAAATATAAATGGCGGGCTGGAGAGATGGCCTAGCGGTTGGGAGCGCTGACCACTCTTGCAGAGGACCAGGTTCGATCCCCGGCACCCACATGGTGGCCAAGAACCATCTGAATCTCCAATTCCAGGAGAACTCCAGTTCCAGGGGAATCCGACACCCTCTTCTGACCTCTGCGGCATTGCACGACACGGGTGCACAGACCTGCATGCAGACAGTACATTCATACACATACAGAAATAAATTGAATATATACATATAAATGCTATGGCCGGGCGTGGTGGCCCATACCTTTGATCCCAGCACTCAGGAGGCAGAGGCAGGTGGATCTCTGTGAGTTCAAGGCCAGCTTGGTCTACAGAGCAAGCTTCAGGCCAGCTGGGACTAAAGGGAGACCCTGTCTCAAAAATACAAATAAATAAACAAATAAATAAATGGTAAATAGTACCATATGACTGCTGAATGAATGTTATAGAGATGATAAGTTCATAGCTGGCTAACAGGAGGATGATAACTTTTCTCTGCCATTAACATGCAGCAATTTCTAGTTCTATGAAAGCAAGCCAAGCTTGAAAGCAAGCTTCACAGTCAGAACCGACTTTATTTCTCCTTATTTGTTATGTAATTCAGATATGCACTATCTTTGGCAATATGGTCTTACTGTCAAGTTTTGGTGGATAACCAAGTGCTATGGTAATGACCAATATTGTTTGAAGATTTATATTGTATATGATTATATTGGAAAAAAAGCTTCTATAGTAGGTTTTCATATGACTCCTTCAAAAGGCCTTTAGTGTTAGTTACCTATCTTCTTACTCCTGCTCTGCACTTACCTCCCATTCTGCACCCCATTAAAGCCATCCTATCCATTATTCCCCTTTCCCATTCATATGTTCCCTTCCATGAACCAGTCCCTCATAGCCCCGCATTAGCTTCCTGATCTCTAATAGTTTTACAGTTGAAATAGAACTATCTAAAGCTTTGACAAGATCCAGCATCCCTTCATGTTTAAAGTCCTAGAGGGAATAGGACTGAAAGGAACATGCCTCAATATGATCAAAGCTATATACAGCAAACCCACTGCCAACATCATCCTAAATGGAGAAAAATTGGAACCATTTCCCTTAAAGGTGGGAACCCGGCAAGGCTGACCCTTATCCTCTTCAACATAATGCTTGAAACACTTGCTAAGGCAATAAGACAAGAGAAGGAAATTAAAGGAGTACTAATCAGAAAAGAAGAAGATAAGCTATCTCTTTTTCCAGATGATACAATAGTTTACTGAAGGGATGCTAAAAACTCCACCAGAAAACTTCTAGAAATAATTAAAAGTTTTAGTAAAGCAGCGGGCTACAAAATTAACCTAGAAAAATCAGTAGCATTTTTTTTTTATATATTTTTGAGACAGGGTCTCCCTTTAGTCCCAGCTGGCCTGGAGCTCACTCTGTAGACCAGGCTGGCCTTGAACTCACAGAGATCTGCCTGCCTCTGCTTCCCAAGTGCTAGGATTAAAGGCATGCACCACCATGCCCAGCTCGTAGTAGCCTTTCTTTACACCAACAATAAACAAGTGGAGAAGGAATATAAGAAGACCTTCCCACTCACAATAGGCTCAAAAATAATAAGATACCTGAGAACAAACCTAACCAAAGATATCAAAGACCTCTACAACAAAAATTTTAAACCCCTGAAGAATGACCTCAAAAGATGTAAAGACCTCCCATGCTCATGGATTGGGAAAATTAATATAGTAAAAATGTCCATTTTACCCAAATTGATGCACAGATTCAATGCAATCCCATCAAAATTCCCATGAGCTTCTTCACAGACTTGGAAAAAAAATCCTTAAAGTTACATGGAAAAACAAAAGAGCCTGAGTAGCTAAAGCAACCCTGAGTGAAAAATGCAGTACAGGGGGGATTGCTCTACCAGACTTCAAACTATACTACAGGGCCATAGTCATAAGGACAGCCTGGCACTGGCACAAAAACAAACCCACTCGCCAATGGAACAAAATTGAAGATCCAAACTTGAGCTCATACAATTTCAGCCACCTCATATTTGACAAAGGGGCAAAAAAAAACCTCATTGGAGGAAGGATAGCATCTTCAGCAAATGGTGCTGGCAAAACTGGATCACCATTTGTAGAGAACAAAATTAAACCCCTACCTCTCACCCTGTACAAATATCAACTCCAAGTAGATCAAAGAACTCAACATGAAATCTGAAACCCTGAAGGTGATAGAAGAAAAGTCAGTAACAACCTACAAGACATAGGTGTAAGAAAAGACCTTCTAAATCAGACAGCAGCTGCACAGGAAATAAGGTCAACAGTTGACAAATGGGACCTCATCAAACTCAAAAGCTTCTGTACAGTGAAAGAAACAATCAAGGAAGTGAAGAGAAAACCCACAGAGTGGGAGAAAATCTTCACCAGTGATTCATCTGACAGAGCAGTAACGTCAAGAATATATAGACTACTCAAAAAAACAAAGAAGTAAGAAAACAAATGACCTACTCAAAAGATGGGCTAAAGAGCTGAACCGAGACTTCACCAGTGAGGAAGTAAAGATGGCCGAGAAACATCTTAAAAAGTGTTCAACATCATTAATAATTAAGGAAATGCAAATTAAAACCACTTTCAGGTATCATCTCACTCTGATACGACTGGTTAAGATCAAGAACACAAAAGACACCAAATGCTGGAGAGGCTGTGGGGAAAGGGGAGCACTCATCCACTGCTGGTGGGAATGTAAACTCATACAACCACAATGGAAAGCAGTGTGGAGAAACCTTAAAAGACTCGAAATGAGCCTACCACCTGACCCAGCCATAGCACTCCTGGGTATATACCCACAAGCCTCATCCTACCACAAAGATACATGCACATCCATATTTATTGCAGCTCTCTTCACAATAGCAAAGAGCTGGAACCAACCCAAATGCCCCCAACAGATGAGTGGATGACAAAAATGTGGTACATCTATGCAATGGAGTACTACTCAGTGGTAAACAAAGATGACATCGCTGGGGGTGGTGGTGCACACCTTTAATCTCAGCACTTGGGAGGCAGAGGTGGGCAGATCTTTGTGAGTTCAAGGCCAGCCTGGTCTACAGAGTTCCAGGACAGCTGAGGCTACAGGGAGACCCTGTCTCAAAAAGACAAAAAAAAAAAAAAAAAAAAAAAAAAAAAAAAAGATGACTCTGATGGTTATCCTGGTGTCAACTTGACTGGACTAGAACAAATAAGAGAAAAAAGATCTTCAGAGTGGACCACCTCACACCCAGATGGCCCACCCAAATGTGGGTGTTACCTTCTGCCGGCAGCCATATAAAGGCCACTGCAGAAGGAGCTTGTCCCTTTTCTCCTGCGGCTTGCCTCTCTCATCTGGTGAGTTTGTTCTTGCTGCTGTGATCAACCTTTCGGATCCCAGCATGTACTGAGCGGCAGATTTCCTGGAATCCATTCGGGGCCTTCAGCACTAGATTGAGACTACTGAGACATCTAGCCTTGGACTGAGCAGTTCCTGGACTTCTCTCAGCCTTTCCAGTGTGGTGCAGCTACTGTTGGACTCCTTAAACTCTGTCACGTGAGCAAATCAATAAATTGTAATAGCTATATATTCATCCTGTTACTTTGTTCTTTAGAGACCCCTGACAATACAGATTTGGACCAGAAGTGGTTCTAGAGAAACAGAATTGAAAAGATGAATTTCTTTGGTGGGCTTTGTAGTCTCTGGAGCCCGCTCTCCAAATCAATGAAGCTAGAGTTACTAAGGCTTTCTGGGTGGCATGAAGAGGAATATAATCCTTGGTGCATGACTATTTGAAGTAATTATGAAGATAGATCCATTTGACTCACCTAACTCCTCTTGTGAGAAGAAGGAATTTACTGACTCTATATTATAAAACATTTGAGAAATTGTGGAAAATTAAGGAAAATAATGATGTGCTGTTGCTCCTAGCATTGGATAAAGTGATAGAGGAAAATAAGGGCTCGTTCGTGATAAAATGACCAGCTCCGGATTCAACAACAGTTTAAAGGTTTCCCAGTGTGTCTGGAAGAGAATCTTCTCTCCAGCAGCCTAAGAGCTAAAGCAGCAGAAATCAAGCTGGAGCCCTTATATACGATTGGCTGATTTACAACGCAATTTAATTCCAGCCACGAAAGAGTGTCAGCAGTTAAAAGTGAGAGCACTGGTGGGAAAGGGGTGGACACCTGAAACTTGGGATAGAGATGTGGGGAGAACCAGTTGAGAGTATTTTGACCCTCAGATTCGAGGGATTTTCTTTATCTGGGAAATTATCCCCACCCTTCGCAGAGAATCCACACCCTGCAGATCCTCCTCCCCACCCTTGCTGAGGAAACTAATCCCCCCTCCCAGTGGGAGCATGTCCCTCAGGGCCCAACAATTATTTGCCTCTAGACCTATAACCAGTGGTACTACATGACAGGGCCCGCAGGCCCTGAGGGCACAAGCAAGCTCATGAGAAGTTGCCCAATGCCTTGGTTCCCACTCCTGTTACAATGCCTCCTGTTCTTAAGCATGCACCTATGGCTTCATGGGGTTTGCCCTATGATCAGTTGACTGAGGAACAGAAGCTAGGCCTGGTTTACCAATGGTGGTTCTGCATTGCTATGCAGGCACACCCAGAGAGTGGACAGCTGAGAATTACAGCATTTCTGAAACAACCCTAAGGACACTGGTGAGGAAAGTCTTCACCGTGGGCAGAACTTTGGGCGGTGCACATGGTTGTGCATTTGCTGGGAGGAGAAATGGCCAGAGGTTCTAATTATATACTGATTCATGGGTGTACCAATGGTTTGGCTGGATGGTCAGGGACTTGAAAGGAGCATGACTGGAAAAGGTGAGAAAGACATTTGGGGAAGAAGTATGTGGATAGACTCTCTGAATGGTCAAAGATGTGAAGATAGTTGTGTCTCATGTAAATGCTCATCAAAAGGTGTATCTCAGCAGAGATAGTTTATAATCAAGAGATTGGATGACTCTTCTGTGGATAGTCAGTCTTTCTCCAGCTATCCCTGTTCTTGCTCATGAAACAAAGTGGTCATGGCGGTCAGAGATGGAGGTTTATGCATGGGCTCGACAGCTGGATTCCACTCACCAAGGCCAATTGGCTACCGCTGCTGCCCGAATGCCAGATTTGCCAAAACAGCAGCGACAACATTGAGCCCCGATATGTGCTATTCTCCGGGTGACAGCCAGCAACCTGGTGGCAGGTTGACTACATTGGACAACTTCCACATGGAGGGACAACGTTTGTCCTTACAGGAATAGTACTTATTCTGGTTTGTGGTTTGCTTTCCTGCAGTAATGCTTCTGCAAACTACCATCCAGGGATTACAGAATGCTTATCCACTGCCATGTGTATTCCTCACAGCATTGCTTCTGAAAGGAACTCACTTCACAGCCAAAGAGTGTGACTGTGGGCCCATGGTCATGTGTATCCACTGGTCTTACCATGTTCCCACCACCCCGAAGCAGCTGGCTTGATAGAACGGATGGATGGCCTCTTGAGACCAGTTACAGTGCCAATTAGGATAGATCCAATACCCTGGAGGGCTGGGGCAAGGTTCTCCAGCAAGCAGTATATGCTTTGAATCAGCAGCCACTATATGGTATTTTCTCCTATAGCCAGAATTCATGGTCCAGGAACCAAGGGGTGGAAGTGGAATGATTCCACTCACTATCACCCTAGTGACCCAGTAGGAAAATTTTGTTTCCTGTACCCATGACCTTGTGTTCTTCTGGTCTAGATGTTTTGGCTCCAAATGGGGGTGCTTTTACCAGGAGATACAGCAAACGTTTCATTGAACTGGAAAATAAGACTCCCCCTGGCCACTTGGGCTTCTACTACCTTTAAGCCAACAGGCTAAAGACAAGAATAACAATAGTAGAGGAGTGTTGATCCCGACTACCCTCCATTGTGGGGACTTTTCTCCACAATGTGGGGCAAGGAAATTATGTCTGGAAGGCAGGAGATGCTGTAGGGCACCTTCTGGTGCTACCATGTCCTATGATTAAGGTTAATGGAAAACTCCAACAACCCAAACAGACAGGACAATAAATGGCCAGACCCTTCAGGGATGAAGGTATGGGTCACTCCTCCAGGGAAAGAGCAAGACCTGCAGAGGTGCTTCTGATGGTGGAGGAAATACGCTGGGTCATAGAAGAAGGGTCATCATATTCAGCTGAGGCCCACAGGACCCAGTTGCATATATAAATATATATATCAATTATAAATATAAACAAATAATATATATTATATATAATATATATATTTAGATATATAAATATATATATTTTATCTTATTTATATATGTATTTTTATATATATTATATTATAATACGTGGATACTTTTTCTCTTTTGAATGTGCAACTGCGATAAGTTAAGTGTTGTCATTATTAGGTTATTAGTATACTGGAAGGACTAAGTGTTCCTCAAGACATTACCACCTACTCTAAGATATAATGCTTTGCTATTGCACATGAGTACTTATAACATGTTAGGTGGAAATATGACCTTGCCATTGTTTGCAATTGACATTTAAGCATAATATAGGAGAGGCTATTTATTGGGTTGTCAAGTTGACAAGGGGTGGACCTGTGATGGTTAATCCTGTGTGTCAACTTGACTGGACTAGGAACAAATAAGAGAAAGGGACCTTCGGATTGGACCACCTCCACCCAGATGGCCCACCCCAAATGTGGGCATTACCCTCTGCAGGCAAGCGCTAGATAAAAGGCCTCAAAGCAGAAGGAGCTGGTCCCTTTTTCTCCTGAGGCTTGCCTCATCTGGTGAGTTTGTCTGCTGCTGTGATCAACCTTTCGGTTCCCAATGTGTACTGATGGGACCAGGAAGATCTCCTGGAATTCATTCAGGCCTTCACAATAGATTGGGACTACTGGACATCCAGCCTTGCAGGACTGAGCAGTTCCCTGGATTCTCTCAGCCTTTCCAGTTGGTGTGCAGCTACTGTTTGGACTCCTTGAACTCTGTCACGTGAACAAATCAATAAATTGTATATAGCTAAATTCATCCTGTACTTTCTGTTTCTTTAGAGAACCCGATTAATACAATGACACTTATGAACTTCACAGGTAAATGGATTATGTTAAGTGAAGTAACACAGTCCCAGAAAAAACAAGAGGGTGAATGGTCCTCCCTCATTTGTGGATGCTAACACCAAATCCCCAGATGAAAGTCAAGCTAAACACATTATTGTTATATTTCTGTTTATCTGAAAGCAAACTATGTTGTTGTAATGTAAATCTCTCTGTTGTTTTTTTTTTTTTTTTTTTTTGTTTTTTTTTTTTTTTTGGTCTTTTCGAGACAGGGTCTCCCTGTAGTTCCAGCTGGCCTGGAACTCACTCTGTAGACCAGGCTGGCCTCGAACTCACAAAGATCCACCTGCCTCTGCCTCCCAAGTGCTAGGATTAAAGGCGTGTGCCACCACGCCTGGCCAATGTAAATCTCTTAACGGGCTCTAGAAACCCACCACTTACTTTCAGACTCTGTAATTACTGTATATGAGTGGAAAGTATGCATGCATATTTTAGAATAATATAAAATTAAAGGAGGAAAATGTGAATTCCTAAACATAAAAAAGACTGAGAGAAAGATGCAGGATAGATCATGGCAGAGTGCATGATCTGGGGTGGGGTGGGGGGAAGGGAAAATGGAATATACCTAAACTGGGTTGAAAAATGGTATCTGAAATACACAAAACATCAATAGAAACATAATTTTAAAAAAAGAAAAAAAAAGACAGAGAAAGATGGAGGACAGTTATGGCAGAGTACCTGATCTGGGGTGGGGGAGGGAAAAGGGAATATGCCTGAACTGGGTTGAAAAATGGTATCTGAAATACACAAAACATCAATAAAAGCATAAAATAAAAAATAAGTAAATAAGCAAATAAATAAATAAATAAATAAATAAATAAATAGATTTAAAGCCAGTATCTACTTATGAGAACATGGGACATTTGTCTTTCTGATTACCTCACTTAGGATGACTGTTTCCAGTTCTATCCATTTACTTTGGAATTTCATAATTAATTTTCTTTCTTTTTTTTTTTTTTTGAGTTAGGATCTCATTGTGTAGCCCCAGTTGGCCTGGAACTTGATATGTAGACCATCCCAGGATGATCTCCCTCTCAAAGGGATCTGCCTAACTCTGCCTTCCAAGTATTGTGATTAAAGGCATATGCCACCATGCCGAGCTACAATTTTGTTTTCCTTAACATCTGAATAATATTGCATTGTATAAATGTACCATACTTTCATTATCCATTCATCAGTGGATGTACATCTAAGTTGTTTCCATTGCCTGGCTAATTTTTTTGAGTTTTTGTGTATTCTAGATACTGACCCTCCCATTTTGTAGGTTGTCTTTTTGCTTGAATAATGGTGTCCTTTGTTATACAGAGCTTCTTAGTTTAATGTAGTCCTATTTGTCAGTTGTTGGTATTAATGCCTGTGCTATTGGGATCCTGTTCAGAAAGTCCTTTCCTATGTATATAAATCCTAATATAGGGGCTGGAGAGATGGCCTAGCAGTTAAGAGTGCCGACTGCTCTTGCAGAGGACCCGGGCTCAATCCCCAGCACCCACATGGCGGCTGAGAACCTTCTGAAACTCCAATTCCAGGAGAACTCCAGTTCCAGGGGAATCTGACACCCTCTTCTGACCTCCAAGGCATTGCACAACAGGGGTGCACAGACCTGCATGCAGACAGTACATTCATACACATAGAGAAAATAAATTTTAAAAAAATCCTAATGTATCATAGTCTTGGCTGACATCTGTGTTCTTTCATAACACGCAGGACATTGATCCCAGCCCTTTATATATGACGTGATCTTTCTCACAGCTTTCAATATCTTTATTTTGTACATTTAGTTTTCTGTCTATTACATGATGTGGGAGTTTATTTTCTGGTCCTCTCTACTGGGTGTTCTATATGCTTCTTGTACCTTGATAGGCACCTCTTTCCTTAGAGTTGTGTTTTCTTTTTTCTTTTTTTTTTTTTTTTTTTTTTTTTTTGGTCTTTTCGATAGGGTCTCCCTGTAGCCCCAGCTGGCCTGGAACACACTCTGTAGATCATGCTGGCCTTGAACTCACAGAGATCCACCTGCCTCTGCCTCCCAAGTGCTAGGATTAAAGGCATGCACCACCACGCTGCCTGATTGGAGTTTTTGTCTATCATGTTTGTTAAAAATATTTGTGTCGGGGCTGGAGAGATGGCCTAGAGGTTAAGAACACTGACTGCTCTTGCAGAGGACCTGGGTTCGATCCCCAGCACCCACATGGTGGCTGAGAACCATCTTTAACTCCAGTTCCAGGGGAATCTGACTCCCTTTTCTGACCTCCGCAGCATTGCACAACAGGGGTGCACAGACCTACATGCAGGCAGTACATTCATACACATACAAAAATAAATTAAAAAATTAAATATGTGTGTGTGTGTGTGTGTGTGTGTGTGTGTGTGTCTTAGCCGGGCATGGTGGTGCATGAATTTAATCCCAGTACTCGGGAGGCAGCACCAGGAGTATCTCTGTGAGTTCAAGGCTGGCCTTGTACAGAGCTAGCTCCAGGCCAGCTGGGACTAAAGGGAGACCCTGTCTCAAAAAGACCAAAAAAAAAAACAAAAAAAAAAAACCTGTGTCTTTTTATCATAGTTTTTTTTTTTCTCCTTCTTCTATACCTATGATTTATAGGTTTGGTCTTTTATAGTGTCCCAGAGGTCTTGCATATTCCATTCCTGGATTTGTTTAGAGTTGACATTGTCTTTGATTGAGCGATCTATTTCAACTTGTATTTGGGCTCTTATATTCTCTGTGGCATTTTATCCAATCTCTTTTTGATCCTTTCCCCTGAGATTTTTGAGTGCCTGAATTTTTCATTTAAAGTTTTATTTCAGTTTGGCTTTTCTGCTATCTCTTTATTGAATTCTAATGTCATGCCTTGAATTGTTTTAGCTATTTCGGTCAACTCTTTGGTTTTTCATGGTTTTTATTGTCTTTTATTCATATCTTCTTTGCATTTATCCATATCCTTTTTTGAGCATATTTATAAGTGCTATTTTGAAATCACCCTCTTGTGCATCATCTAGGTTGCAATTCCCAGTAAACATTATGATGGTGTGTTCATTTCTGGAGGAGACATAGTGTCTTGGTTGTTTATGTTTTTGTGATGAGATCTAGGAATCTGGACTTGGGTCAGTGGCGGTGTTTCTTGGTATGGACAGATAATCTTGTCTTTATTGAGTGAATGTTTGTGCCTTTGCTGTTTCCTTAACTTGTTAGGCTTTGGACCAACTGAGTGGTGCTTGGTGTTTAGTCCTGGGGCCATTTTGAGTTGATATGTGAATGGGGTATAAGAAGTTCAGTCTAAAGATAGGAACAACTTTTGAGTCAGATTCCAAGGCAGACTCCATGTGGTCCTGGAGTGGCAGGATGGGCTGGGTGGCTGCCAGGAGAGCAAGCTGGCGGGCAGGTCTGCATTGGCTTTTGTTTAGACATGGCGATTTCAGTTTGATGGTAACCAAGAAAATGTGCTGCTGTAACTCCTGACTGGGTCTTTCTAGGGTGGTATACTGACTGCACCACAGCTATGCCTGAGTGTGCAGATAGCTATAAGTGCATGTGAGGCTCTCTAGAACCGATGAAGATGGGCTAATGCAAAGGCTGTACGACCCCAGCTAGCCCTGGGTGGGTTGGATGGCAGAAAGAGTGGGATCGGGGTTCTCACAGGCCTAGGGAAATTCCAAGGTCTACAAGGAAGCTGCAGGACTTGTATAGCCTGGGTTCTGGGAGTGTAGACTGGGAAGGCTGGGATTGGGGGACTCACAGGTGTGGAGAGACTCTCAGGTATGGCATATGCTTAGAGTAACCTGAGCAAGTGCCAGAATGCTGGGGACAGGGAACTCCCCAGGAGAGGAGAGTGTGCACTGCTGGACCATGCAAGGATATGGGCAATCCCAAAAGACCTGAGACCTGAGATAGCAGGGTATAGAGATCAGTGTGTCAGTTACTTGAGAGTGTGAAATCCTGTGAAGTAAGCAGGCTAGAAAAGCTTGAGTAAAGCTCAGAATCACAACATTTTGATAATCACTAGCACTCTTGTTCTGGGCACTGTGTCACCTTACATGTATTAAACCTTACCTGAATAATAGTCCCCTGGAATCTATTAACTGCTATTTCTTCATTTTATAGATAAAGACTTTAGGTAAAGAAAGTTTGGACAACTTAATCAAGTGTTCAAAAGTGGAGGATTTGAACTTGGGAATTCTGGCTCCAGGTCTGTTCTTAACCACTAAAAATGAGGAAATAAAATGGCAAAATGATAGAGCAGGTTCAACTGTAAATGGCACGCCTAAAACAGGAGTTATTTTAACTTGCATAGTTTTATTATGTTCAAGAAAAAAGACCCTGGAGATGATACAGCCTAATATGATGATTGTACTTTGGTCTCAAATTCTCGAGTACTGTGGCTACTGCCAGTATGCCAGCATGTGTCCCTAGACTTCATGGTCCAAGATAAAACAGCAGCCCTCATGGCACATTACCTGTTTTGTTTTTTGTTTTCCTTTGTATGAGTATATCGCCTCCTTGTATGTAAATGCATCCATATTGCTCAATGCCCATGGAGGTCAGAAACCCTGAAACTGGAGTTATGGATGTTTTGGCCTCCATGTAGAGGCAAGGAATGGAACCTGGGTCCTTTGCAAGAGCAGTCAGTGCCCTTAACCATTGATCAATCTCTCCAGCCCACATTAGCTGGGTTTTTTCGTTGTTGTTGTTGTTGTTGTTGTTGTTGTTGTTGTATTTTTGAGACAAGGTCTTCTTATAGCCCCAGCTGTCCTGGAACTCACTATGTAGACCAGGCTGGCCTTGAACTCACAGAGATCCACCTGCCTCTGCCTCCCAAGGTGGTAGGATTAAAGGCATGCACCACCACGCATGGCCACATTAACTATTTTTATAAAGGAAGCTTCTCCAGGGGCTGGAGAGATGGCCTAGCAGTTAAGAGCACTGACTGCTCTTGTAGAGGACCGGGGTTTGATCCCCAGCACCCACATGGTGGCTAAGAACCGTCTGTGACTCCAATTCCAGGAGAACTCCAGTTCCAGGGGAATCTGAGACCCTCTTCTGACCTCTGTGGCATTGCACAACACGGGTACACAAACCTACATGCAGACAGTACATTCATACACATACAAAAATAAATAAAAATTAAAAATTAAAAAAAAAAGAAGCTTCTCCAAAGCTATCCCTTAGTCTCTTCTGCTTGTATTCTCTGGGTCTGAACTTAGTTATGGCCATGTCTCGCTGCAAGATCTAGGAACTAATTTTTATCTGACCAACCATATGCCTAGCTTAAAATGAGTAATTCTTACAGGAATTATAAGAATTACAATTATCTCTGTTAATACAACAACCTATTCATAGATATTTTCATTTTTTGTTTTTTGGGTTTTGTTCATTTGTTAGTTTTAGACAGAGTATCCTTGTAGTCCCAGCTAGTCTGGAAATCATCAGACTGGTCTATGTCTCAAGAAGATCGGCCTGCATCTGCCTCCCAAGTGCTGATATTAAAGGCATATACCACTATGCTGAGGAATACCTTCATTTTAATGTGAAAAAACAAATCCAAACAGAACCAGCATCCAACTGAAGTCCACCAAAGTATACTACTTATAGTATTAGCCTCTACCCTATGACTCTCAGAGACATAGATCCAGTATTATTAAGTTGATAAAGAAATAATAGCAAAGTAAAGCAAAGTCACAGAATTTTTCTCAAGTTTCTTATATAATGAGAGAGTGAGGCTTCTGAAGAAATAATACTAAGGGCAGAAAAGAAGTTGTTTTTTATTTTATTTATTTCTTATTTTTGGTGTTTTTAAATTTATTTATTTATTTATTTATTTATTTATTTGTTTATTTGTATGAATGTACTGTCTGCATGCAGGTCTGTGCACCCGTGTCGTGCAATGCCACAGAGGTCAGAAAAGGGTGTCAGATTCCCCTGGAACTGGAGTTCTCCTGGAATTGGAGTTACAGATGGTTCTCAGCCGCCATGTGGGTGCCGGGGATTGAACCGGTTCCTCTGCAAGAGCAGTCGGCTCTCTTAACCTCTAGGCCATCTCTCCAGTCCCAAATGGTGTTACTTTGAATCGATATAGTACATACAGAATTTACAAGAAGAAAACCTTCCGTTTCATAATGGGAGGCTGGCTGGTGTTAAGTGCAAAGATTATAATTTTTTGACATATATGTCTAACNTGCAATGCCACAGAGGTCAGAAAAGGGTGTCAGATTCCCCTGGAACTGGAGTTCTCCTGGAATTGGAGTTACAGATGGTTCTCAGCCACCATGTGGGTGCTGGGGATTGAACCCAAGTCCTCTGCAAGAGCAGTTGGAGCTCTTAACTGCTAGGCCATCTCTTCAGCCCCAGAAAAGAAGTTTTAAACTCATTAAAATGCTCCATTTTAGAAACTAAAATGGGAGAGTCAGTATCCAATTACAAGGTGGAAATGAGGGGGAACTTTTAGAGAAGCTATATATTGACCTGGGTCTTTGACAGAAACAGTTTAATCAGAAACTGTCATCACAAGGGCACTATTCAGAATCAAAAAATAACTTAAAATATACGAGAGTGAGATGTATCTGTAGCTCCCTTGATGGTTGCTGAAACTGCTCATTTCATAGGAGCACAAGAAAATGCATAGTTCTTGTCCCTTACCAGTGGGTGCTCAGTCCCCAAGTTTTCACCCTCCTCTACTTCATCCCTTTCCAATATTAGGTTACAGAAAAGTAGATACAAAAGCAATATCCAGCCACTCAACTTTAACTGAAAAATCAGTTCATTGGGCTGTTGAGAAGCCTCAGCAGGTAAAGTTGCTCCCTGCCAAGCCTTATGACCTGAGCTCCATCCCTGAGACCCACACGCTGGAAGGAGAGGACTAGCTCCCACAAGTTGACCTCTGACACACACACACACACACACACACATACACACACACACACACACACATACACACACACAGAGTAATTTAAATTTTTGAGGCAGTTATTTTCAGATAAGGTGGGAAGAATGTCAATAGACAATACTATATAGGAGGACTGGGGAGATGGCTCATTGGGTAAGATCACTTGCTCACAACCATGAGGACCTGAGTTCAAATCCCCCAACATCCACATAAAAATCTGGACTTGGCTGCATGCGTAAACCCAGCACTGTGAGGGGTGGAGGCAGGAGGATCACTAGGACTTGCTGGACCAATAGCCTAATTACGGATTTAGTAAGAGACCCAGACTCAGGAGAACAAGACAGAGCATGATAAAACAGAACACTCAAAGTCCTCCTTGGCCTCCAGTGGAGTGTACCCCCATATACACTGACACATATGTATATACACAATTTTTTTGTCTTTTTGAGACGAGATAGCCCCAGCTGGCCTAGAACTTGCTATGTAGACAAGGCTGTCCCTGAACTCACAGAGATCCTGTTTCAAAGATTGAGACCACTAAGAAAAGGCCAAATTCTTCAGTTCAGGAGAGGAGTCTGCAGTGCAGGCTACAAAGGGGAGGGAGCTTTTAAAGGCAAAGCCCACAATTACTTTATTTCTGCAGAATTTCTAGCTATCTGTGCATAACATCTCAGTTCCTCTTACAATTGGGTACAAGTGAGCTTACAGAAGCCAGAGCACACGATGTTATCAAGGACTAACATGTTTTGCAAGGGAAAGGGTTATTTTTGCAGCTGGAATTTCCCAAGGTTGTTTATCAGTTTAAAGCTACTGACAGAGCAGGTTTCTAAGACAGCTAGCTTAAAGAAAATAGAGTCATCTGGTCACCACAATCCACCTGCCTCTGCCTCCCTGCATCTGACTCTTGAGTGCTGGGATTAAAGGCATGTACCAGGCAAAGCACAAATCAAAAAAAAAAAAA